>QXEO01001608.1:1200000-1616784 GCA_007115705.1 Dactylis glomerata | reverse complement strand
AAAAAAAACCCAAAGAGACAGAGGATAACTTGGTACAATCGTTGAAGTATTTCAGCAACAGAAGGGAAATACTATTTCCTTACAACTTCGAGTGAGTGTTACTGTCTTGTACACATTTTGTTTTCGCTTTACTCGATGTTAAGCTATTTGACTCATTATGTCTGTGCAGCTTCCACTTTATTCTGTTAATCATTAGTGTTGACGAAGGAGTAGTCAAAGTCATGGACTCAAAACGCACACCTTTAGGAAATTGGGTGAACATGCAGGAATGCCTCCAGAAGGCTTGGAAACGGTTCACCGCCAACACTAGGGGTGTTTGGAAGCCAGAGCTTACATTTAAACCATTGAATGTAAGTACTACTTGCTAGATCCACGTATCTCTTTGATTCTAGTTTCAATACAATTATCATGCTTGATTCTTATTTTGATTGAACTCCGTTCTCGTAAAGTGCTTGAGGCAAGAAGCTGGGAATAACTTATGTGGATACTATGTCTGCGAGTTCATTCGCCAGACGACCAAAGAGAAGGGTGCAGACCGAAACATCAAAAAACTTGAAGTACGATAAACAATAATCTCAACATTATTTTATTACCATCAACTGTGTTTAGTTTCATTCATATATATTGATCCCCTTCTTTAAATTAGATCGAACGGATGCGGGACGGTCTTCTACCACGGGAACGCGTGCAAGCAATTCAAGAGGAAATTGCCGGTTTCTTATTAGAACAAGTCATAGATCCGAAAGGAGAATACTATTACCCGGTTCATTTAGAAGGGTGAAGTGTAAAAAAGAAGATGTAAAATCAAATTTGTGTGAGTTACCGATTGTAATAGCGACCAAGCACGACGGATGAGACGGTGAATAATATATTCGTGACCATGATGTGTAATATATATATATAGTGTGGTTCCTTCATTATTGATGTATATATATAATACCATTAAATTGAATACAAAACACACCAAATAAAACCCTGAACCCTAAATGGGAAAAAAACCCTGGATCAACGATCCCGGCTCGTCCTACGAACCGGGACCAATGACTCAGGCCCCCTCGCCCCGCAGCGCGTCCACGTGGAGACCTATCGGTCCCGGTTCGTGCTGGAACCGGGACCGGCATTGGTCCCGAGTAATGGATCCCGGTTCGGCAACCGGGACCAATGGCCCAAATGAACCGGGACCATAGGCCCTTTTTCCACCAGTGAGTTTACACAGTGGTTTTCATCGTCTTATCGTTTGCTACTCTATATCAACACAAAGATGTCCTTGGTTGGTTTTGTCTTGGAGTTACCATCCTTGCCCATTTCTTTAGAATTGGTGCCACGGTAAGCACACATAATGTGTCCGAAATGCAATGACACTATTTTCTTTCTTATATGTATTAAAAATTTCTCTAGTGACTTTGTGCGGGTAGTGTTTCTTATAGAAGTACAGAAACCGATCAATTAGTCTATCGGGCTCTACCGAGTATAGCATTTTCAAAATATGAATTCTATCCTAGACTTCTAAAAAATCCATGAAACGTTGGATGTGTGTACATATATGTATTTAAAAAGTACCTTAACATATAGGCTACACACACACGCACACAAACACAAACACATTTATTTCTTTTTTTTATGTAGACCACATATTAAAAGATATATATTGGTGATAATTTATATGTACGTATAGTATCTACATACATATTGTTTTCACAATTGTTTGAGGTTTCATTTCAAGGTACTCCTACATTATTTGTTTTTGATCACATGCTTTGTTTCATTTTGGGTAAATTTTGGACTATTTGTGCCCAAATTTTCTGTTTCATTTTCTGTAGAACTACTCCCAGTTCAACAGCGTGCAGTTTTGTGCATCCGTCGTCGGAATGTGTGCTGCTTCCTGTGGTTGTGCCACCCCAATTTATGTGTCGCTAAACATTACAAGGTAGTATAAAAAGAGCTGCTATAAAACAATGGACCTCTTGTCAAAATAATTGTACTTATTTGATATTCTATTCTTGTAGATTACTTCATATGTCATTAGCTGTCTTCGAGGACTTGAAACTTTCCTGTGGTGCACTCCAAAAATTGCACAAGGGTTGGCAGAACTGGAATCTCGGTCAAGGGTTGACTGAGAATCAAGTTTTAGGAAGAAACTGGTGCATTTACAAGAAATCTAGAAGTATTCTATTCTGCACTACAAATTCCGGGCTACGTTTTATGTAACTTAGTATTTTCATTCATGCTCCTGCAATGTGACTAATTAAGTAGAAACTCACACTTGAGTTTAATCTCTTATTTATGCTTAATATTTTGACATTGTACGTCTCTAGAACGAACTTTTAGAGCCAATGATAACGAAACAATCTTCACTGCAATGGGTAGATAGTAGGCACTCTCTCTGCAACAAATTCTCATAAATAATCAGTTAAAATGAAGCAATAATAAACACGTGTCCCAAGAAAATAAAAATAATCAAATTATAAATAGGGAACAAGATCACTAGCAACTATGCTGAACAAATATCAGTTCAGCTTTCAGCAAGTGAAAATTTCCACATATTTGTCCCTCTCATGGTTGCATTATTGTGTTTCCAAAAGCACGTGTCATGTATGCAACATTCTGATTTTACAATCGAATCCTCTATGCGGAAGTGTCCGATGGGCATCCGAAATCAATCCAGCGGGCTGGGCTTCTTTTCTCACCCCGGGTGAACTGATGGATCTGCACATTGTACTGAAATCCTACCAAAATTGGCAGTTCTCTTTTACAATATAACCATGTGAGATCAGCTCTGAGAATGCTTGATGCGCGGCGAACCGACATGCATTTTGTTTTGAAATAGAGGGCATACCCACAGCCTTTGCATCTAAAGGATGCACACAACTTTTTTATTTATTAAAAATCAACAAATGTTTTTATAAGAGAAATACAATGATCAAACCAAAGTCATCATCCTCGCGACAGATCGCTAAATCTACATAGACTGATAAAGGGGGTGACTATGAACAGGGCCTTTGCCCTGACAACACACTGCATCACCTCATCTAAATAACCGAAGGCTTCAACTAGCTGTCTCACGACTAGCTAGTAGCACTACAGGTCCAGCAAACACTCAGCGTGCGGTACCGCACACGCTTCTGTTTCCGCCATCATCTTCCGCAAATCCATCTTCAGGAAGGATCGGCGCACTGACCTTGTCTAGCTTACTGTCAGCGCCACCACGACGCCAAACAGCTCATCCGCCCTGCACCTGTAGACCATTAAAACGGCATCGAGACCTCGTTGCTCCACGCCGCTGAGACTCGTCTACTCCAAAAATGTGCCCTAATGGTGATACAGATTTTTAATTATGCGTATGCTGATGATACCTTGATTGTTCTTCCAGTGAGATGAAGCTGCTGCTCTTAAGCAAATGTTGTTGGATTTTGCTTCCTCTACTGGCTTATAGGTGAGCTTATAAATCCAGTATGTTCCCATTAATGTGCCAGAGGAGACTATGAGTGAATTGGCAGATGCTTTTGGCTGCCAGATTGGCACTCTGCTTTCACCTACTTGGGGTTGCCTTGGGAACTGCTAGGCCTCAGATTAAGGATCTTCTGCCTCTGGTTACTAGGCTTAAGAGAAGACTCACTAGTATATCTCACTTTTTGTCTCAAGGGGCTAGGCTGCAATTGGTGGACTCTTGTTTGTCATCAATGTCCATTTTTTTCTTATGCTCTCTGCATTTGCCTGAGGGTATTCTTGTTCCTATGGAGAGGATTCTGAGACAATGTCCGTGGAGGGATAATATTGACACTCCTAAGCAATCCCTTGTTGCCTGGGAAATGCTAATGATGTCTACGCACTTCTATTCTTGTAGACACTTGTTGGGCCTCCAAGTGCAGAGGTTTGTAGAACAGCAGCAAGTTTCCCTTAAGTGGATCACCCAAGGTTTATCGAACTCAGGGAGGTTAGAGGTCAAAGCTATCCCTCTCAAGCAACCCTGCAATTATGATACAGAAAGTCTCTTGTGTCCCCAACACACCCAATACACTTGTCAGATGTATAGGTGCACTAGTTCGGCGAAGAGATAGTAAAATACAAGTGGTATAGATGATTATAAGTAGCAAACGTGATGTGAAATAAATATCGCTGCGAGCAAACAAGTAAAAAAATAGCAAGTAAACGGTGTGCAAAGCTTGGAAACAAGGCCTAGGGATCATACTTTCACTAGTGGACACACTCCCAACGATATAACATGACTGAACAAATAACTTCTCTTTGCTAAGGCACTCTGAATTACTCTCCTATTGAATAACACTAATCATTGTGTAGTGGCTACAGAAGCACCCCTTAAAGTTCATCAAGTACTTGACAAACACCACTCATAGAGATATCCAAATCAAATCACAATTCAAGATAGAAATCATTACAACTTAGACCAAGTACTAACACGGTGCACACACTGCCACCATTACACCATGAAAGGAGGAATAGATCACTCAAACTATCATAGCAATAATTATTCTCATAATCCACAAGAGATCACAATCATAGCCTAAACCAAGTACCACCATGATGCACGCACTGTCACCGTTACACCATAGCAGGAGGAATAGATTACTTTAATAACATCACTAGAGTACACAAAATATCTGAATAATAACATGTACTTGTTCAACATGATACAAAGCTCACGATCACATAAAGATCACATCATGGGAGAGAGAGGTGAACCACATAGCTACCGGTAGAGCCCTCAGCCCCGGGGATGAACTACTCCCTCCTCATCATAGGAGACAGCAAGGTTGATGGAGATGGCGGTGAGGTCGATAGAGACGGCGGAGACGGCGATGGAGACCGATGGAGATGGCTCCGGGGGCACTTCCCCGTCCCGGCAGGGTGCCGGAACAGAGACTTCTGTCCCCCGAAATTCGTCGGTGGCGGCGGCGGAGCTGCGGAACTGGTTCTGGAAAATTGCCGAATCCCCTAGGGTTTTCCGTCCCGAGGCTTCTTATAGGCGAAGGGGCGATGTCAGGGGTGGGACCAGGCGCCCTCACACATGGCTGGCGCGGCCAGGGGCCTGGCCGCGCCACCATGGTGTGTGGGGCCCCTGTGGCCCACCTCCTACTCCTCTTCGGATCTCTGGAAGCTTCCGGGTAAAATAAGACTTCAGGATGTTGTTTCGTCCAATTCCGAGAATATTTCATGTGTATCACTTCTGAAACACAAAACAGCAGAAAATAGGGAACTGGCACTGTGGCATCTTGTCAATAGGTTAGTTCCGGAAATCGCATAAAAATGCCACGAAGTGTAACGAAACATAAGGCAAATGGTGCAAAAACAAGCATGGAGCATCAAAAATTATAGATACGTTTGAGACGTCTCAGCATCCCCAAGCTTAACTCCTGCTCGTCCTCGAGTAGGTAAGTGATAACAAAAGAAATAATTTTTGAGGTGACATGCACCTACACAATCTTGATCATATATGTAAGCATTGTGAGCTGGGATCATAAGAACTTAAAACATGGGCATGAAAGATATAATCTTGACAATAAGAACTTAGCAACCATGTTGTAAACATGCAAATGAACACAAACAAAAGATCATGAAAATGAAACAATGAAGTCAAACGTGTGTTCAAATCATAAGGAAAAACATACAAATGGTTTTCAGCTTGTCCTTCATGGAGAGCAAAACATAAATGCATAGGACACCTTCAAGTTTAAGAGGGCGACTAGATACAAATAATTTAAAGAACAAGTGAAACAACACTAATGAATCAATCAATGAAAAACTTGGGACAATGCACATTATACTCAGAATGACAACTATGCTCTCTTAATGGTGCATAAAGATTAGAAGTTGGTGACTCAACATAAAAGTAGAAGAAAGGCCCTTCGCAGAGGGAAGCAGTGATTACACATGTTGCTAGAGCTTTTCATTTGTAAAAACAGAGAGATAAAAATTGGTTTTGAGAGGTGGTTGCTTTTGTCAACGACTGGCAATGGGGTTCTTACTATCTTCCATACAAAAATGAAGCAGTTTTTGAGGAGAGAGATTGGCACTTTTGTGCTCTTTTATAAAGCTTGGCACTCCTCCCCACCTTTTTTCCTTTCTCAAACCATGGCTAACGATTCCATCGGTTGCCCACCAACATTACACATTCCATGGAGGAGTGCCCTTTTTTTCCTTTCTTTTTTTCTCTTTTTTTTTCTTTTTGGATAAGACAATATGGAAGATAGCAAATCCGCCACTATGTCCCCATGAGCTGAAAACAGTGTCACAAACGAGAAGTGTTTTGAAGGGTTTTTGAAAGGTAGCACATGAAATTTACTTGGAATGGCTTACAAATACCATGCATAGGAATTTATAGTGGACACAATGCAAACTTGGTTTTTAGGAGTTGGATGCACGAGTAGAGCTCATACTCAGTACAAAATGAGGGCTAGCAAAAGACTGGGAGCGACCACTAAGAGAGCAATAAACGGCCATAATCATGCAAAGCGACAAAGCAACATTAAAAGAAGCATAAGATGGCATCAAAAGTCAAAAACTAAATGATCATAGAGTCTATTGGCGACTTTGTAAGAGTCTAACATGTGTGAGTATGCGCCAAGTCAACCCAAATAAAGCATCAAGGAGAAAACCAAAATAATGCTTCCATACAATAAAAACAACGCATGATTTTTTTCAAAGGCTCATTAAGCAATCTCAGTTATTTGAGAAAAGTCATGCTACAGCAAAACCACTAAGCATACTATCAAAAAGACATCAAGCATGACATGAAAAAGCCTAAGCCGCAGTCTACACAAGCTCCTTCTTGTACCAGTTTTTTGCATAAAACTTTTTCTCTTTTCCAACACCATTCAAACTTTTTAAATCCAACTCTTTTGAGGAAAACCAACATGGTCCAGAGGCAAAAATACACCTTGATAAATAAATATAAGAAGATCTGAATGCAAATCAAGGCGAAAACGAAAACCAAAAGCAGTAGCAGAAAAGAGAACACTCGTTGAACGATAAGAGTGAAAACTAGAGTGTTCCTGGCAATGAAAAACGAGTTCATATCCTCCAAAAGAAACATGATGTGATCTAACCATTTATTGCAGCAAACTAAACTAAACTAATACTAAAAACAACTGACGCTCCAAGAAAAACACATAGTGCATGAAGCAATAAAAATATAGTGTCTTGAAAGGTGACCTGATTTTTGCTGATGAAGAAGGGTGCCTCGGGGGCATCCCCAAGCTTTGACGCTTGTACTTCTTAGATATTTCTTGGGGTGATGCATGGGAATCCCAAGCTTGAGCTTTTTTCCATTCTCTTCAACTCATCTCATCATTCTCCAATCCCTACACTTGAAAAACTTCCTTCATACAAAACTAAACACAATTCTATTAGCAACATTAGAGCAAGCATAACATATAATCAACCTCTTTTTTGCTTCAGGTTTCAACCCAAAACTACCACATATAAAGCATATACTACTGTAGCAACTTCCCCAAAAGTTCCGTGATCAAAAGAACTCAAAAGAAAGCGATAAAGCGGCAAAAACGAATAGTGGCAGAAATCTGTCAAAACAGAACAGCTGACAAAGGTCGAAGTTTTGAGGGGTTTTCTGTTGCTCAATCAAAAAGTGTTCAACTAATGAAAGTTTGGATATAACCTGGGGCATATGCACAAGAAATCGCAGGTCCAAAAGATATACAGAGAATTTTCACGAATTTTACGGTGCAGCACCGAAAACATTTTCAGGACAGCAACATCCCCAAATCTTTACCTCACTCGAATTAGAGGCTTCTCTTGGCACAACAATGAAATAAAAAGGCTAAGGAGAGGTCATTACAGTAGTAATAACTTCCAAGACTCAAATAAAAGAAAAAGTACTGAAAATAAACAATGGGTTATCTCCCAAGAGTGCTTTTCTTTAACGCCTTTGAGCTAGGCGCAGTAATTTGCAAAGATGCTCATGTGGGCGCCATATAAGAGCTTGAGGCAAAGGCGCCATATAAGAACTTAAGCAATAGAGAGCATCAAAAAGCAAGTGTGAAATACATTTATATCTGAACCACTTCCTATGCATAGGAATCTTGTAAGAAATAAATCAACGAGGCACATAGTAGCACAGCATGGATAGATAAAACAAGTGCCACTTCAAGATTTGCAACATAAAGAGGGGAACTTAATATTGTTGAGATCCATCAAACCATGTTTCCCTCTCTCATAATAACTTTCAGTAGCATCATGAATAGAACTAACAATATAACTATCACATAAAGCATCCCTGTCATGAGCCACATGCATAAAGAATTAATACTCACCACAGGAACAATAGTAGTACGAGCAGATTCAAACAGAATAATTATTCTCATCACCATAATCATCATAAATAGGAGGCATATTGTAATCATAACTAATTTTATCCTCAATAGTAGGTGAACTGAAAATATTATACTCATCATCATAGCCATCATAACTAGAGGTTTAGTATCATCACAAGCTAAAGAACAGCTATTTCGCAAAGCATATTCTTCAAACATATCATCATAAGAAGGAACATCACATATGGGAGATAAAATATCATCAGAGCAAACTTTCTCCACTAAAGCTGGGGAACTAAAAATATCATGCTTAACAAACCAGCTTCCCCAAGCTTAGACTTTTCTATGCATTAGCACAACGGTATTTAAAGCATTCATACTAACAACACTATTAGCATGCAAATTAAGCTCCAAAGGTTTTTCAATTTTCTCTTAAATCTAAAATCAGGAAAAAGACTAAAGAACTCTTTGTTTTCCATTAAGCCTAACTAGTGAAAATAAAAACAAGAAACAAAAAGTTGTAATTGCAGAATCTAAAGGAAATAACTCCGAGCACTCACACAGGAGGATGCGAGTACCTTTTACCTTACCTCCCCGGCAACGGCGCCAGAAAAGAGCTTGATGTCTACGCACTTCTATTCTTGTAGACACTTGTTGGGCCTCCAAGTGCAGAGGTTTGTAGAACAGCAGCAAGTTTCCCTTAAGTGGATCACCCAAGGTTTATCGAACTCAGGGAGGTTAGAGGTCAAAGCTATCCCTCTCAAGCAACCCTGCAATTACGATACAGAAAGTCTCTTGTGTCCCCAACACACCCAATACACTTGTCAGATGTATAGGTGCACTAGTTCGGCGAAGAGATAGTAAAATACAAGTGGTATAGATGATTATAAGTAGCAAACGTGATGTGAAATAAATATCGCTGCGAGCAAACAAGTAACAAAATAGCAAGTAAACGGTGTGCAAAGCTTGGAAACAAGGCCTAGGGATCATACTTTCACTAGTGGACACACTCCCAACAATATAACATGACTGAACAAATAACTTCTCTTTGCTAAGGCACTCTGAATTACTCTCCTATTGAATAACACTAATCATTGTGTAGTGGCTACAGAAGCACCCCTTAAAGTTCATCAAGTACTTGACAAACACCACTCATAGAGATATCCAAATCAAATCACAATTCAAGATAGAAATCATTGCAACTTAGACCCAAGTACTAACACGGTGCACACACTGCCACCATTACACCATGAAAGGAGGAATAGATCACTCAAACTATCATAGCAATAATTATTCTCATAATCCACAAGAGATCACAATCATAGCCTAAACCAAGTACCACCATGATGCACGCACTGTCACCGTTACACCATAGCAGGAGGAATAGATTACTTTAATAACATCACTAGAGTACACAAAATATCTGAATAATAACATGTACTTGTTCAACATGATACAAAGCTCACGATCACATAAGATCACATCATGGGAGAGAGAGGGTGAACCACATAGCTACCGGTAGAGCCCTCAGCCCCGGGGATGAACTACTCCCTCCTCATCATAGGAGACAGCAAGGTTGATGGAGATGGCGGTGAGGTCGATGGAGACGGCGGAGACGGCGATGGAGACCGATGGAGATGGCTTCGGGGCACTTCCCCGTCCCGGCAGGGGTGCCGAAACAGAGACTTCTGTCCCCCGAAATTCGTCGGTGGCAGCGGCGGAGCTGCGGAACTGGTTCTGGAAAATTGCCGAATCCCCTAGGGTTTCCGTCCCGAGGCTTCTTATAGGCGAAGGGGCGATGTCAGGGGTGGGACCAGGCGCCCTCACACATGGCTGGCGTGGTGGGGCCCCTGTGGCCCACCTCCTACTCCTCTTCGGATCTCTGGAAGCTTCCGGGTAAAATAAGACTTCAGGATGTTGTTTCGTCCAATTCCGAGAATATTTCCTGTGTATCACTTCTGAAACACAAAAACAGCAGAAAACAGGGAACTGGCACTGTGGCATCTTGTCAATAGGTTAGTTCCGGAAATCGCATAAAAATGCCATGAAGTGTAACGAAACATAAGGCAAATGGTGCAAAAACAAGCATGGAGCATCAAAAATTATAGATACGTTTGAGACGTATCAGCTAACCAAGCCAAAATATAAGGGTGGAGTTGGTTTGGTGAATTTCAGAAAGAAGAATGAAGATCTGCTTATGAAGCATTTCGACAGATTCTATAATAAAGCTAATGTTCCTTGGGTGAAGCTTATTTGGGATACTTACTATGCCAATGGTGCTGTTCCACATGCAAACAATATTGTGGTTCTTTTTGGTGGAGAGATGTCTTCAAGCTGGTGGATGATTTCAGAGCAGTGGCAGTAATTAAACCTGGACGTGGTGATAGTTTTCTCTTCTGGACTGATTCTTGGTCACTCATGGTATCTCTGAACCTCTATCAGCGAGGTTCCCCAGATTATTCTCTTATGTTCTGAATGATCAGTTGTCTGCTGCTCAGGTCTATGCTACTCAGGAAAAATCTTCTTTATTCTATCTCCCTTTATCAGAGCAGGCTCATTATGAATATCAGCAGCTTCCTCTCTGAATAGGCAGTAACCCCTATCTATTGATTCTGATATGTGGTCCTATTCTTGGGGAAATTCCTATGCCTCTGCTCTGTACTACCAGCATTTGCATTCTCATATCTTGGTGATGCCTGTCTTTAAATGGATTTGGAAATCCTGCTGTATTATGAGAGTGAAGTTCTTTGCTTGGCTATTGCTGGTGGACAGACTGAATTCGAGGGATTTACTTCAACGAAGGCATTGGAAGGTGACTGAGGATGTGCACTGTGTGTTATGTCCAACAAGATCTTATGAGGATAGAATGCATCTTTTCTTTGAATTCAATTTCAGTCAAAGGGTCTGGACTTACCTTCAGATTCATTGGAGCCATGGTTAGGATATTCAAGCATCTATCTCTGCTGCTAGGCAGGACTTCAATAAACCTTTCTTTATGGAAGTGGTGATCTTAGCTTGTTGGAATATCTGGAAATAGAGGAATTGAGCTATTTTTGTTTTTTGTTAGACCAACTTTTTTTGGTTGGAGGAGAGCTTTCATTCATGATATATCCATGCTTGGGCATAGGATTAAGAGGAAACATCATTCTACTTTAATGGCCTGGATAGGCAAGTTGTTGTTATTGTTTTTTCCAGTCTCTTTAGCTTGTGTAAATAGGTAGGTTCCTTTCCTCCTCCTCCTTTTTGTAAATATGTACTCCCATTTGGTTTCTTAATAAAGTGTTGTGGGGATTTTGCCTCACAATTTTCCCTTGTTCCAAAACAAATGATGCCCTCAGGGGAGAATGGTGCAAAGCATCGCCATCGTCTAACCCGGGGAACCAGATCTAGTGTTTAATCCAGCGTAGCCCAGGTGAGGTGAAGACTGCATTGACGATGCCTTCAACAAGCTGGCAAAGCGCAGGCACCATCATCATCCACCATGACCAAAGTCTGGCTCGGTTTTCACCGGCAGCTACTTCTCGCCAGCGGGGACTAATGCCAGATCGTGAAATCCGATAGTCTAGCCACAAAACTCCAGTTGAACACCTCCGGTGGAGGAGGCAGCCACCACCGCCATGCTTGGGACCGCAGCCCCAAACGTCCTCATGCCGCGGGAAGAGCCCAGGAGGACCTAGAGACTACATTGGAGCCGGGATGGCACCGAGGAGGCATATCAGATGTGGCCCGCCCGAGCCCATATTGGCCTAGAACATACTTTTCTGCACCTCCGCCGCCACCACTACCGTCCGCTACCGTCCTTTGCACCACTGGCAGAGGGAATACGTGAGGACGTCGCGCCGTCGACCGCACGTCGAGCCGATGGAGGCTGCCGCTGCCGCCGCACCATGCTTTGCCCGGCGATGCCAAAGGTAGCGGTGGTGGGAGAGGAAGGGTGTGTGAGGTAGAGCCGGGAGCTTCCCGGGGCAGCGCGGCGTCGCCGCTCGAGGGAGAGAGCGAACCAACATGCATGGTACTAGAGTAAGCATACAAGAACAGAAAAAACCTTTTAGTTGGTCAACCACTAAAAATCACGCAAAGCAGATCCCTTATATGTGTCGAAACCTTAAAAAAATCAATGTGACCCTCAAACAAACTGGAAACTTCGGCATATACGCAGCTTTCATGGATGAATACGCGATGGCCCTTTTCTCCTCTCAACCCTTGGCGCGCTGAACAATCACGCCTAGCGCACTTTCCTCCTCTCCGTTGCTGCCTCCTCTAGTGCAGAACTATGTTGCCTCCTTAGATCTGATGTCGCCTGCTGCGCCGAATCCCTTGACCACCGCTCTGATTCCACCATAACCCCCACGGCGATTCCCCTGGCCGCCGCATCCTTTGGAGCTCGTATGGCGTAGATATGTGACGCCGCCCTCAGAGGTAATTTCTAATCGTCCCTGATTGCTTGATTGATGGTGCCAATTTGACACACCCAGTTGGGAACCCCAAGAGGAAGGTATGATGAGCACAGTAGCAAGTTTTCCCTCAGTAAGAAACCAAGGTTTATCGAACCAGTAGGAAAAAGCCAAACTTCAGAAGGTGATGCCTGCTAGCTTCGCGACAGCTCCGAACAATTTATAAGGCGCCTCATCCAGGGCTTTGCTTTGCACCAGCAGCAACGTGGAACCTGCACACAACACAACCAAGAACTTTGCTCCCAACTTATGATAAGTTTGTCAATCTCACCGGTTTGCTGTAAATAAAGGATTGAGCGTATCGAGTGGAAGGTAATAGTAGTATGCGAGAAAGTAAACAATGCGAGTATAAGTAAACAGTAATAGCAATGTAAAGGAAATTGGACCGGGGTCCACAGTTCACTAGTGGTGTCTCTCCATAAGATAAATAACAACATGATGGGTAAACAAATTACAGTTGGGCAATTGATAGAATAAAGATAATGTGCATATGTCACGAGGATCACTATGAGATTTACTCTGGGCATTAGAACAAGATACATAGACCGCCATCCAACTGCATTTATGACTAATAATCCACTCGCGGGGAATCATCCGAGGACCCCTAGAGTATTAAGTTTGTGAACAACATGATAACTGCATTAAGCAAAGTGTGTAATGTAAACAAAACAAATGTCCTTGGACACAAGAATGTTGTTTTCTCCCTAGTGGCAACGACACATCTACAACCTTAGAGGTTTCTATCACTCCCCCAGATTAAATAGAGGCATGAACCCAACTATCGAGCATAAATACCCCCTCTTGGAGTCACTAGTATCTACTTGGCCAAGATAGCTACTAACAACGGAGAGCATGCAAGATCATAAACAACATAGAGATAACATAAGATAATATTCAGCATATCAACTTAACATAACACCAATATTCATCGGATCCCAACAAACACAACATGTAGAATTACAGAAAGGTAATCTCGATCATGTAAGGCAGCTCACGAGATCTAAACATGAAGCACATGGTGGAGAAGACAACTATCTAGCTACTACTATGGACCCATAGTCCAAGGTAGACTACTCACCCATCGTGCTGGAGTCAAGCATGGCGAAGAAGAAGACCTCCGGTGGCAATTCCCCTCTCCGGCAAGGTGCCGGGAAGAGCTTTTGGACCCTCCCGATCTCGGGTCGACGACGGCGGCGGATCGCGATGTGTTTCTGGAAAATTGATTGGGTCTTTAGGTTTTTCCCGTCGGGGGATCTTTATAGGCGAAGGGGCAGCGTCAGAAGTGGACCAGGGGGCCCTCACCATAGGGCGGCGCGGCCAGGGGCTGGGCTGCGCCCCCTAGTGGTGAGGCTGGCCCCTGGCCCCTCTCTGTCTGCTCTTCGGTCTTCGAGAAGCTTCATTAAATATTGGGATATTCGGCTTTTGTTTCATCCAATTCCGAGAATATTTCCTGTGTAACTTTTCTGAAACACAAAAACAGCAGAAAACATGGAACTGGAACTGTGACATCTTGTTAATATGTTAGTTTCGAAAAATGCATAAAAATACCACGAAGTGTAACAAAACACTAAGCAAATGGTATAAGAACAAGCATAGAGCATAAAAAATTATAGATACATTTGAGACGTATCAACATCCCCAACCTTAACTCTTGCTCATCCTCGAGTAGGTAAGTGATAACAAAAGAAATAATTTTTGAGGTGACATGCACAAACACAATCTTGATCATCTATGTAAGCATTGAGTGCTAGGACCAAAAGAACTTAAAACATGGGCATGAAAGACATAATCTTGATAGAAGAAACTTAGCAACCATGTTATAACATGAAAAAGAACACAAGTGAAAGATCATGAAAATGAAACAATGAAATTCAAACGTGTCTTCAAATCATATGGAAAAACATAGCAAATGGTTTTCAGCTTGTCCTTCATGGAATAACAAAACATAAATGCATAGGACACCTTCAAGTTTAAGAGGGCGATTAGATACAAATAATTTAAGAACAAGTGAAACCAAAATCATGAATCAATCAATGATAAACTTTGGGACTATGCACATTAAACTCAGAATGACAACTATGCTCTCTTAGACGGTGCATAAAGGTAGAAGGTGGTGACTCAACATAAAAGTAAAAGAAAGTCCCTTTGCAGAGGGAAGCAGTGATTAAACATGTGCTAGACCTTTTCATTTGTAAAACAAAGAGAAAAAAAATTGGGTTTTGAGTGGTGGTTGTTTTTGTCAATGACTGACAATGGGGTTCTTACTATCTTCCATACAAAACTAAAGCAAGTTTTTGAGAGAGATTGGCACTTTTGTGCTCTTTTATAAAGCTTGGCACTCCTCCCCACCTTTTTTTCCTTTCTCAAACCATGGCTAACCGATTCCATTGGGTGCCCACCAACATTCACATACCATGGAGGAGTGCCTTTTTTCCTTTTTTTTCCTTTTTTTTGGAATAAACAATATGGAAGATAGCAAATCCGACCACTATGTCCCCATGAGCTGAAAACAGTGTCACAAAATGAGAAGTATTTTGAAGGTTTTTTTTGAAAGGTAGCACATGAAAATTTACTTGGAATGGCTTACAAATACCATGTGTAGGAATTTATAGTGGACACATTGGAACAACTTGGTTTTTGGGAGTTGGATGCACGAGTAGAGCTCATACTCAGTACAAGATGAGGGCTAGAAAAAGACTGGGAGCGACCAACTAAGAGAGCAATAACGACCATAATCATGCATAGCGATAAAACATCATTAAGAGAAGCATAAGATGGCATCAAAAGTCAAAAACTAAATGATCATAGAGGCTTATGGCGACTTTGTATGAGTCAAACATGTGTAAGCTTGCGCCAAGTCAACCCAAATAAAGCATCAAGGAGAAAACCAAATTAATGCTTCCAAATAATAAAAACAACGCATGATTTTTTTCAAAGGCTCATTAAGCAATCTCAGTCATTTGAGACAAGTCATGCTACAGAAAAACCACTAAGCATACTATCAAAATGACATCAAGCACGACATAAAAAAGTCTAAGCCGCAGTCTAAGCAAGCTCCTTTTTGTACCACTTTTTTGCATGAATTTTTTTCTCTTTTCGAACACCATTCGAACCTTTTTGAAACAACTCTTTTGATGAAAACCAACATGGACCAGAGGTCAAAATACACCTTGATACAAAGATAAAACAAGATCTGAACAAAAATCAAGACAAAAAATGAAAGCGAAACGCAGTTCTAGAAAAAGAGAACACTCGTTGAACGATAAGAGTGAAAAATAGAGTATTCTTGGCAAATGAAAAGCAAGACAACTTCTCCAAAAGAAATTTGTTGGGGTCCAACCATTTATTGCAGCAAACAAAACAAAACAAAACTGAAAACTAAAGTAAAGATGCTCCAAGAAAAATGCATAGTGCATGAAGCAATAAAAATATAGTGTGTTAAAAGGTGACCTGATTTTTGCCGATGAAGAAGGGGTGCCTCGGGGGCATCCCCAAGCTTTGACGCTTGTACCTCTTGGATATTTCTTGGGGTGCGTGGGA
Source organism: Dactylis glomerata (assembly GCA_007115705.1). Classification (NCBI taxonomy): domain Eukaryota; kingdom Viridiplantae; phylum Streptophyta; class Magnoliopsida; order Poales; family Poaceae; genus Dactylis; species Dactylis glomerata. The sequence continues at coordinate 1,600,502 of QXEO01001608.1, read as the reverse complement.
ATCCCCAAGCTTGAGCTTTTGTCCATTCATCAACTCATCTCATCATTCTCCAATCCCTACACTTGAAAACTTCCATCATACAAAACTCAACACAATTCTATTAGCAACATTAGTGTAAGCATAATAATGAATCAACCCTTTTTTGCTTCAGATTTCAACTCAAAACCACCACATATAAAGCATATACTATTGTATCAACTTCCCCAAAAGTTCCGTAATCAAAAGAACTCAAAAAGAAAGCGATCGAGAGGCAAACACAAATAGTGGCAGAAATCTGTCAAAACAGAACAACTGACAATGGTTGATTTTTTCGAGGGTTTTTTGTTGCTCAAATAAAAAAGTGTAAAACTAATGAAAGTTTGGATATAACCTGGGGCATATGCACAAGAAATCGCAGGTCAAAAAGATATTCTGAGAATTTTCACGAATTTTTACGGTGCAGCATCGAAATCTGTTTCAGGACAACAACTTCCCCAAATCTTACCTCACTCAAATTAGAGGTTTCTCTTGGCACAACAACGAAATAAAAAGGATAAGGAGTGGTTATTACAATAGTAATAACTTCCAAGACTCAAATAAAAGAAAAAAAAACTGAAAGTAAAACAATGGGTTATCTCCCAAGAGTGCTTTTCTTTGACGTCTTTGAGCTAGGCGCAGAAAGTGCGAATCAAGTAATATCAAGCGATGAAGCATCAATCTCATAATTTGCTCTAAGAATAGAGTCAAAAAGTAATTTCTTCTTCTTTCTAGGGAAGTGTTCTATATCTTTCTTGAGTGGGAATTGATATTTGATGGTGCCTTCCCTCATATCAATGATGGCACCTATAGTTCGAAGAAAGGGTCTTCCCAAAATAATAGGACATGAAGCATACAAGGTTATTGTTAACCATAATAAGAACATCATTAATCCTTCCCAAAGGTTTCTTCTTAGCAACATCAGCAATAGGAACATCATAATAACACTTTTAGAGCGGTGGTAAATCAAGCATGTCATAAATTTTTCTATGCATAATAGAAATACTAGCACCTAGATCACATAAAGCATGCCAATCAAAACCATTAACATGCATATCAATGATGGGTTCCCAACCATCTTCTAACTTCTTGGGAATAGAAAGTTTTTATTTCAACTTTTCATCCCTAATTTTCATGAGAGCATTGGTAATATGCTTAGTAAAAGCAACATTTATAGAACTAGCATTAGGACTCAAAGCAAGCTTTTGCAAAAACAAAATAACTTCAGATATATTGGAGCCATCAACATCAAAATCATTAAAAGAAATAGAGCTATCATCTCCTACACTCCGAAAAATTTCAGCACTCTTTTGAGAAAAAGTTTTTGCAGTTTTGAGCTTTTTAACACAAGGAGTGGGAGTTTTCTCTACACCAATCAAAATAAGAGGATTGCTAGCATTTGGAACAACATCATTAGAAGTATTAATGGTACATACCTTCATCTTTCTAGCCATTTCATCTTCTCTTTCCCACCTGGCATGCAATTATGCTAACATCCTAACATTTTCATCAATTCTAACTTGGATAGCATTAGCAGTGGCAAAAGGATCAGACTCAGCGGACATTCTGTTAATCAAAGAAGATTGCACATTAGACAAAGATGAAATATTGGTTTTAGCTTTGGAAACCTTAGCTTGCAACTTAGGAATAGCCTTGTTTAAATTTTCAAGTTGATGACTATTAGTCCTCAACAGAGCTGATTGCTCCTCCATGGTCTTGGTGAAGGCCCTTTCTGCTCATATTGCACCTGCATAAAATTCTTGGTAGCCTTTTCAAGTTCCAAAATCCTTTCTTCACTAGGCATTTTAGATCTACCAAGATAGCTATTATCACCATTAGAAGGAAACGACCTATAATTGTTACTAGCAAAATTGTTTCTATAAGCATTGTTGTTAAAATTATTATTTCTAATGAAGTTTACATCAACATGCTCTTCTTGAACAACCAAAGAGGCCAAAGGAACATTATTAGGATTAACATGAGCTCAATCATTAGAAAGCATAAGCATAATAGCATCAATCTTATCACTCAAGGAAGAGGTTTCCTCAACAGAATTTACCTTCTTATCTTATGGAGCTCTCTCGGTGTGCCATTCAGAATAATTTACCATCATGTTGTCAAGAAGCTTGGTTGCGGCGCCCAAGATAAGGGACATAAAAGTGCCTCCAGCAGCTGAATCCAATAGATTTCTTAAAGAAAAATTCAGTCTTGCATAAAAAGTTTGGACAATCATCCAAGTAGTCAGTCCATGAGTAGGGTAATTCTTTATCATAGATTTCATTCTTTCCCAAGCTTGAGCAACATGTTCATTATCAAACTGTCTAAACTTCATGATATCACTACGCAAAGCTATAATCTTAGCAGGAGGATAGTATATTCCAATAAAAGCATCCTTACACTTAGCCCAAGAATCAATACTATTTCTAGGCAAAGATATCAACCAATCCTTAACTTTTCCTCTCAAAAAAAGGAAACAACTTAAGCTTAATAATATCGTCTTCTACATCCTTATATTTCTGCATCTCACATAGCTCAACAAAATTGTTGAGATGAGCTGCAGCATCATTAGTACTAGCACTAGAAAATTGCTCTTTCATAACAAGGTTCAATAAAGCAGGTTTAATCTCATAAAAATTTGCAGCCGGAGCAGGTGGCACAATAGGAGTGCAGATAAAATCACTATTATTAGTGCTAGTAAAATCACACAACTTGGTGTTCTCATGAGTACCCATTCTAGCAAAACTAAAATCAAGTAAATAAAAGCAACTATAAAGGAAACTATTTTTTTTATATTTTTGATAAAATGATGCAAGTAAAAATAAAATAAAATAAAGCAAAACAAAACAAAGTAAAGGATGTGCGTGCGAAACTCCCCTTGCAGAAATCTTCTTTTTCCCCGGCAACGACGCCAGAAAATTATGCTTGATGTGGGCAGATAACCACCCAGTTGAGAACCCCAAGAGGAAGGTATGATGAACACAGTAGCAAGTTTTTCCTCAGTAAGAAACCGAGGTTTATCGAACCAGTAGGAAAAAGCCAAACGTCAGAAGGTGATGTCTACTGGCTTCGTGATAGCCCCGGATAATTTATAAGACGCCTCGTTCAGTGCTTTGCTTTGCACCAGCAACAACATGGAACCTACACACAACACAACCAAGTACTTTGCTCCCAACTTACGATGAGGTTGTCAATCTCACCGGTTTGCTGTAAATAAAGGTATGAGCGTATCGAGTGGAAAACAGTAGTAGAATGCGAGAAAGTAAACAGTGCGAGTAAAGTAAAATGATGTAACAATGTAAAAAAAATTGGACCGGGGTCCACAGTTCACTAGTGGTGTCTCTCCCTAAGATAAATAACAACATGCTGGGTAAACAAATTACAGTTGGGTAATTGATAGAATAAAGATAACGTGCATATGTCACGAGGATCACTATGAGATTTACTCTGGGCATTACAACAAAATACATAGACCGCCATCGAACTATATCTATGACTAATAATCCACCCACGGGGATATCATTCGAACACCCCAGAAGTATTAAGTTGCGAACAACAGATAACTGTATTAAGCAAAGTGTGTAATGTAAACAAAACGAATGTCCTTGGACACAAAAATGTTGTTTTCTCCCTAGTGGCAACAACACATCTACAGCCTTAGAGGTTTCTGTCACTCCCCCAGATTAAATAGAGGCATGAACCCAACTATCGAGCATAAATACCCCCTTTTGGAGTTACTAGTATCTACTTGGCCAAGATAGCTACTAACAACGGAGAGCATGCAAGATCTTAAACAACATAGAGATAACATAAGATAATATTCAGCACATCAACTTAACATAACACCAATATTCATCGGATCCCAAAAAACACAACATGTAGAATTACACAAAGGTGATCTCGATCATGTAAGGCAGCTCACGAGATCTAAACATGAAACACATGGTGGAGAAGACAACCATCTAGCTATTGCTATGGACCTATAGCCCAAGGTAGACTACTCACTCATCGCGCTGGAGGCAAGCATGGCGATGAAGAAGACCTTCGGTGGCGATTCCCCTCTCCGGCAGGGTGCCGAGAAGAGCTTCTGGACCCTCCCGATCTCGGGTCGACGACGGCGGCGGATCGCGATGTGTTTTTGGAAAATTGATCGGGTCTTTAGGTTTTTCCCATCGGGGAGTCTTTATAGGCGAAGGGGTAGCGTCAGAAGTGGACCAGGGGGCCCTCACCACAGGGCGGCGCGGCCAGGGGCTGGGCCGCGCCCCCTAGTGGTGAGGCTGGCCCCTGGCCCCTCTCCGTCTCCTCTTCGGTCTTCTGGAAGCTTCGTTAAATATTGGGATATTCGGCTTTTATTTCGTCCAATTCTGAGAATATTTGCTGTGTAACTTTTCTGAAACACAAAAACAGCAGAAAACAGGAAACTGACACTGTGGCATCTTGTTAATAGGTTAGTTCCGAAAAATGCATAAAAACGCCATGAAATGTAACAAAACACTAAGCAAATAGTATAAGAATAAGCATGAAGCATAAAAAATTATAGATATGTTTAAGATGTATCAGACTGCTTAGAAGGATGTTGAGCGAGCATTTGGTGTGCTTTAGGCGTGTTTTATCGTTGTCAGGTATCCAACTTTTACTTGGTCGAAATCTCACATGTGAGAGATGATGAACTGTTGTGTGATCTTACACAACATGATTATTTAAAATGAGCAGACTGAACCAGATAATGATCATGCACACATCTACGTAGGTCTTCTTGCACAACTTGATGACCACGTTCTGCTTTTCTCGCCATGTATATAGAAATCCGCAACACTAAGAAACATCATCGATTTCGGGCTGATCTGATCGAACACCTTTGGTTGCTCAAAAGAAACGTGTGATTTGCTATAAGTTTAATTTAAATTCTATATTTAAATTTCCTATTTGAATAAGGTTTGTAAAAATTATTTGTTTGCGTAAACTATGTAATATTTCTGCTTCATAAATATATAGATTACTATTTAAATAAGGTTTGTAATAAATTATTCGAAAAGGAATCCGACGGGCCCCGGATGATGATGCACTACGACGCTAGTCGATAGTCGAAGACAGCTAATTGACAGTGGGGCGGCCCCGCTATCCTCGTTGGCTTCCGCACACTTCAAAAAGTACACATCCCATCTCACTATAAAAGCCCCTCCTCCTCATTTCCGTTTCTTTCCCACGCCTGCAAAAAAAAGAAAACTAATTATTATTTGCAGGGAAGGCCCTCGCTCTCGTCGCCTTCGTCCTCTTCCAGCTCCTCCCCCTGCAGACTCCAATTCCCTTCCCACGCCAAACCCTAAAAACCCGAATGCCCCCCGCCGCGAGCTCCCCGGAGGCGTCTCGTCACCGGCGGTGACCGCCGATCTGCCTGCCCCCGCCGGCCCCGGCCGCCCCGAGCCGCAGCGGCCCGAATCTCCAGGGAGGGGACGAGATGGCGTCGCGGCCGCATAACCAGAAATCTAAGACGCTCGACAACAAATACGTGAGGCTTCCCGCGCCGTCCCCGCCTCGGATCCGTCGGAATTGCTGTTTCGTGCTCACAATTTTTTTTGTTCCGGGGGAATGCTTCTCTCACTCACTCTCTGTTCGTCTCTGTGTGTGTGTGTGTGTGGGCGGGCGCAGATGCTTGGAGATGAGATAGGGAAGGGGGCGTACGGGCGAGTCTACAAGGGGCTCGACCTGGAGAACGGTGACTTCGTGGCCATCAAGCAGGTCTCGCTGGAGAACATCCCGCAGGAGGATCTCAACATAATCATGGTGAGAACCAACCTTTTCCAGTGCTCCTCATGTGACGTATATAGCATGTGCCGTTTGCCGAACCGCAAGTTTACACGAAATGCGGTTGTTATTAGGATATAAGGATCAGGCTGCATCGGCTGAGATTTTGGAACATTAATATGAGACTTGGAATCTAGAGTAATGCAGCTTTGCTGTCGGTTATGTTGTTTTGTTTGGTAGCGCGATGTGGAACTAAACCCTAGGGCGTCGTTATGCTAGCGTAGTTGTGCTTGTCCTCAGCGACTTTCCTATTTAACCTGCCCTGACTTGTAATGATAGTGCAATCCACGTATGCTAGGGTTATATGCTTGGACCTGGTGATTTAATTATGTAGCACGTTGTGCGTTTGTTGAGTGTGGTCATATGGAGCACGCGGCCTTTTTTTTTTCAAATAGATGACATAGGTTTTAGCATGCCCCGAGTCACAAGTTTGTGTATTTAGACGAAATGTGGTTTTCAGGAGTTAAGAATCAGACATCGTCAGTCAAGAACAACGATGGTTAAGATGACACTCGACTCGAGTAATAATGCAGCTCGCTGTCGGTTACATTGTTTTGTTCGGTAGCGTGACGTGGAACTGAATCCTAGGGCTCGTGATGCTATCTAAGTTATACTTCGCTATGCTAGCTTAGTTACGCTTGTCCTCAACGACTTTCCTATTTAACCTGCCTTGACTTGTAGTAATAGTGCTAGTCACGTATGCTAGGGTTATATGCTTGGACCTGGTGATTTAATTATGTAGCACGTTGTGCGTTTGTTGAGTGCGGTCATATGGAGCACACGGTTTTTTTTTTCCAGAAAGATGACATATAGGTTTTAGCATGCCTCGAGTCACAAGTTTGTGTGATTAGATGAAATGTGGTTTTCAGGAGTTAACAATCAGACATCATCGACCGTTAAGATGACACTCGACTCGAGTAATAGTGCAGCTCGCTGTCGGTTACATTGCTTTGTTCGGTAGCTTGACGTGGAACTGAATCCTAGGGCTCGTGATGCTATCTAAGTTATGCTTTCCCTCAGTGAGCTTCCTATTTAACCTGCCAGGACTTGTAGTCCAGGACACGTATACTAGAGATATATATATTTGGACCTGATGATTTAATTATGTAGCATGAGTGTGGTCATATGGAGCACTTGAACTCTTTTTATCTTTTTTCAAATTCATGTCATATGTTTGCCGAGTGTGGTCATATGGAGGATCTTTTTTCCACATTCATGACATGGATTTTAACAAATGTATATGTTGTGCGTTTGTCGAGTGCAGTAATATGAAGCTCGTGAGCTCTTCTTTTCAAAATTGATGGATTGACTTCGGCAAACGTGGACTTGGGATAGATATAAGAGAGTTGAAATAATCAAATGCTGCCCACTGCTGTTTCATTTTCTTCTATATTTATGTGATTGGTGTGCTTTCCAGATAATACGCTCACTAAATCACCCCCTCCCCCTCACCTCCGGAACTCCATTAGCTCAGTAGCATTCAGTTAAAATGTTTCATGGGGATGTATTGTTTCTTCAACTGTTACAAAATACCCGTGCTTGTACACCTCCTTGTAACTTGTAAGCACCATGAGCTCTTGAACCTTCACGTTCTTCCTGTAGCATCTGGTTTTAGCAGCTGGACCGTCTAAATGGAAAACTATCCTGGTTGATATTTATGTTGGGCCAATATGTGGCCCAACTGTGAAGTCCCTATAAGTGTTGGGGTTAACAAAGATTAATACAAGTTATAAGGTGCTAGTAGTTTCCATATAGTATATAGCTGTGTAGTACTCGTAAATATTCTCAAGATTATTATTTAGAAGTTGAACCTGTTAGCGTTACAGCTGATGAAAATGGAATGGCACTAATGACAAACTATGTTGGTTCCTTTTGTTACTTGGTGCATGCACAAGTTCAGTGCTGAAATAGTAATTGTCATGTACTACAAGTAATTGTACACATAATATACCTTTGTAAAGTTTAGTGAATACTAGGCTGTCTAGAGGGTCATATATTGCACAGATCCTGCAAGGTGGGTTGACTGCTACTTAAATGCTTCTACTTAGAACACCGGGTTCCTAGAAGCTGCATGTCTCACATTCTTTTTATTTGTATCAACATTGTAAAATATTTTCAGCTTTTTGGATCAGCATATCTTTTTCTTATTCAGCTTTCTAGCTTTCGGTATTTTCTTGGAATACCGTCATTTTCTACACTATCTTTACATTGCTGTAATATTGGGGTTCTAACAAATTTTCTTTTGTGTATGTTCTATTAACTCTTCTCCATTGTTTGGTGGTGTGGCTGATTCAGCAAGAAATTGATCTACTGAAAGTAAGTGTTTCAGCAGTACTACATTTGGATTCAATAAGACAATTAGCCCCATATTTTCCTTTGTTGTTTAACACTTTAACTCATCTCATACCCCTTCCTACTCCTAGTCTGTATTGAATCTTTTCCCCTTTCATGTTTACTTAATATTTGCTGTTACCATTTTCTACTAGAATTTAAGTCCTGTTTGCCAAATTTGTACTGAAAAACAATGAGAGGCACCCTTCCCTCAGTTGACATTTTAAATATTTTTTCTACTTAGTTTTGAATGCTCAAATAGCTATGTAAACATTGTGATATATATTAATGTGGATGATCGAAAGTGTCTGAAAGAGTCTTGATTTTTATATCCGTCCTATCATATCATACCTATAGTTAAAAGGACTTGAATTTTGAACATCCATTTCACTCCTTTCCTTGATGCAAGTTATTTCGAGAATCGTGTTGCTTTGAGCTGAAGTTTTGTTACTTTATGCAGAATCTTAATCACAAAAATATTGTGAAGTATCTTGGATCATTGAAGACAAAGAGCCACCTCCATATAATTCTAGAGTAAGAAATCCCGAGCCCTCGCCGGCAATGTCTTGATAAGTACATGCATACAAGTATATTTTAGCATGGAAGTTCTGATAGCTGTGTGATGATTGCAGGTATGTGGAAAATGGTTCACTTGCCAATATCATAAAGCCAAACAAATTTGGACCATTTCCTGAATCATTGGCTGCTGTTTACATTGCTCAGGTGGATATATGGTGATTACTGTGACTTTACATTTTTTTGGCTATGTCTGCTTTTAACTTGTACATAAGTGATCAGGTGTTGGAAGGCCTTGTTTACCTGCATGAGCAAGGTGTCATACATAGAGATATCAAGGGTGCAAATATATTGACCACAAAAGAGGTAAATGGCTCCGTCACTTGGATATTTAAGCATGATTTTTATTTCGTTTTACTTCTGCCGAGTGCTGACTGAAGCCGGTAAACAGTATCTTTTAACATCTAACGAGGAAAAGTTATAGTAGGGATATGTCGCATGTTTTAACAGTTCTGAAAATGATTATAGCTTGAACATTAGCTTTTGAATGTACTTTCTGTTAGTAAGAAAATAAAAAGATGCATGGAATGTTCATCCTGGGATGAACTCGTGGACATATAATATCCTTGCAGTTCTTTTGTTGGAATAGAGAAACACAAATGTACGGTATATTAAATGATTTTAATAGTCTGCTCTTGATGCTTTGGATAGTAAAAAAGGGAAAATCCAACATCGATTACAATGTGATGATTCTCAAGCTATATGTTAGCATGTTGGGACCTATGACATTTTTTTATTGCTGTAGAGTGAATATTATGCACATAACCAGGAAGGATGCAACTTGAGTAAATTTTTCTGTAATTGGGTTGTACTTCTTTCACTTGATAAAGTACTCGTATGTGTATCTAATAACCGAGCATGATCCCGCAGTTGTAGTGACATGGAGGAAGTAGCTAGTTAGCCAATAATATTTTGTATGGGAATATTATTATGATTGATGAGGCCCATGACCAAACTTGAAATTTACACTTACTATGGTGCACGACCAAGGGCACTTGAAGTCATATTTTGCTGGGATTATGTTACTCTTTTCCTCTAAAGCTCTCATTTTCTACATTTTATTGTTTAGGGCCTAGTTAAACTTGCTGATTTCGGAGTTGCGACTAAATTAACTGAAGCTGATGTGAACACACATTCAGTGGTTGGAACCCCTTACTGGATGGCTCCCGAGGTATGCTAAGTCCCGTTTTTGTTTATGCCTGCTGAATTGCTTGTTAGGTGCACTGACATGCCAGATTAGTTTCTTAGTATTTTATTGTTAACTGTATTAAAGGTGTTGTCCTGTTCCATGTACTTTGGTAATCAAATTTGAAGCATTACTTACAAATAATAAAAGCATCAATTTAGTGTCAATTCATCAAGTGTATTATTAATTCAGGAAAAAACATTTACCCATAAGAGCGTTAAATACATTTGCTATTCGTCCTTTTTGTTGCCGAGAGAGTTTGTTGAAATTGTGAGTATGAGGTGAAGGAACTTATTATGCCAGTGTGGCGGATGACTTGAGTGATTTACACTACTAGTAAGCATGCGTGTGCACACACGAATCAACTACATTGTAGCCATCAAAATGAGGGTGACATGTTTGCTTGTTGACATAATCTCTAGCAAGTTCTTCATATCATGACATTTCATCGAGTTATCTAGGTTGTATGGATGATCCTCGGCCAGCCAGACCATTAGTTCTACATGAATGCACCTGCCAGGTCTTAACAAAATTGAATGAATGCCGCTTTGGTCTGTCTTTGTACAATGTTATGAATGAACTACATAGGCATATATTACCATTTTTTCTAATACGATCTCCGTGGAGGAGGTGTACCCAGGTTATACTACCAGGGTCAGGGTGCATAGGACACCAGGTAACAACCGTTTTCTTTGATATATCTCGTCATTCTGTGGTGTGTGACCCACCAAAATCAAAGTTAAATGCATGTGTCTGGATTAGACTCCTATTACACACGTATGCATTCTACATATGAGTACTGATTCATTTGGCAAATACAGATCAACAGCGTTATATAAAATAGACATGAAAAAAGGGGATATATTGCATGACTTCTCACCTTCAAAGAGTGTCACCTCCATACAAAATCTTTACATCCCGTACAAAATGACATAAGTTTCTTTTCTGCCCTTCAGTCCAAGAACTCGCTTCGTTTAGTCTGCAGCCACCTGGATGAACTGTATATTCAGAGTCAATAGAGGTCAATGAGATTACCTTCATTAATAGTACACAGTACACTAAACAATAGCATGCATCCATGACAATAAAACACAATACAAAACCAGCTTCCCAGCCCTCGGCCTCCAACTCCTTGTGTGGATAGAGAAGGTAGAAGCATGACACAATGCTTGAAGCATCAAGATGTCCAGTAAAGAGAAACACTCACTACATATTTCTACAGCAGCTGGGTTGCAATCTTCCACATTCCTCCGCCACTCTCCCTAGAATCTTGAAGTGTACAACAGAATAATACAAATTTGAGACATATGAAGCAACGCCACTACGCCAAGGAGGCTTATCAGTGTTGCGGCTGCGGAACAAGGGTGCACGCTGATCTCAAACGCTGGCCAAGATGCAGACTTGGATGCGGGGGCCATCAGGATGTTAACGAAAGGCAGGTTAACGTACTGTGCCTCCTGCTGCAAGCCGCCGCCCGTCGACGGAACCACGTATCCCTCGCGCTGCTGCCGAGGGTGGAGCTGGAGAGGGTAGTTTGTCCATCGGGTGCGTCAGTGTTGGTGGCTGGTGCGTTGCCCGCGGGGTTGGCATCTGCGGCTGGTACGTCCTCATGCGGCGCCTTGGCGTGGAGGCGCAAAAGGCGGAGCTTTGTGTGCAGAGGGCGCGACGCCGACCATAGACGACGGCGTGGTAGACGGAAGGAGCAGCGGTGACCTAGGAATGTTAACCTGCAACGCTGGGTCGGGCTTTCAATCGCACGGCTTAAGACGAGCTTGGGGAGTTGTCCGCTGGCAGAACATTGAATCTTAACCCTTTGACCTGGTGGCAGACGATTGAAGCAATTTGGACTCTTAGATTTGATTACAAGGATTAAATCAGAGGGTACTGGTTGACCTGTGTACCCGTTCTTGGATGGACATAGGGATGTTTTAGTTTGCTCTTTTATTAGTAGTTTAGACTATTTTCTTTTTCATGGTGATATTTTTGACACAAAGAACCGGCAAATGGTGGGGCAAAAGTAAAACTTCATCCACTGGATCTGCTCCAGGAGACCAGGACAAAAAAACCTTCTTAAAATTAAATTCTTAAACTGCTATTAGCATCTGGAATACTATAACGTATAGAAAAATTGATACTGCTGATATGGTAGCATCACAGCAGGCGTTAGCAGACACAATTGATCAAATCTTATAACTTTTGACTGTACTTACTATTGCAAGGCACTAGTATGTGACAGTTATAACTGTCGACTGAGGTTTCCACTAAACTTGAAATTCTTGCTATTATATCATATTATCATGATATTTGACTTCTCTTCAATATTCATCACCCCTTTTCTGCATTAGGTCATTGAAATGTCTGGTGTTTGTGCCGCATCGGATATTTGGAGTGTTGGTTGCACTGTTATTGAGCTACTGACATGTTCCCCACCATATTATGAACTACAGCCGATGCCTGCACTGTTTCGCATTGTTCAGGTTGATTAGCTGCAGCTGTTTAATCTCTCTTCCATTCAGAAGGCACTGTTCATTCAGCTATGAGTGCATATTGCCTAAAAATTTATTTACTCATGTAATACAGGATGTGCATCCACCAATTCCAGAAGGATTCTCTCCCGAGAGTACTGATTTTCTGCGTCAATGTTTTCAAAAGGTTCTAAATTGTACCTCTTTGCTTTCTTTAGAGGGTTCAATTATTTTTCTAATTGCTTTTGTTCTGACTTGAAGAAGCACTTGTAGGATGCTATACAACGACCTGATGCAAAGACATTGCTGATGCACCCATGGCTGCAAAATTCGAGACGACAGCCTGTTAGATCAGTGAGGTAATTCAAAGTTTATAAGATCATTCATTCTGTTATGGGTGACAGTGAAAATTCAGATTAACATACAATACAATCTAGAAAATAAAACACTTGGAAGCGGGAATCCAACAGATGCCCCAGATTTTGACCTTTTTAGTCACTTAACTAGTCTTTGGTCTGCACACTGGACCTGTACTTGTCAAATTTTCTTTCAAGTATTGCTAAAAATCATGGTGGTTTTTTTTTGTGATTGGGTGTGAACACTTTTCAAGAGGTTAGGTTGTAGGACTAGTGGATTTGATTTAGTTTTGGATGCCTCTTTCCGGCCAGAGTTGTTCTGGATTGCTTTTTAGTATTTAAACTGATATTTCAAACTATTGCGTGCTGTTGAAATATCTCATAGTTACATTCTCCTTCTCAACATACTCCATCTGTTCTAAATAATTGAAATTCTAGGTTTGTTCTAAGTCAAGCCATCTAAAGTTCGACCAAGTTTACTGAAAAATACATCAACATCTACCACACGAAGTTAGTTTTATTGGAGTCATCATACAATATACTTTCATATTATATAGATTTGACGTTATAGATATTGACACAAATGTTTATAATTTCGGTCAGATGTAAAGACATTTGACTTAGGACAATCCTAGAACTTTAATTATTTTCGAACTGAGGAAGTAGTAAATAACTAGATATATGACTTCATTTATTCTTTACCGATGTCAGTTCAAAGCCATGATTCACCAAGAAGCATATGCCACTTGCACCTTTTAACTGTTATTTTCTTTCTAACAAGCATGTATCACGCTCTTGCTACAGATTGAATATTTCTGTTCAATGCTCATTCTGATTGTTCTTCCTCATGGAATTTCTCATACTTTGTAATATTGGATACTAACAAGTATAGCAATGTGGCAATCAAATCTACAAATGTATAATTTGTAAATCTCAACAAGATTAATTGTCCACACAACTGCTACCAACAATCCAACATTGCTTTTATTGTCTTTGTAAAGTAACCTTGATTGATAGACTACTAATCATAAAATGTCACATGATTTGTTCATACAATTAGGCATGTTGACGAGGATGATCCAGCCCCAAGTGGTGATAACCATGCTGGATTTTCTGGCTCACAAGGAGATACACAATCGGCCGTGGCTTCTGACATTGAACTGGTAAGCTCTTCAGGGTTCTTTTCCCACCATGTTCATTTCATTGGATGGTACCAGTTCAAAGTCTTGTGGTAGACCCACAAGATTATAGTGGTCTCAGTATATTAACCTTGTTTATTTTTAATATTGTCCTAGGATGATAAAACAAAAGAGCTGGTTTCTGAATCTGCCGGACATGGTAAATCTGATGAGCTTCATGATGGAAAACCTACCGAAAGCAGTAGTTCAAACGCTGTGGAACTTATGAACGATAATGTGGTTCCCAATAAAGATCCTACATTAGTTTTTCATGAAAAACTTGCATTGGAATCTTCTTCTGGAATTACAGATTTTAATGGTAAGGTAATACCTGAACTACTGCAAGATGGTCTGCCAAGTAAGGTAGCTAGGAGTGACCAAGAATCAATGAAGGGTGACAGTAAACATTTAGAGCTTGAAGGCAAAAACCGTTCAAGTTTTGAAGATGATGATGCTTTCTCCTTCCAGGCTGGGAGACAGAATATCAATTTCCCAAAGGTTAGAACTCTATGGTAATTTAGATTTGCCCACAGAAAAAATCTAGTGCTTTCTTGATCAAGAAGACAGATACTTAATTCTTTATGGCATTCATTTATATTGTGTCTTTACAGGAAGCAAAACCTTTAGTTGAGGGAACTAATGGACTTAGTAGGTTCAGTGACACTCCTGGAGATGCCTCTTTTGATGATTTATTCCCAGTTGACAAGCGAGGAGATCATGGGGCAGAAGCTTCAACATCCACTACTGCCCAAGAGCTTCAGTATAATAGTCGACAAAATGACCTTGCCAAGGAGCTCAAGGCTAGGATGGCAGAGAAGCAGAAGGAAAATGAAAACGAGCCCATGAATGGTGGGAAACTTCTTGAATTTATGCGTTTTAGGGACGGCGATCTTAATGGAACGGTATTGCTTTCACTATTATGTTTTCTAATTTCCCTTCTTTGAAATTGGAAAGATAAATGAGATTTTGATGATTGTAGCTCTGACATGATATTATCATCAAACCCATTGTACAGGAATTTCATGACAACATTCCAGGAGAGAATCTTTTTCCTTTACAGGTGCGCCTTATGCTAGAGCTGTGATATATTTGGCAGCAAATAACTGCATTTATTTTGAAGAGCATTTTTTCATCGTGTGGCAGCCGTTCTGCTAAGTCATATTATTCCATCAATTTTACATATGGTAAAGTGGCCAGCTTCAGTACCAACTGAGAAGTGGCTCAAACTGGGAATGGTGCGGTTAGTTTTGGGGGTTGTGCTGTGGCCTCAATTTGTTTGGGCTAAAATGGTTGCAACAGCTTAGTAAATTGGAGCAGTGCAGGCTGACCATCGAAGCAGACTGGGGTGGTGAGGTTTTGTTCTCAGAAAAAATAAACACAAACGGGCTTAAACCATGGTTCACCCTGCGCCTGCTGTTTGGAGCGGCGACTCCAGGTCTCGAGCTACTAATTTGCATACTACAGGTCTACTACTAGACTACTACCATGCAGTACAACGATCAGCTAACATGCAGTCTAGCACTACTACCAGGCAGCCAGCACACAGACCCACGGGTTGAACCCGCGAGTTCAACCTGCATTGACAATGTGGTCTGGTGTGGTGTGGTTGTTAAATTTATATGGTGCTTTGTGGTGCAGGTTCAAGTGACTAACTTGCTGGTTTCGCGTGGGTTGGTTAATTAGGTTAATTTAATGCGGCTTGGGTTGGATTAGGGGTGGGTTTGCCCTGTTCTCAGCTTGAGAAGTGGCATTAATTTACCTTGGTCCTTGGCAGCGGCAGCGATCTACTGCTTGGTTGCAAATTCACAGGCCACATGAAATGCCAATTGTCTAAACCTAGATATGTTGTTCCTCAAGGTGTTTTAAGCGAAATGACATGTATTTGCAGTACTTTATATTACTTTGGTTTCCATATCTTTATCCTGTCTTGACCATGAAGTGCTTTCATTGCCTATGTTTGCAGTCTGTGGAATACAGCAAAATAGTAGCACAGCTGAAGCCCGGGGAAAGTGAAGAAGTAATATTGTCAGCATGCCAAAAGCTTATGCTGTTCTTCAATCACCGGCCAGAGCAAAAAAAGATTTATGTGTCACAGAACGGTTTCCTTCCGTTGATGGAGCTTCTTGAACTTCCCAAAAACCGTGTATGAAGTTTTACTTTATATTTACAAAGTCTTGTTGCTGGTCTTTACGCTGAAAATTGTCTTTCGTTTTCTGCAGATTATATGCTCTGTTTTGCAGCTCATCAACTACATTGTAAACGATAATACAGGCTTCCTAGAAAATGCCTGTCTTGTTGGCCTTGTGAGACTTTTGTTCCACTTCTGAATTAACATATGACCTCTAAATTGTGTTGATAACGTGGAATAGATAATTGATGTTAAAAATTTATTTGTAGATTCCAGTGGTGATGAATTTTGCTGTGCCAGATCGTGCAAAGGAAGTCCGGATGCAAGCATCCTTTTTTCTTCAGCAGCTTTGCCAGGCCAGGTTTATTTCCTGACATAGTTAGTGGTGGCTAAATATATTTAAAGCCAAGTCAGTAGAATGAAACGTTTGGCGCTAATTGTCAGTTTTCCATTTCCAGCACCTTGACGTTGCAAATGTTCATTGCATGCCAAGGGATCCCTGTATTGGTGAGTTTTTTGGAGCCTGATTATGCAAAGTTCAGGTAAGTCTGTACATTTTTGTCTCAAACATTTCCTTCAGATTTTCCCAGCGTATCCTTAGTTTTATTAAATTTTCATTTCTCATTAATATATTCCATAATATTGTAAATTAGCAGGGAAATGGTTCATCTTGCAATTGATGGCATTTGGCAGGTCTTCAAGCTTCAGCATTCAACTCCGAGAAATGACTTTTGCCGCATAGCAGCAAAAAATGGAATACTTCTCAGGCTAGTCAATACTCTCCATAGTTTGAATGAAGCAACACGATATGCTTCCATCTCCGGGTCAGGCGTTTCAGTGGCACAGAATGGTTCCACACCCCGACTAAAATCTGGCCAATTAGATATGCCAATGCTAGAAAGTTCTAAAGCAAGGCTGGATCATTACCATTCATCTGGTTCCATGCAGTCTTTAGCAGATGCAGATAGGCATAATATTTTACTGGAACCTTCAGCATCACCTAGGTTCAGCGATATAGCTGCTGCTGGTCACATCGATGGAAATGATAATGACCTGGTTAGGCCACAAAGGCTTAGTGTTTCTGGAGGACGGTCATCAACAGACAGATCTCCAAGGCATATAGAACTAGTATCAAATGGGCATAGTAGTGGTCAGAACGATCAAATTCGACCTCTGCTGAGTTTGTTGGAGAAAGAACCACCCTCTCGGCATGTATCTGGACAACTTGATTATGTCCGTCACATGTCTGGACTAGAAAGGCATGAAAGTATTTTGCCATTATTACATTCAACGGAGAGGAAAACGAATGGTGAACTTGACTTGCTAATGGCAGAATTTGCTGGTACGGTTTTGTTTTATTTTAGTTCATAGAATATTATTGATCTGCCTGCATTGTGCTAGTTCCTGTCACTTGTACAAGTATTGAGTTTTCTCTTCCAAATATCTCCCTATCCGTAGAGTTTTGCTATTATGCGATAACAATCGTTTACATTCTCTCTTTTCCTTTTCCATCAATCCTTCTTTGGATGCCTCAGGACTGTACTAGTCTGCCTCTCACCAACATCCATTGATTGGTGAGGGGTTAAAGTTTGGGTTTACAGATGAGCTTGAAAAAGGGCTAGGTGGTGGCTGCGGGGGTGTGGGGGTGCCACTGGTCAGGAAAGGTTAACCGATGGGCGATGGTAAGCATGTTGCAGGTGGTGGGGATGGGTGGAGGAGAAAGGGTCTGGAAGGTAGATGGGGAGATGTCCAGCTGGGAAAGATGGGGAATGGATAGTAGGAGATACCTAACATGTTGCAGACTATAATGTGCATGGTGCTACCTGTTGAGCGGCAATCGCTCCTATCCTTTTCTTATATAAGAGGAAGTTACATCGGTTACGTACCTGTTGTATATTTCTGAACATCCAACACATGTAAAAGATTATGACCATCCAACACATGTTGTCATCAGCGTTTACGAACCTGGTTTCAGCAAAAGGACAAAAATGAAGCTTGGGCAGAAGGCAGAACCCTTTATATTTTTGTCCTCTTGCCTGATTTTTTCCTTCTCCTCTATTTTTTATGATGGTTAGCTTGTATATTTCTGAACTCCGCAGAATAGTCTGTTCAAAACAGCATGAGCCTGATTCTGGATGCTACAGCAGCTCCCTTTACCCACTAGGAAACAATTTCGAAACAAGCTTGTTCTGCTGGAGCTTGTGTACCCTGGTTTGCATTTTGATGAAATAAAAAGGTAGAACAGAGACTTAGCAAATGCATTAGTAGCATAGCTTGAACTCCAAATCAACCGGATAGAGACATGGAAGGACCCTCCAAAGTTTCAATAATTTAAACCTAGACAATCATAGCAGTGCAAGGATCAGTCGTCACTGTTCTGCTCACCATCTCCTCGTCCATTGGGATCTTTGCTTCAGTTATTCCCCTGCTGCTGACTTTTATAAGTTACCCGGTATTTCAAAAAATACAGTCTGGTTTCTGTAATTTAAAAGTTAAAACTACTTCATATAAATCGCCAGTGACGCTAGCTAAAAGTACGTCATTGTGTTGTGTTGTTCCTTTTTGTTTGACTGCGGGTGAAGCATGAGGGGTTGGTACTATTAGTAATGTGAAGGGGTTTAATGTGATAGTATAGCCTTTCTTATGTGCTAATTGCTCTTTGAATTTCGTGCAGAGGTTTCTAGACAGGGAAGGGAGAATGGTAACCTTGATTCTAATATAAAAGCTTCCAACAGAGTTCCAAGTATGAAATATGCAACATCAGTCGGTCCAACAGCTTCCAATGAGGGAGCCTCAACATCCGGAGCAGCATCACAGACAGCATCTGGTGTGTTATCTGGATCAGGAGTGCTCAATGCAAGACCGCCAGGAAGTACAACATCTTCTGGTCTATTGGCTCAAATGGTTTCTATGAGTGCTGATGTTGCACGCGAGTATCTTGAGAAAGTGGCAGATCTTCTTTTGGAGTTTGCACAAGCAGACACTGTCGTAAAATCTCAAATGTCTAGTCCAAGCCTTTTAGCACGGCTTTTTCAGATGTTCAACAAGATAGAATCTCCTATTCTTCTGAAGGTAAAGCTTGAAGCCTTTACTAACTATTTCTGCTACCTTTTCAGGTGAATGATCTGTTTGTGTTTTCCATCTCTGATATGGAATGATTTGTCTTTTTTTTCTGCAGATTCTTAGGTGCATTAATCATTTGTCTGGTGATCCTAATTGTTTAGAGACACTTCAACGCACAGATGCTATCAAGCATCTGATACCAATTCTTGAACTTCGTGATGGACCTCTAATTTATCAAATACATAGCGAGGTGGGTGACTTAAACATGCTTAGTTTGCCAAGAAAACACGCTAGACGTCTCATGATATTTTGTTCCCCCTTATATGCTTTTTTTTGGTTTCTCTTTTTGGATTAGATTGAGAGCTAACAGATCAAACCACCTCACAATTGGTAGAGATAATTAACATAACAGACGATGATGTCTGCAAGATCATAATGCATTAATGATTTTTTAAACAATCTTAATGCCTTATTCTTAGAACAATCTTAATTCCATATTTTTAGAACAATCTAAATGGCGGTTGGTTATCCAAAATCTGAAACAGGAGACACATGATTTTCCTTCTGCTGTAAGTTTATGTGCACATCATAACAGCCGCTTCCTTTCTGTCTTTAGGTCCTTAATGCTCTGTTCAACCTTTGTAAGATCAATAAAAGAAGACAGGAACAAGCAGCTGAAAATGGGATCATCCCTCATTTGATGAATTTTGTCATGTCAGACTCACCGCTTAGGCAATATGCTTTGCCTCTTCTTTGTGATATGGCCCATGCTTCTCGCAACTCTAGAGAGCAATTGAGGGCTCATGGAGGGTTGGATGTGTACTTGAACCTGTTGGAGGATGATGCATGGGCATGTACTGCTTTAGATTCCATCGCAGTTTGCTTGGCTCATGACAATGATAACAGAAAAGTAGAACAAGCCTTGTTGAAGATAGAGGCCATCAGGAAATTGGTGATTTTTTTCCGAGACTGCCCTGAACAGTATTTTGTCCATATACTGGATGCTTTCCTCAAGATAATCACGTAAGAACACAGAGGGTATCATTTCATGTATCATGTTATCTTGTTTATAATGACGGAGTATATTGATAGATGCAATTTTATGCAATGTCACCGCAGGAAATCATCTCGGTTAAATACTGCAATAGCCACAAATGGATTGACGACATTGCTTATTGCAAGGCTTGACCATCGAGAAGCTATTGCACGGCTGACTCTGCTGAAACTAATTAAGGTTTGTTGCTTATTATATGTTTTCATGATTAAGCGATTCTATATGTGAATGAAATGTTTCCAGTAGTTACTTATGATGCAAACTTGCAAGTAATATGTGGTTGTATGCAACCTTTTCCAGGTTGTCTATGAGCACCATCCTCGGCCAAAGCAGCTCATAGTGGAGAATGACCTTCCCCAGAAGCTACAAAACCTAATCGAAGAACGCAGGGATGGGCAACGTGGCGGTCAACAAGTGTTGGTCAAACAAATGGCCACCTCGTTGTTGAAAGCGCTGCACATCAATACAGTCTTGTGATTTCCGACCACCATGTGCTGTTTCCTCTCAAGTTGTACATGTTTGCCCTGGAGGAAAAGTTTTTCTTTTCTTTTTCTTCTCAGCTGTGAGTTTCCTTGTCATGAGCACCAGACAGCCTGTTGCACCTGCTCCCTCTTTTATCGGGAGAAAGGCTCAACGGTGTAGTGCAATATAATGGGGTTTGTAAGTCCCTGCATGGTTGTTTATACTTAGTGTACTGTTAGTGAAATTGTTTTATATTACCTTTCTGAATTTTTTAGTAGAACAGCTGGTGTAGACTAATTTGTGTCGGCATCTTCTGTTAGTGGAAATTTACTTTGAATTTGTACGTTGTTTGCTTCAAAATTCAGGAGTACATGTCTCTATTCCTGTTTAGAATGCTGAAATTTTACTAGAACCAGATTACCTTGTTGGCTTGTTCTGACATAGTGTGTTAGAAGCCGAGGTTTTTGTTTCATGCCAACAAGGAACCGAGTTTCATGCAAAGGGTTCTGATTGAATCGTTTTAGAAGCATTATCCGTAGACAATGTGCCCAAGTTAACGTCATGGATGTCCGTGAGTTGTTAGACATGGTACGAAGCACACTCTTTCAACTTAACCTAATGGCATATGAAGATCTACTGGCAAGTCTGGAGAACAGCGAGGAAAAGGGCTGCCATCGAAGAAATGGCAGCACTAAGCTCTGGGCTCATAGGGCTAAGAAGCATGAAAAAACTGCCTTCCAACAATGGGTTTCCGAATGGCCAGATTGATACCTTTATCTTTTAGTTTTGCTTCCATACTGTGTATCCCCTTGAACCGCTTCTGGGTTCCCTTCTCTGTTTCTTGCATGTAAACAAGAGCTACGTAGCTCTCCTTTGTTTGTAATAAAATCTGAGGTAGGGTTTACCCCCTCCCGATGTTCGATAAAAAAACAAATTCAAAGTGTCGGCCACCAAAAATGAATACAAAGTCCGGTCGCATATTACAGCAGCGCATATAATCAACTGGAAGAAGTTGACGACGCCGTGACTGCTAGATTCGTTGGGTTTGTGGCCGTCGGTGCAATTCTTAACTCTTTCAAGATATGCCAACTATAGATCACGTGACAGGCCTTCGTCTTAGATTCCATAAGCGACATGTCGGCTGTGAAGAACTGAAGATTAACAATTTCTCCTTCCTTTTTATTGACCGAAACTTTTGCCGTCGCAATCTCGTTTTTCCGTCTTTTTTTTTACATGCGTTTTTTCGTCTTGATTCTCCAATATCGATCATCTCGTGGCCCTCGGGGAGCATCATCAACCAGCGCGGGTCAACAACACCGTGACCGTGCGGGGAGACGGTGGATGTGCTCCAGTGTGTGCACACGGCATGGAGTAGGGCTGGACATAAAGCTCGAAGCTCGGCGAGTTAAATGAGCGCTCATTTCCTCGACTCGTTTGAGCTCGACTCGTTTTCTTAACGAGCCGAGCCAAGCAGCAAATTTTGCTCGTTAAGGTTAACGAGTTAAATAATCAATCAGACGGTGTTCGTGAGCTACTCGTTAGGATCGTTAACAAATGTTAGTCCAATATGTTATGTTTATAACCTCTCTCAAATTAATATAAAGTGAATGAGGGCTAGTTATTTGTGCTAAACCAATACTAATATACGCTAGGTTGATTTGCATTATCGAATCCTGATGCTAGCTAGTGTATGTATTGCCTGCTGATGCATTAAAATATCAGTCGGGCTTAAGTAATATTTTCTTAATGATCTTAACGAGCTGCTCGTGAGCGCTCGTTAACACATAACGAGCCGAGCAGAACAATGGTTTCAGCTCATTATCCTTAACGAGCTTAATGATTCGAGTCTTATCGATCATGAGCTTTAACGAGCCGAGCCTTAACGATCCGAGCAGCTCGTTATTCCAGCCCTAGCATGGAGGCCAACATAGTCGAGAAGCAGGGCCGGCCCTGGAGGCAGGCAGCAGGGCAGCCGCCCTGGCCCCCAAAATACCATGCCCCCACCTTAGATATGGATACATATGTAATTTATACCCGAAACCTATACACCGCTCGTTGCGGTCCTAAAGACCCGCGCCGCATACCCCTGCGATGCCTGGGTGCAATTAATGGGCCAGGCCCATTTTCTTCGAATGTGTCTCAACGTTGCTTCTGCGACTCGGGTTTTTCGGGGAAATCCTATACCCCTCTTAAGCGGGGCTTCGTGCTTGCGCCGCACACATCTCGGGATGTAGGTGTCGTGGTGGGCCAGGCCCTTTTAGCGAGGAGACAGTGCGGTGGTGGTCGTCTTCCTCGACGCCGGCGATGGAGGCGGACGCCGCGGCGGCGCCACGAAGCCGCCGACACCGCGGCTGGCCGCGGTGGAGGCGGCGGAGCAAGCACCGGTGCGCCACGAAGCCGCCGACGCCGCGGCTGGCCGCGGTGGAGGCGGCGGAGCAAGCTCTAATTCTTAGGGTTTGGGGGTGGGGTGGGGGTCGCCGGCGCTGGACAAGAAGAGGCTGCCATTAGAGGGGCCTAGAGGGATGGCCGGAACCTCGCCGGAGACGGGGACGGCGCGCCGTCGCCGGCGGAGGCGAGGCCAAGATCTCAAGATTTCGAGTGGGGAGTGGGTAGGGGCGGTGGTGGACCGGCGGTGGCTTACACACGGCGCGGACTTAGAAGGGCGTGGTGGCGAGGCGACGAGGCGGCGAGGTGGGTGGAGGGCGACGGCGGCTTTTCTCGCTGCAGAGTATGTCGAGGAAGGAGGAGGAAGAAGAAAGGAGTGTGCGGCGCGTGCGTGTCTTACCGCTTAAGCGGTATACAGGAGGACCCGGTTTTTCGGTTCGTTTGCAGCGAGTCGGGAGTCCGGACGCGCCGAGCCGAACCGTTTTTCTACATGGGTTTTCCGTTGCATTTTTTTCCTTCCTTATTTTGTTTCCTTTTTCTTTCCTACAATATTTTTTCCTAATTTTTTGGATTTTCTTTGTTTTTGTTTCGGTTTTCTGTTCTGGTTAAGATTTTGAAATGGTTTCACATTTTAAAAATATCAAGATTATCAATTTTGTTAAGGTTTTCAATTTTTTGCAAATTTAAAATTTATTCATAATTTAAATTTATTAATATTGAAAATTTATTCATAATTCAAATTTGTTTATATTTCAATTATTTTTGAAAATGTTTTAGATTTTGAAAATTTAGTTCATATATTTTGCTTTACTTTTCATTCCTTAAAAATCCAAAATAAATAAGGATTTTGTATAATTTTGAATTTTTCAAATTTAAATTTGTTCATATTTCAAATTTCCTCAATTTTTTGTAATTTCAGAATTTGAATTTGTTCAGATTTGGAATTTTGTTTAGTTTTCGAATTTTTCCAAATCTGAACATATTTACAAATTTGTTTAAATTAGTTTTTTTTTCAGATTTTGAATTTGCTTAGATTTTAAATTTGTTCAAATTTGAACATTTTACGAATTTGTTCAAATTTGGATTTTTGTTCAGATTTGAAACTGTTCAAATTTCAAAAAAAAAAAATAATAATCAAAATTTCGTTTTTTGTTCAAATTTCGTATTTGTTCACATTTTCACACTTGTTCAAATATTCGAATTGGTTCAAATTTTTTAATTTGTTCAAACATTGTAGTAAGAAAATTGTAGGTAGCAGCAGCAAACTAACGGATGTAAAAAAAAAGTCGGAATAAGGCATATTTCCAAATTCAAATAACACGAAGCAGTGGTAGCTGTGTATGTTTCCTTTTTTTTTAGACAAAGTAGTGCATGTTTCCTGACAAACACGCAAAGCACGATCGCGAAGCCTATCACGATCGCGAAGCCTATCAGTTCCCGCAAAGAATTGGGCCGAGCCCGTTACTCCGATCATCAGAGCACAAAGGGGTATGCAGCGCGTTTGTTCAGCGCCGCTAATGGCGGCATTGAGGAGCTCCCCAATTTATACAACAGGCGGCATTGACGCCCACAGATCGATACGTCCAGGTCCAGGAAGCAACTAGCGATCAGTTCGCGAGAGCCGAGAGGCGACCTGCCGACTGCCGACCTCCTCGATTCCCCGTCCGTTCTCGACTTCATCAGGCCGGCTGGAGGCAGGGCAGCAGGGCCAGCGATCCCGCAGCAGCAACCCAGTTCGTGGTTCGATTAGTCATCTGTATTAGTTCCCTACTCTGTCGCCTCGGCGTTTTCAGTTTTTGATTCGATCAGTCATCTCCTAACTCTGAAATTTTGATCGCCAGTTCCTTGCCGTCTCGCCGTTTTCAATATTTAGGGCCCCGTTGCAAGAATACAAGCACACACATCGAAGATTCGACCAATCTGAGGTATACTGTAGTACTATTCCATAATACCTAGCTTCTCATACATGGGGCTGGGGCTCGGCGAGCCGCCGGCGGACTACGGCTCGATCGCCGCCGTGGGTCTGTTCGTGGCGCTCATGTGCGTCTGCATCGTCGCCGGACACCTCCTCGAGGAGAACCGATGGATGAACGAGTCCACCACAGCGCTCCTCATTGTGAGTCCCCTATGCTTCTCTGTTGCTTGGGTTTTAGATGCTCGGTGGTTTTATTGTGCTGAGCTGCAGGGGCTGGGCACGGGCACGGTCATCATGCTGGCGTCAAGCGGGAAGCACTCGCGCCTACTGGTGTTCAGCGAGGATCTCTTCTTCATCTACCTGCTACCGCCAATCATTTTCAATGCAGGGTATGTAGTTTTTGACGAAACAGGCTTTCGTCCCGCTATATTAATATAGCAAACACAACGACGATACAATAGTTCGAACGAACGAAAATGCTGGGGCAACAGCAAAAACATGCCCAAAAGAAAAGAAATGAAGGCAACGATGAATCGACTAAGTGATGAAGACCCGCAACCGCTGCACCCTCCGACTTGTCCCACCACGCTCCAAGTGCCCCGAAGCGCCGAGAACCAAGCAGCCCCTTCAAGAAGGGAAGCACCGTCAACACGGCGCTGCTGCCCGGACCAGTTGGTCCTAGGGTTTCCCCCGACACTCAGAGTAAAGTAGACCGAGGCTTCCCAAGACGCCCTTCAGGAAGGAATGGTGCCACCAATGGCGGCACCGCGTCCGGGTCGGACAAGCCGACAGGGATTTCTCCCGACCCCTGCCCACAAAAAAACTCTCGCACAACGGCGCACCACCACCAAGCTTCGCCGCCCACCAGCACGCGCCACCATGGTCTTGTAGTCACATCACCGTCTCTTCGTGGAAAATAGCGTGCGGTCTGAAAGATGAAGGCACACGACATTGCCGGAACAGGAACAGTAGCTCACAGCCGCGCGGGAGGAACCCACCTCCACCGCCGCCGCTCGGCGGTCGTCGACCGGACAGAGCGGCAGGAGCACACCAGGCCCATACTGGCCCAGCCGGACCCAAATGGACCCGTAAAGCACCCACAGCCCTGCTGCAACACGCGAGCCACGCCGCCGTCCCTGATACTGGCCAAGCCGTCACCGCCACCTCCAGGAGGCGCCGCCGAACGCAGGCGTCCCGGCCCGCCTAAGCCCATTTGGGCCCGCCCGAGCCCATCTAGAGCTCGAGGTGCCCAAACCTTGCAGGGAGGCAGCCGGAGACCACCACCGCGTTCATGGCGCCCCGCCGCTCCGACGCCAGATGGGTATGCAGGGTATGTAGTTATGTTATGCACAGTAGTTTTTATGCAAAAAAATATAGCTCTGGTGCCTCTTTTCTGTATTATTGATTGAGCTAATTGCACTGGACATACATAAACTTGTGTGATAGGTGCAATTTCATACAACTACTTGTAAACTGTGGTGGACTAGTACACAAACTTGCGACGCGGGTGCAATCTGGTCCAAATTCGGTCCCTGGCTGACACGTGGCATTGTTAGTTTTGCAAGGATAACCTCGCGCAATATTCCTCTCGCAGCTATGACCTTTGTCTGTTTTGTTTGTTCTAATGGTACCTTTCTGGATTGCTCTGTTTTCCCCTTTAGCTCTCTGCTGCTTCCGGCTTCCCGTGGCCGCAGACCTCGCGGTTGACCCGTCCTCGCCGCGCTGCATGGCCGGAGATGAAGTGCCCGCACTCTTGCTGCTCTCTCTCCTCTCCCTATCAAAAATGCTCAGGCTCTCGTTGCCTGTGATTCATGGTTTCTCATGCTGTCCGAATGATAGGACCGCGCGACGGCACGGTCTGTTTGCTGGGCAAGCTCGTGGTGACGTCGAGCATGCAGCGCAACACATCGAGGCGTTACTCGTCCAAAAGTCATGAACAAGATGCGCGTCTGCGTGTGAGGGAGTTCGTCGGCGGCGCGTGGCTGCAGGTGGTGGCCGAAGATGATGGACGAGCTGGATGCGGTAGGGGACGATGGCAGCGACGAGGCCGTGCCCGCGTTCTTCATCTGCTTAATTGCTATGCCTGCATCGCCGTGCTTCGGGAGTTGCGCTTCCTTGCCTCCACCCACCAGCTGTTGTGATTTCAATCGCTGGTGTGGTTTCTATCATATAGTCATGCATGCATAATCTGGATTGAGGAATGTATCAGATAAGCAAAGTGGTGGATGAAGACGCATTTGTACTACATAAACTCGGTAATTAGCTGAACTTTCCGTTTGTTTAAAGACATGGGAGGGGATGAATGCATCGCTCCTGCTCACACACAAAGCTCGGAGCCACAATGCAGCATATCCACATAAGCATCACCCAAGTTAGTGTGTAGCCGGCTGATGTTAATGTACATGCAAATTGTTCTGAGTTTGCTCAGCTCAATAGCTTGTCTTCCAGCGCGCGATTGCTCTTGCTCTGCAACTGATGGCGACCTGGAGAGGCTGCAGGGCCGGCGCGCGCCTTGTGCTCTGCTCCCGCTTTTGTTTTCCCTCGAACGCTTATCAAGCGTGCGAACCGGTCCGCGGTCAGCTGCCGTTACTTCTCTCTGGTGGATTTTGGCCACGGCGGCTAGAGTTCTGCCGCAAGAGCTGGAAGGTCAACTGGTACCCACCGGTGGGCGGCGCCCTAGGAGCATACGCCGGCAGCAGGACGAGCTCCCTGCGCGTCGTGGCCATGAGCCCATGATGTTATGGAGCAGCACCTTGGGGCAAAGGCACCAGCGGGAGCGCGTGGACGAACGCCGCCTTGTGCAAGTGCGTGTACAGTGACCTCGTACGCTCGCGCCCCTCCTGCCACAGTGTGGCTCCCCGGGTCCACGCGTACCCGTCGTCGTCGGCGGGTCACGAGCGAGAACTGGTTCACGGGAATCGAATTACTCAGTTGACCCTCTGATGCGGCGGCAGAGGCAGCAGCAGGCGGAAGAAATGAGGAGGAGACCATGTTTGGAATAGAAAAATATGGAAGGGGAGCTTCGCAAAAATAACAATGCCACATGTCAGCTAGAGGGCGAATTTGGACCAGATTGCTCCCGTGTCACAAGTTTGTGGACTGGTCCACCACAGTTTGCAAGTAGTTGTATGAAATTGCACCCACGATGCAAGTTTGTGTATATCCGGTGCAATTAGCTCTTATTGATTAGTTGTGCTCGATGCTGGAGGCTAATTAAGATAACTGGTTTCTAGTGTTGGCAGAGTTCAATGCATGTCAAATTATCACCTTTTGTTTTAAATTGATGATTTTGTTAATTAAATTTTCTGTGCTCTAATAATTGAATGTGACGATCATGTTAATTAAGGTGTTCAGAGAGTTTAATGCACTTCATATAAGAAGTAGTAACACTTTTTTGTTTCGAACTGCTTTTCTTAATCTAGCTGGATTTAAGTCGTCAGAGCGTTATCGGATGGCAGAGAGAGCAACCAATTTTGTGCAAATTATCAGTCCACCGACGCCTAGCGCTTCCCATTTCCTTTTACCCCGTTGGAATAAGGAATCCAGGATACTATACCACATGGTCCACATGAGAAGTTTTCATGCTTCATGATACTCTCCCCGTTTATAAATATAAGATGTTTTAGGTTTGTGAAACAAATGTATCTAGACAAGTTTTAGTGTATATATTCGAATGAACCTACGCACTAAAAGATGTCTAGATACACTTGTTTTACAAAGCTAAAATATCTTATATTTATAAACGGAGGGAGTACAATATTCGACAGAGAAGTATTCCTTCAGCCGCTCTACCAACCAATGACAACTAATTAGAAAAGTTCCCTCAGAGTTGCAGTGGCAGATGTCCTGGCCGTCTTCTTTTTCCCCTGGAAAGAACACGTACACTAAAACATTCATCCAGAAGCAGCAACTATATGTTTGAGTACTCTGCTAGCTCGTGCATACCTGCCGGTGGCTTCTTCTTCCCGGAGTGCCGATTTGGATGCGCCGGCCCTGCTCATCGTACAATATAAGCCCGCTAAACCGCGGAAGCTCGCACCGCATCCCCATCAGTATCCTCCTCTGCCACACCGGCCGCCCCGGCGTCATCGGCGTCGTCGGCGTCGCACACCGCTCGGTCCTCATGGGCGTCATGGCTGCCGATGACGGCGTCATCGGTGTCATAGGCGGCGTCCAACGCCGTCCAGGTGGTGTGGCCGAGTCTGCCGTTGCCTTGCACGCTGACACCGGTCCATCCGGCTCAACCCCGACTGCTGTGGAACCGACGCAGGGCAACCGGGGCATGTGAGCGCAGAGCATCCTGTCCAGCGCTTCTGTGCCCTGGCGCCAGCATCTCTCTGGTCTTCTGGCCTCCGCCATTCCAGCAGGTTTCTGAAGCTGCGTTCGACCAGAGTCTTGTACCCGGAACACCAGCGCCTCTGGGTTCGACGGCCCGCGGTCGCCTCTGACGACGAACAGCGCCTTCGGCGTGCCACGCCGCGGTTCGGGGTACCGCTGCTTCGCCCTTCGTCGCAGCATCGATGCGCACAGCCCCATCCTCTGATAGATTTGTGTTATGAATTTAGATGGATCAGTGCTTGCTTGATAATGCGCAATGGTGTCTATTATGGTGGAGCAGATGGAGTGAGCTGGGTTGGGAAGTAAGAGAAAGGAAGGAAGAATTAGTAATCTTTGTTTTTTCTCTTCCTTGCATCGGAGAAAGTATCCCGGCTGATTCTAATCTAAGGAATAAGTAATTTGCAGGCTTAGGTCGTTAGAATTGCTTCGTGCATGGAGTAAGACAAGCATTGCTTGTTCTTGTGAGATAAGTGACTTGGTGAAGCCTTGTGTGTAGCGTGGTCGGCCAGTTTTTTGCGGCGGTCGTCCTCCCGTCTTGGTTGCATTCCTTCGTTTCCTTGTGCCTTTCTTTCATGGAACGTATGGAATCACAGGTTTTGTACCATTTGCACGGTAGTGATATGATGGTTGCTGTTTTCTGATTTCGTAGGTGGAACATGCCTCCCCTTCTTCATCAAGGAAGTAATGTCTGTTTTAGGAGTAGTTAGTGTAAAACCACGAACATTACGCGCGTATTTTGGAAAACCGTGACTTCACGATCCAATCGCATAGAACCACGTCATTTGGGAAGTTGTTTGCAATTTGCACTGTTGAGTTGACGCCGAATCTGACATGTGCCGAATCTGTTTTGGAAAGAATATTGCTCTGGTGCCTTTTCTGTATTATTGATTAGTGGGAATCTTTCTCTGAGGGAAATTGTAATGAATGAACATGCTTACTTGTGCTCGATGCTGGAGGCTAATTAAGATAACTGGTTTCTAGTGTTGGCAGAGTTCAATGCATGTCAAATTATCACCTTTTGTTTTAAACTGATGATTTTGTTATTAATTAATTAAGACTACAGAAATTGCCTGATGCGTAAATTTTCTGCGCTCCTCTGATAATTGAATGTGACGATCATGTTATTTAAGGTGTTCGGAGAGTTTAATGCACTTCATATAAGAAGTAACACTTTTTTTGTTTCAAACTGCTTTTGTTAATCTAGCTGGTGGAAATTGTCTCAAATTATGAAATACTCTTTAATATTGATAAGTCAATGTTTTTATAGAGAAACAGGGAAGTGTGATAAGGATACTTTAAAAATTCTCCTAGAGTCCTAGTACATAACTGAAAGTTTTGCTGAAGGAGCAAAGTATTGCATGACTCACAATTCCTTTTTGTTCCCCCCGTCCCTGGTCAGGTTCCAAGTGAAGAAGAAGCAATTCTTCCGCAACTTCATGACTATTACGTTGTTTGCTGTAGTTGGGACTCTCATCTCCTTCAGCATAATATCCCTCGGTACACACACACACACACACACTCTCTCTCTCTCTCTCTCTCTCTCTCTCTCTCTCTCTCTCTCTCTCTCTCTCTCTCTCTCTCTCTCTCTCTCTCTCTCTCTCTCTCTCTCTCTCTCTTTAAATTTAATTTAGCTTGCTGATTTGCGCTCACCTATCTCACTGGTACAAAATATATCACAGGTGCGCTGGGGCTAATATCAGGGCTGAACATAGGTACCCTTGAGCTTGGAGACTACCTTGGTCAGTTCTTTAACCTGGATTGTATGAATTTGCGTAGCCTGTTTGTGGTTCTTGCTTTTGACTCATTCTGGATGTTCACTTTTTCAGCACTTGGGGCAATATTCTCGGCAACGGACTCCGTATGCACCTTGCAGGTGTTAAGCCAAGATGAGACACCCTTCCTGTACAGTTTGGTCTTTGGTGAAGGTGTTGTCAACGATGCTACGTCAGTTGTGTTGTTCAATGCAATCCAGAACTTTGATCTTGGAGATCTCAGTACCCTCAAATTCTTTCAGTTTATTGGAAATTTCCTTTATCTGTTTGGCGCCAGCACTTTCCTTGGAGTAGCTGTAAGTTCTTCCCCCTTCAGCTTTATTAACATTTCTAGTTCTCTTCTCTTACTGAATTTGTGTCACGACTGCAGACTGGACTTCTCAGTGCTTATGTAATCAAGAAACTGTACTTTGGCAGGTTGGTACTCTGACAAATTAAATTTTCTTCTTGATATATGTGTCACCAATCACAGTACAGTTTCTAACTTTCCAATTCGCTTTCATGACTTGTTCCGCTGATTTGGCCTTCCTCCCAGGCACTCCACTGATCGTGAAGTTGCTATTATGATGCTAATGGCTTATTTATCTTACATGCTGGCTGAAGTAAGCACCCTGCACTATTAACATCACATAGATACTACTCTATTGGTTGTAATAACATCTTATATTATGGGACGAAGGGGGTACATGATTCAGTACTGTCAGCTAGCTCTAATTGATATTGACTGGTTGCTTTTGTGTGGCAGCTGCTTGATTTGAGTGGTATTCTCACAGTTTTCTTCTGTGGTATTCTAATGTCGCACTATACGTGGCACAATGTAACAGAAAGTTCCAGGGTCACAACCAAGTAAGTATCTGCATGGTTTCTATCAGAATACATGTGACTCCATCATTCCACATCTGAACTTCTATGACGCTTATGTGATTGTATTGCACAACAGGCATGCCTTCGCCACAATGTCCTTCATCTCTGAGACTTTTCTCTTTCTCTATGTTGGCATGGATGCACTTGATATGGAGAAGTGGAAGATTGTTAGTGAAACATATAGGTACGCTTTCTATCTGCGTGCAATAACGTAGTTGTAGTTCCGCTGACGGTTACAAGTTTTGTAGCACGTTTCTGTACTATGCAGCCCAATGAAATCTATGGCCCTGAGCTCCATTATTTTGGCATTGGTGCTCTTTGCAAGAGCTGCTTTTGTTTTCCCATTATCCTATCTGTCCAATCTGACCAAGAAAACTCCAGGCGAGAAGATCTCTATTAGGCAGCAAGTGAGTGTCTTATTTGCATCTTAGTGTATTATGTAATCTTGCGAGAATACGACTTACATGGTACGAGTCATTCAGGTTATTATTTGGTGGGCGGGTCTCATGAGAGGTGCTGTGTCCATTGCATTGGCCTACAATAAGGTAAAGTCTTGTGTCTTGTCCATTCCATGTGTGCTTTACGTTTGAAATGCATGATCAAGTTACCAGTATCGGTGTTTTACCAACTTAAGTATATGCTAATTTAACACTTCTCTGTTAGAATTTTGTCGTTAGGAACAGACATACCAATTCTGCTGACTTAAATAGGTATTCAGAACAAATTTGTTAGAAAACATATTGATATGAGTGTTCAATCCGCATTTCGAACTTTGTTTACTTACCCTCCACATGCTACATTTCTACCATTATCATTGGTTGAACGAATTCAAGAAAAATCTTTGACGTTTATGTATTTCTGACATTTTGAATATGCGCCACTTGACTGCATCAGGAAGCCCGAGCAGGTTATGACATGCAAACATATGTAGTTCTGTTTCATGAACCTGTATGTCTGAAGCAATATATATGAACTAAAAAACTAATATCTGTGACATTCAATTTCTGTTGATGGGTGTCTGTAAAATAGTATTACCTGAAACCCAAAACATGTCTACAACCTACATTCTTGCTATGCAAGTGAAGTTGACGTATTTAGTTGTGGCATATGACTTAAGTATCTGTAAGTACCTATTTCAAGTACAACAACAAAAGTTTTGCAGAATTTTGAGAAAATGTGGCTAACGGAAATAGTAAGCATATATATTTCTGAATTATAACATTTTCTGAAAATAAATATTTAATATAGTCGTTAGCAATGTCATATGATATCTCAGTGTATGTGTGTATATATTGAAAAGGCTGGATTTTTCGCTTATGTATATCCCTGCTGTTTGGCACTGATGCTTTGTCTGACAAGCCTTTTTTAGGCCATTTTATCATTTGCTGATCATCAAAAAAATTATCATTTGCAGTTTGCAAAATCAGGTCACACTCAGCTTCCTAGCAATGCTATCATGATCACCAGTACAATCACTATTGTTCTTTTCAGCACAGTTGTAAGTTCCCATCCAAACAATGACATACATCCTTTTAATCATGGCAACAAGGGAAATTTCATAAATAAGAACAAACAGTTACGCAACTCAGTTTTCATATGATCTAATTTCTTACTTTCATCAGGTCTTTGGGCTACTGACAAAGCCATTGATCAGACTCCTGTTTCCGACGAGGCACCTCACCAGGGAAGTGAGCGCCCTTTCTGAACCATCCAGCCCAAAATCTTTCCTTGAACAGGTGACTGTGGATCGGCCTGAGGCCGATCTCGAGAATGCCGTGAGCATACGTCGCCCAACGAGCCTCCGGTTGCTCCTGGCGAGCCCAACACGGTCAGTGCATCACTATTGGCGCAAGTTTGACAATGCCTTCATGCGGCCGGTGTTTGGAGGTCGCGGATTCGTCCCATTCGTCCCCGGATCACCCACAGAACGTAGTGTGCCATTGCTAGCCCCTGGAATTGAAAACTAAAAGGACCCCACAGAATAGGAAAGGGAAGAAATCTGACAGGAACTGAAGTTTTGTAAATTAGCTTGTGTGGGTATAATTGCTGTAAATCTGAGGTTAAAGTGTTCTTTTTTTAAGGGGTGGTAAAAGTGTTCTTGGTAGGTGCTAATGTAGGCTAGCACTGGTCCCTGCACATTATACAGTGGTATTCCGCAGGATGATATGCCCTCTCTGATTTAGCAAATGGAATCAAGCAAAATTTTGTCAATAGTTTTATCTGTTTTGAAGTGAACATTATGGATGAACTACAGTTTTTTAAATAAATTGCTCTAATTCTAATTGTATCCAAATGGTAATACGATTTATTTCTTTTAGGCGATGGTAATCGTTTGAGGGAAGTTATTTTCAGAAGGTCAGGCCCGCTGCTTCCTATTTTACCTCTGGGCTAGGCCTGGAATGTAATTTTTTCTCACGGATCGGATCTCTTATTTGGGATCAGAGGGAATAGCTTGCAGTTGCTACACCCCAAAACAACATACCGAATAGGGTTTCTATATCTCTCACTGGCGATCAGCGGCGAGACAGCGACAAACCCGTCGGTGATTGATCTCTCCATCTCTCCTACATTTGAGGAGGCTGTTCGGGCTGGCTCAGGGGTTGCCTAGAGCAACTACCCGGTGAAAGGTCGTAGGGGCACCTAGAGGGGGGGGGGGGGGGGGGGGGGGATAGATGCTACTCAAATTTTATTTCTTTTTCACTTTATGCTTGTAAATTCTCTAGATATGAAACTAAGGTTAGCATTAGACAACTTGTTGTTTTTGCTGAGATGTGGATTTGTCATCGGCTACTTATTCTTGTCATGGATTATCCATGCGAAGGTTGATGAATGGAGTTGAGTTGATCAATATTAGAATCACTAAATAGGTTTTCATGTCTTCCAATTACATCCTTTTTATCACCAATATAAATATTATCTTTCTTTAATTCAAATGTTTTTTATATGTAGGTCTTATTCTTGAAATTATGAGGAAAGTATAAAAGGATATTTCAATCATGGTGTTTGATATTCCAAGGTAATTACATAAGGAGCATCATCATGCATGGAGAGTATCTGAGGGACACCACCATGTTGTTGTTACACAATGGGAATTTTCTGATGTTGTGTTGTTGCTTTTTAGATTAACCACATAGTTAATCAATAGAAAATAAAGTTACATGAGTAAATTAACAAATGTGGAAACTAAGAGACATACTGGAAGAAAACAATTGTCTTGGATACTTTCCAGATCAAACCCTAAAGGATAGAAAAATACAGAACCATTCTTAGGGTTTAAAATTTTGTACTCGTCGAAGCTAGCGGCCACCACCAAACTCGGAGGCCGCCTAAACGCATGTTGGAAGAGACACCAAGCCTCCACCATTGTCATATCTAAAGAAGCACCATAGCCAATGAGGCTTTGTGAGCTGATGACTGCTGCAAGCAGCGAGACATATATCGTTGTGGCACGTCGACGGGGGGGTGTCCCAGTGCTGCGTTGGACCAAGACTAACCGCATCCCATCGATGAAGTGAGGAATAACGATAGATCCACCACTTCTGGACCGCCATCCTCACTCTCATCCACCTCGCTCCAGCCCCCAACACCGCCATGCATAACAATAAACGTCAGCATCACGTCGAGAAGTAGATCTCGCCAAATCTGAAGGATGGCAAGAAGACCACGCTAACTATTCGAAGGATCAAAAAGCACACATTGTCATCAACTTGACAGAGCCGTGAAGGTCACCGGTGGTGTGGAAGTGGTGTTGAGATATATTTATTTGCTTAGAGACAGGCCCTAACCCTAATTACATAACGGAGGAACGAGCCCCCCCTCACTCTACTGCCAGAGTGGCAAGTGGAGGGAGAGGGGACCAACGCCATGGCCAGTGAAGATTGGAGGGAGTTGATCCGCTCCCGCCTCTACCGCACGAGCAAGAGGAAGAGGCGAAGCGGTTCTGTTTTTATTTTGTTGTGGCCAAGGATATAGCATGTAATTTACTTTTTCTCACAATGGAGATTTCAAAGAGATGATAAGTAATGTACCATTAGTTTGCCATGTATCTCCAAGTTTAGAATAGAACTTCATATAACTGCTGACAATTATGTTTGATCATTTTTGTTAGAGTACCCTGTCATACTCATCATGATATTTAGTAGGGTGTTATTATTAACATGGACTGATACTAAGAATTATGGATTGTGTATTTGGATGTATCTTGAAATGCCATTTAAATTTAGTAATTTTGCATGATCAATGTAGTTTCGAATTAGAGATGATTTTGAGCTACAGAAAGAACATAGGGTATGTGATCATTTACTCACAGTGTTGGTTGGGAGTAGGGGTAAAATTTGAACCGGAAATGAATACTGACTAGGGTTAGGGGAAGGATTGTGATATGTGGATCATAGGATGCATGGGCTACATGTTGTGTGATGTGGGCAGATAACCATCCAGTTGGGAACCCCAAGAGGAAGGTATGATGAGCACAGTAGCAAGTTTTCCCTCTGTAAGAAACCGAGGTTTATCGAACCAGTAGGAAAAAGCCAAACTTCAGAAGGTGATGCCTGCTAGCTTCGCGACAACTCCGGACAATTTATTAGGTGCCTCGTCCAGGGCTTTGCTATACACCAGCAACAACGTGGAACCTGCACACAACACAACCAAGAACTTTGCTCCCAACTTACGATGAGGTTATCAATCTCACCGGTTTGCTGTAAACAAAGGTATGAGCGTATCGAGTGGAAAGCAATAGTAGTATGCGAGAAAGTAAATAATGCGAGTAAAAGTAAAATGGTGTAACAATGTAAAGGAAATTGGACCGGGGTCCACAGTTCACTAGTGGTGTCTCTCCATAAGATAAATAACGACATGCTGGGTAAACAAATTATAGTTGGGCAATTGATAGAATAAAGATAACGTGCATATGTCACGAGGATCACTATGAGATTTACTCTGGGCATTACAACAAAATACATAGACCGCCATCCAACTTCATCTATGACTAATAATCCACTCACAGGGATATCATCCGAACACCCCACGAGTATTAAGTTGCGAACAACAGATAACTGCATTAAGCAAAGTGTGTAATGTAAACAAAACGAATGTCCTTGGACACAAGAATGTTGTTTTCTCCCTAGTGGCAATATCACATCTACAATCTTAGAGGTTTCTGTCACTCCCCCAGATTAAATAGAGGCATGAACCCAACTATCGAGTATAAATACCCCCTCTTGGAGTCACTAGTATCTACTTGGCCAAGATAGCTACGAACAATAGAGAGCATGCAAGATCATAAATAACATAGAGATAACATAAGATAATATTCAGCACATCAACTTAACATAACACCAATATTTATTGAATCCCAACAAACACAACATGTAGAATTACACAAAGATGATCTCGATCATGTAAGGCAGCTCACGAGATCTAAACATGAAGCACATGGTGGAGAAGACAACCATCTAGCTACTACTATGGACCCATAGTCCAAGGTAGACTACTCACTCATCGTGCCGGAGGCAAGCATGGCGATGAAGAAGACCTCCGGTGGCGATTCCCCTCTCCAGCAGGATGCCAGAAAGAGTTTCTGGACCCTCCCGATCTCAGGTCGACGACGGCGGTGGATCGCGATGTGTTTCTGGAAAATTGATCGGGGCTTTAAGTTTTTCCCGTCGGGGGGTCTTTATAGGCGAAGGGGCAGCGTCAGAGGTGGGCCAGGGTGGCCTCACCACCAGGGGGCATGGGCTAGGGGCTGGCCGCGCCGCCCTATGGTGTGGCCGCCCTGTGGCCCCCCTCTGTCTCCTCTTCGGACTTCTGGAAGCTTCGGTAAATATTAGGAGGTTTGGCTTTTGTTTCGTCCAATTCTGAGAATATTTCCCGTGTAACTTTTCTAAAACACAAAAACAGCAGAAAACAGGGAACTGGCACTGTGGCATCTTGTTATAGGTTAGTTCCGGAAAATGCATAAAAACGCCACGAAGTGTAACAAAACACTAACCAAATGGTGTAAGAACAAGCATGGAGCATCAAAAATTATTGATACATTTGGGACGTATCAAGAATCCCCAAGCTTAACTCCTGCTCGTCCTCGAGTAGGTAAGTGATAACAAAGAATAATTTTCTAGGTGACATGCACCAACACAATCTTGATCATCTATGTAAGCATTGAGTGCTGGGATCAAAAGAACTTAAAACATGGGCATGAAATTCATAATCTTGATAGAAGAAACTTAGAAGAAACTTAGCAACCATGTTATAACATGAAAAAGAACACAAACGAAAGATCATGAAAATGAAATAATGAAAGTCAAATGTGTGTTCAAATCATATGGAAAAACATAGAAAATGGTTTTCAGTTTGTCCTTCATGGAATAGCAAAACATAAATGCATAGGACACCTTCAAGTTTAAGAGGGCGACTAGATACAAATAATTTAAGAACAAGTGAAACCAAAATTATGAATCAATCAATGATAAACTTTGGGACTATGCACATTAGAATCAGAATGACACCTATGCTCTCTTAGACGGTGCATAAAGGTAGAAGGTGGTGACTCAACATAAAAGTAAAAGAAAGGCCCTTCGCAGAGGGAAGCAGTGATTGCAAGTTTTATAAACCTTCAAAAATTATGGTACTTACTAGCTTTGAGCTCTCATTGCCCCCATCATAGGCATCTTGAATGGTTAAAGTTAATGCGAGTACAATTATGAAGCATATGCTTAACAAATCATAAGTTGAAAACCTCGTGTCCCGTGAAATACGAATACCCAAACCTCATGCTACTCGACTTAGAGTCCCAAGCAAGCTCTTGTCATTGTAAGTATACATGTATCATCGAGAACCGCCAACGGGGTACCTCCGTGCCCGATGACATGGAACAAGCCCACATCAAAATGACAGGACAAACAGACAATGAACACCTCGGCATCTCTTTTATTTACCATTGGTATAGCTTTTTATTTTGAGATGCGTCGTCGAATGTTCACTATGGGCATGCTGTAAATTTCCACCATGAATTATGCATGGCTTAGATTAGCGGCCCAGACGTTTCTCTAACACATATACAAACTCCATGATCCCGCAAGATTCCCAACTTATTTCACATCGCGAGTATCCATAAACAAAAGATCACGATATCAACTCAAATAAGAAGTGCAATATTGAAAGCTTTCCCCATGACGGCATGGCTGGGCTAATTTCCAACTTACAACTTGCAAGCATAACAACTCAACATAAGAGAGCCACAATGTCAAATTTTTAAGAACGAGAAAAGTAAAGTGTGCCATCAGGTTCGTGAGAGCTTTACTGACCAATTTTCGCATAGCACCAAAAAGAGTTTAATTTGAAGGATAGATAAAAGCAAGTCAAATGTACTTTGGAATAGCAAATTGCTAATAGGTATGTATGGTGGACACATTGGAACAACTTGGTTTTTGGGAGTTGGATGCACGAGTAGAGCTTATACTCAGTACAAAGTGATGGCTAGCAAAAGACTGGGAGCGACCAACTAAGAGAGCAATAACAGCCATAATCATGCATAGCACCAAAACATCATTAAGAGAAGCATAAGATGGCATCAAAAGTCAAAAACTAAATGATCATAGAGGCTTATGGCGACTTTGTATGAGTCAACATATTGTAAGCTTGCGCCAAGTCAACCCAAATAAAGCATCAAGGAGAAAACCAAATTAATGCTTCCAAATAATAAAAACAACGCATGATTTTTTCAAAGGCTCATTAAGCAATCTCAGTCATTTGAGACAAGTCATACTATAGCAAAACCACTAAGCATACTATCAAAACGACATCAAGCACGACATGCAAAAGTCTAACCCACAGTCTAAACAAGCTCCTTTTTGTACCACTTTTTGCATAAAACTTTTTCTCTTTTCCAACACCATTTGAACCTTTTTGAAACAACTCTTTTGATGAAAACCAGCATGGACCAGAGGTCAAAATACACCTTGATAAAAAGATAAAACAAGATCTAAACAAAAATCAAGGCGAAAACAAGATTTATCAAAGCAATAAGTTACATTATAAGTAGAGCACACATTTCTAGCAATGATATACAATTTATCAATTTGTTCCCATAAGTGTTTCCCTTTTTGTGACAAGCGGTGTTCCTCATAATATTTTTGTTGCTCTTCCATGAACCCACCTTGCCAAAAAGATTTAGTTTCAAAGAAACCAACCATTAATAGAAAGCATGATAAAGCAAGACAATAACAGACCAACAAAAATAACAACTATAAAAGGAACTATTTTTTTTGTATTTTTGATAAAACAATGCAAGCAAAAATAAAGTAAAGCAAAACAATAAACAAAGTAAAGGATGTGCGTGCGAAACTCCCCTTGCAAAAATCTTCTTTTTCCCCGGCAACGGCGCCAGAAAAATAGCTTGATGTGGGCAGATAACCACCCAGTTGGAAACCCCAAGAGGAAGGTATGATGAGCACAGTAGTAAGTTTTCCCTCAGTAAGAAACCGAGGTTTATTGAAACAGTAGGAAAAAGCCAAACTTCAGAAGGTGATGCCTGCTAGCTTCGCGACAGCTCTGGATAATTTATTAGGCGCCTCGTCCAGGGCTTTGCTTTGCACCAGCAACAACGTGGAACCTGCACACAACACAACCAAGAACTTTGCTCCCAACTTACGATGAGGTTGCCAATCTCACCGGTTTGCTGTAAACAAAGGTATGAGCGTATCGAGTGGAAAGCAATAGTAGTATGCGAGAAAGTAAACAATGCGAGTAAAAGTAAAACGGTGTAACAATGTAAAGGAAATTGGACCGGGGTCCACAGTTTATCTCCATAAGATAAATAACGACATGCTGGGCAAACAAATTACAGTTGGGCAATCGATAGAATAAAGATAACGTGCATATGTCACGAGGATCACTATGAGATTTACTCTGGGCATTACAACAAAATACATAGACCGCCATCCAACTGCATCTATGACTAATAATCCACTCACGGGTATATCGTCCGAACACCCCACGAGTATTAAGTTGCGAACAACAGATAACTGCATTAAGCAAAGTGTGTAATGTAAATAAAACGAATGTCCTTGAACACAAGAATGTAGTTTTCTCCCTAGTGGCAACAACACATCTACAACCTTAGAGGTTTCTGTCACTCCCCCAGATTAAATAGAGGCATGAACCCAACTATCGAGCATAAATACCCTCTCTTGGAGTCACTAGTATCTACTTGGCCAAGATAGCTACTAACAACGGAGAGCATGCAAGATCATAAACAACATAGAGATAACATAAGATAATATTCAGCACATCAACTTAACATAACACCAATATTCATCGGATCCCAACAAACACAATATGTAGAATTACATAAAGATGATCTCGATCATGTAAGGCAGCTCACGAGATCTAAACATGAAGCACATGGTGGAGAAGACAATCATCTAGCTAGTGCTATGGACCCATAGTCCAAGGTAGACTACTCACTCATTGCGCCAGAGGCAAGCATGGCGATGAAGAAGACCTCCAGTGGCGATTCCCCTCTCCGGCAGGGTGCCGGGAAGAGCTTCTAGACCCTCCCGATCTCGGGTCGACGACAGCGGCGGATCGCGATGTGTTTCTGGAAAATTGATCGGGGCTTTAGGTTTTTCCCGTCGGGGGGTCTTTATTGGCGAAGGGGCAGCGTCAGAGGTGGGCTAGGGTGGCCTCACCACCAGGGGGCGCGGGCCAGGGGCTGACCATGCCGCCCTATGGTGTGGCCGCCCTGTGGCCCCTCTCCGTCTCCTCTTCGGACTTCTGGAAGCTTCGGTCAATATTAGGAGGTTCGGCTTTTGTTTCGTCCAATTTCGAGAATATTTCCTGTGTAACTTTTCTGAAACACAAAAACAGCAGAAAACAGGGAACTGGCACTGTGGCATCTTGTTAATAGGTTAGTTCCAGAAAATGTATAAAAACGCCACAAAGTGTAACAAAACACTAAGCAAATGGTGAAAGAACAAGCATGGAGCATCAAAAATTATAGATACGTTTGAGACGTATAATTGTGTCAGCATGCATTAAGAGAGACGTGCATTGCAGAGTGCATGCTAACTAGTCTATATGAACTAAAAATCATCAAAAATGCATCATTAATATGATAAATCCATTTTATAAATAAAATAGATTTTAAACACGCCGCATCATCGCCATCAAGCATATTAGAACAACGAACCAATGCTAGCTAGCTTACCAAGGATGACTAAACAATAAACTAATGCATCATCAACACCAAACATGTTACATCGAGGCACATACTACGTGGTTTCATTATCCGAATCTAGCATCTCACACATATTACACAGCTCATTACCACACAATACGCTACCCATATCTAACACCATCATCCATGGTACATCAGCACACCTACTACACAATTTGTTAGTGCACATACTACAAAAGTACCTTACCTCGACGTAGCATTATTGTGCATGGTACATTACCAAGTAGACCTCTCAACATGGTACATTACCCGAATCAAGTATTATTATAGGACATGAAAATGTCAGGTTTGGGTAAAACCCCCAACCCCAATCCATCAAATGCCTAAATCTAACCGCGTTGCACATTGAGTTAGAAGAACTTACAGCGAGATGTACGAGGTGTGCAAAATGAGCTCGAGCAATTGACAAAGGACCAACAGACACAACTGAAGCCCACCGCCACCGATGAAGTTCCAACACCCACCGGTGGAGAGCCGGCCGCCGCCAAAAGGTTTTTCACAACCGGCCAAATGGCAATCACATTGAGCGATTAAGTTGAGGGTGTGAGACAAGCTCTTAGATCTCACTCGAGAGTTGCTAGCATTTGCTGGAGCGGCTCCAACTACCAAAGAATTTGATCCGCCTCCGTAATGCCCTCAATACCGCTCGGGAGGAGTGAAGCGAACATTTTTTATTCGTGAGAAATTTGAACAATTAAATCACATGAGCAATCATTGGTTAATGAAGAAGTAAGGGGATGCGAGAGAGTGAGGGGGCAATGAGGGAAACAATGGTATTAGAATGCAATGCCGCGCAAGTGCCTCACATGCTTCAGACGCTTTTAAAATGTGTAACACTAATGTTGCAAACCAGTCGCTTAAATGAAGGATTATAACGGTCATGCACCTATGGACCAAGCAACCAAACAACCAAATTTTAGGTGTGATCGGTCTAGTTGACCCTTCTGCATGCAATCAAACATGCCCTAAGGATCTCCATATATCTAAAATCCTATTTCATTCGTCCACATTGACATGATGTTTATGTTTTGCATGCACTAACTTTGACCATAAATTTGACAAGTAATACATGAGAACGCTGTCATAAATTATGTCATTTTAAACTTTTCTCAAATACGAATCGAGCGACATAATTTTACAGCACATAGCTCACATTTTACTAGTTAAATTAATGGTCAAAACTGAACCTCCTAGCCAACACATGTTCCAACTAGTATATTCAAATCCCTCATAAAAAAACTATATTCAAATCCCTGAACTGGTCTTTCTCCTGGCGAAAAAGGAAAATAAAATACTAGTCGGGAGCCATCAGTTTCCTCCTTGTTCCCGTTATGCCTAAATTTTGATCTTGAAAATTTGATGTAATTTTTTCAGCATTGTGTGTAACCACGTTGTCCTCGGCGAGAAGGTATCCATCTGGTAGCAGTAAAAGAAAAAGAACAAAACATGCGGAAGCCTTGATAAAATCACAGAGAGAAGATATTTTTAAATTCTTCAAGGCTAATATTGGTGCTTCGATAAACCCAAATAATGAGTTGGCCATAGTTGCTGTCGAGGAAAAGGAACCAGCTGATGTGAACTTTGAATCTGATCATCAGACAGAGTTTTTAGAGGTCAACAATGACTCAAAGGAGATTAAATGGTTTGGCGACATTATGCGTCGAGTAGAAATTATTGGTTGACGTTGACATCAACCCCATCGTAAGTGACTTTGCATCAAGGAATTCTAGAAGAAAATTTTAAGGTAATATGTATAAATTATTTGATCTGCTATAACTTTTCGATGCATTTAAGTGTTAGTAGAAACATAATTTTTACACTTATGTTCATTATTATCGTTATGATGTACTCCCTCCGTTTCTAAATATAAGATGTTTTATCTTTGTGAAGCTAATGCATCTAGATGTGTTTTAGTGTGTAGATTCACTCGAATCTATACACTAAAAGATGTCTAGATACACTAGCTTCACAAAGCTAAAACATCTTATATTTAGAAATGGAGGGAGTATATATTAAGGGCCCTAAGTTTTAGTCTTGCCGTGGGCTCCTAAAATCTTAGGACCGGCGCTGTCGAGAAGTTCACCACCATGTTGAGTAGCCGCCACCCGATCAACTGGACCAGGTCCCCCTGTAGAGACGTCCACAGAGACGATTAGAGCATCTCCAGCCGTTTGAGGCCCCCGAACCAAAATCCAGCGATAGTTTCGTCCGGATTGGATGTAAATATGACGTGGGTAGCAACATGTCCCCAGTCGCCACCCCGGCATTCGCCCATCAGCGCGGATTAGTTTCAA
Organism: Dactylis glomerata; assembly: GCA_007115705.1. Classification (NCBI taxonomy): domain Eukaryota; kingdom Viridiplantae; phylum Streptophyta; class Magnoliopsida; order Poales; family Poaceae; genus Dactylis; species Dactylis glomerata. The sequence goes on along the minus strand of QXEO01001608.1, from coordinate 1,556,084 downwards.
AATATCGTCTTCCCGCTACACAAAAGCATCACCCAATAGTTCGGCGATCGGATCAGCCACAATCCAGCGATCGAAACAGAAACTAGACTACAACAGGCTTATCGGCGGTCCCATCCTGCGCCTCGGGCGATGATGCATCGTCGGCTGCCGGAGTGGACGTCGTCGAAGGGGAGGACGAAGCAGTTGCCAGAGGCCGGAGGATGTCTTGGCAATGGGCGTCGTACCAAGCCCTTATCTCCTCGTTCATCGCAGCGTCGTTGCCGCCGATCAGGAACGCAAGGTCGGTGTTCCTCTTCTTCGCCGTGGAGGTTGTCTTCAGCAAGGCGATCCGGACGCCCTGGTTGGCGAGCATGAGGGATGGCACCCGCAGGGTATGGGTACGGGTGGAGCCACCCCATACCCATCCCCATCTCCTCCAGTCTCACCCGCCACCCGTACCCATACCTGTCAACGGGTATAATTTTTTTCCCATACCCGTTACCCGATAGGGTAAATGGGTACCCATGGGTAAAAATACCCATGTTCACAACACATTAAATTGAGCAAACGAGAGTCATAAACAACAATAAATAACCATAATTAAATAACAAAAGCACATTATCAATATCAATACATACTTATGAACAGCAATATATTTTAAATAACACCATAATCTCATAAACAACAACACAGAAATGAGAAACATGAATACATCATCATAAATAGCATCACATAGTCATACATTTTGATGGGTACGTGGGTAAATGGGTATGGGTCCTACCATCCCGTACCCGTACCCGCTCCACCCGATGGGTACCAATTTTTCTCATTTATGTACCCATGGGTATTATTTTGTCCTATACCCGCACTCTTATTGGGTATTTACCCGCTGGGTACATGGGTCATGGGTACCCATTGCCATCCCTACGAGCATCTCCTTCCACCGCGCGTCGTACTTGTTGTCCCTCCCAGCGGCGTGCGCCCTCGCGTCGGCCCAGCACTTGTCGAAGGACGCCTGCAACCTTTCGGCTGGATGGCCCGTCTTCTTTAGTTCTTTCAGCTTCTTCTGGCCGAGCTCGGGGCGGCCCGCCGACGCGGCAGGGGCTGGAGCGTCGGGGTTGTACTGCTCGTCCTTGTTCTTGGCGAGGTTCCGACGTACGTCCGCCCACTTCTCGCAATTTTTGATGCGGGCAAAGATGTTGATGTACTTGAACGTCTGGTCGTCGGTGTCGTCGTTGTACATGTCGAACGCCCGCCGCATCTGCAAAGACAAGCTGGCGAATCAAAATGAAAACTCGGCAAATAAATGGCAAGTCTGGAGATCTACTTAACCTAAAGGCATATGTTGAACGTCGTCGGTGTTAGACGTGGTACGAAGCACACTCTTTCAACTTAACCTAAAGGCATATGAAGATCTACTGGCAAGTCTGGAGAACAGCGAGGAAAAGGGCTGCCGTCAAATAAATGGCAGCACTATGTAACTTCTTCAGATTACTTTCTGAACTGTGGTATTGTGTGATTCAGTACTTGTCCAGGTTAGATACAAGCTGGGGAAATATTAGGTTTGTGAATTTTTGTTGGTCCTGGATATAAGAAGTGAAGGGTCAGCATGACTACACTCCGTCGGCAGTCATGCACATAATAAACCTGCTTTCATATCTGAAAGCTGGGCTCCTCATCTGAGAAAAGTCTGTGTACATAGAACGGAGTTTGAGCAGTAACCAGGCACGGGCAGAACCTTGCTCGCTTGTCTGGACCCAAATACACGCCGGAGAGGAGAGGATGAAGGCCATGGTGTTTCAGATTCACCCAAAAATCCAGATTATTCAAACTCGTCCCGACGAAGCAAAATCGTGTTCCTGCCAGCTCTCTGCCTCCCTCACTCGCTCACTCCAGCGGTACTACTGAGCTGCCTTTCAGGCTGCCGCTCTGCCTCCTACTAGCCTACTACCCACTACACTTGAGCGGATCTTGTTCGATGCTCTTGTCGAACTGGCACATGCTGCATTCAATGAAGTTCCATGTCATGTTCCTATTCCTAGGCATGTGACGCATTCAATTAAAGAGAACTCCTATTCTGATCTGGACCTCGCAGGTAGTAGCACTAGGTAATAGCAGGTACTCCTTGTTTCAATATAGACTAGATACGGATTAAATGAGTGAATGAATACATTAAAATATATTTAGATATATATTATTTTTTAAATAAAACATCTTATAATTATAAATAAAGAGAGTATTTTATAGTTGCACGTATAGTAGGGAAGGTGTGCTAAACGTCGATCTAGTTAGTGGAGGTAGTGGTTCTTGACAGAATAGTCACTAGTAATAACCAAAGTGCCAAAAAACCACTAGTCACTAGTAATAACCAAAGTGCCAAATAATAGCGATCAAGTTTGGTTTTCTATGCCAAAATGCTCCTTAGCATAAAACTACCATAGTACAGGCAAAATTTATCAAATGGTACCACTTTACGTTTTGACAACCAAAATCTACCACTTTTTCACACATCAATTGCAATTCGGATAAATTATAGATTTAGAGCCAATTGACAGCGAATCTGACATGCAAGACCCACTTGTCAGCGCTGAGGTGGCAAAAATAAAGATTTGTTTTGGTGAGGTGGACATGACCCCACATGTCAGTCCAATTAAAACCCAAAACAACTATATTAAAAGAAAAAGAAAAACAACCTACCACACTCCTACCTACCGCGCCCCTGCTCCCCACCTACCACGTCATCGACAAGCCCCTCCAGCCGTTGGCATGTCTCCGGCGCGCCCACCGCCTGCCAGGACCTGGCCGTGCAGCCCGACGTGCACCCGATCTCGGGCCGCCGCCGTCGATCTCCTGCTCCGGCCGCCGTTGTCGATCTCCGGCTCACGACGAGCTCAACGATCTTGACGAGAGCAGGGCGGCAGCAGCGCGGAGGCCCCTCGACGGGGGATGTGTGGGGGGGGGGGGGGGGGGGTGTGGCCAGCCTCCCCAACGTCACTGCGGCGGCGGCGCTTAGATCCCGCCATGGCCGCCCACCGCCAGAGCTCGAGAAGATGAGGCTCGGGCGGAGCTCGGGATGGCTGGTGATGGCAGGTCGGCCGGCGGCCGGGAGGGGTATCGCTAGCGGCGGGAAGGATGGTCGGCGACAGAGAGAGATCTCGCCGACAGCAGAGAGGTGGCCGACAGCGGAGAAGGTCACCGGTGGTCAAGTGTGGGAGTAGGTGGGGATTTATGGGATTTTTAGAGATATTTAGGGTTTTTTAAAATATCCTGAAATATGGGACGCAGTCCTAGTTAGCAATTATCCTCCTGTTTCTATCACCTCAGCGTTGACAAGTGGTCCCACAGGTCAGATTCGTTGTCAATTGGTTCTAATTTTGTGATTTGTCCGAATTGCAATCGACTTGTGAGAAAGTGGTAGATTTTGGTTGCCAAAGCGTAAAATAGTACTTCCTCCGATCGGAAATAACTGTCGCATACATAGTACAAACTTTATACTAAGCGTATAAAATTACCGACACTTATTTTCGATCAGAGGGAGTACATAAATTTCGTCTTAAATGTGGTAGTTTTATGCTAACAAGTGGACAACGACGTTCCGTCAGTCAACAGTGTAAACTGCCAGTTTCCGAAAAATGCCATGTGGAAAGGAGAAACGAAAAACTTCTCTCTCAACCTACCTCCTCCCAGACCGTATTTCTTGATTCTTCCTCGTAGGATGGCGGCGCTTCGCCGGCGCGACACCACCCCATACCCCGCCGCCGCTCCACCATGCCACGCCGCTAGTTCCACCATGCCACGCCGCTAGTTCCACCATGCGCCGCCGCCGCTAGTTCTACTATGCGCCAACGCTGCTACACCAGGCCCCGCCGCTGCCCCACCATGCCCCATTGCCCCGCCGCCGCTAGCTCTGCCCCTGCTCGCCCCCAACTGGGCGGCCGCCGCTGCTCGCCCCCACCAGCGGCGCCGCCTCCCTATGATCGCGCAGCCTCCCCTGCTCCCAAGCCCCGCATCACAACCCCCCTGCTCTCACGGCCCGGCCTGGCCACCAGATCGACCTCGACCGCGTTCCCTGTGCTGCAAGTGAACAACGACGAAGGCCACACCCTCCTCTGCTCCAGTGCAGTTCACCGTCTTCATCAACATGTGCATGTCAAGCGCAGCAGATTCCTCACAGCAGTAATGATTCCTCACAATTGTTTGACGAGTTAATTCCAAAAAACCACGCAAACCCACCACTATTCGGCAAAATTGCAAAAAACCACCGATTTTGCGAGAAATCGTTGCAATGTACACTGATTTTTGAATTAAACCCGTTTAACACGATTTCTGACAAGTAGACCCCACTAACAGTGTTGACATGGCACAACCTGCTTGCACTAAGGTCAAAAATTAAATAGACCTAACTATTAGGGGTGTCTTTGTAAATTTCAAGAGGGACCCACTTGTCAGATTCTTCCTCTTCCTCTGGCGTTGACCCACCACGCGGCCATCTCCGGCCATCTCCGGCCAGTACCTGAGCGGCGAGCTCCGGCCAGAGCAGCCGACCTCCGGGCAGAGTACGCGCAGGGCGGGCAGAGGAAGGGCTCCGCCGGGCCGGGCGCGAGCTCGAGGCGATGCAGCCAACCTCCGGGCGGCGCGGGCGTGCACGACCTCGGGGTGGCGCATGCTTGCTCAGGGCGGGGTGGGCGCGCACGACCTGGGATGGCGAGGAAGGTGGAGGGCGGCGGCCGGAGCGGGCGTGCACGACATCGGGATGGCGAGGAAGGTGGAGGGCGGCGGCCGGAGCGGGCGGCACCAGAAGGGCGGCGACCGGAGCGGGCAACGACTGAAGCGGGCTGCGACCGGAGCGGGCGTCGCCGGGAGCGGCCAGATCGGGCGACGGCCGGAGTGGGCGGCGCCGGGAGCGGCCAGATCGGGCAGCGCTGGGAGTGTGCAGCCATGGTGGGGATTGGGGAGGGGGGAGGTTAGGGATGACATGTGGGGCCCACTTGCATAGGGAGAAAGAAAAAAATAGTGGAGTCAGTGGAGAAAATTTACAAAAAAACCCTATCTAAGTCTGCCACGTCACTCGGATAGTGGGGCCCGATGTCAGAAATCGTGTTAAGCCGGCTAAAAACTGGAATCAGTGCACATTGCAACGAATTCTCGCAAAACTGGTGGTTTTTTGCAATTTTGCCGAATAGCGGTGGTTTTACGAATTTCCCACACAAATGTGGTGGTTTTTTGGAATTAACTCTTGTTTGACAGATGCGTAACTGTAGCATAATAAGGTTTGGTGTGACCATTGAGAACAAAAGCACAACTATGATCCTACTCCTGTCACCGTTGATGGTGAGAATGATGTTGTTTGGTATGGGTCAGGTGATGATGTTGTGCCTTTCATTTCTGAATCAGAGATACCACAATTGCTTGACAGATGCTCCCAAATCTTGCGCAAATGGTGCTGAATGGAGTGTATTGGCATGTCAAGAGGTACGGATATTTGTGTTTTTTTAGAAAGTTAGTCTCAGTTAGTCACTAGTCGTATTTTGGCATGAAATATCAAAGTTCAGTGATATTTTGGCACTTTGGTTTTTACTAGTGGTATTGCGCTTCTGGTTTTCACTAGTGGTTATTTTGGCTATTCTCTCATGGTTCTTAGGCATACGAGGAACTGTGCTCTGGAAAATGATGAGTGACCTACCTAATTTCGAGTGATTTGAACACAATATAATCTGCATAGTCAACCAATTCAATGTGGTAATCTTTGCGAGAAAACATTACTCTATCTTTTTTGTTTTGGAATCTTTCTATGCAATGGTCTCTTGTGTCCTTGTCGAAAGAGCTCGCTGCTGTAATCTACACATTCTAGCTTCATTACTCGATGAACGGGCGCGGGTTTCAAGGCCTCAATCAAACCCTGATCACCTTGCTGCCTAAGCGGTGTGACGCTTCCCCCCTCGGAGATTATCGGCCGATCAGTCTCATCCACATCTTTGCTAAGCTAGCGGCAAAAGTTCTGGCATTGAGACTGGCTCCAAAGTTGGAAACACTGGTTGAGAAGAATCAATGTGCCTTCATCCAGAAGCGCTGCATTCATGATAATTTCATGATGGTCCAACAGACAGCCCGACTGCTCCACAAGCTTAAGGAACCTAGACTGATGCTCAAGCTAGATATTGCGAAGGCGTTTGACTCAGTATCTTGGGCACTCCTATTTCAGGTGCTGGAAAAGGTGGGTTTTGGCCCCAGATTCCGCGAGCTGATTGCCATCTTACTTTCCACGGCTAGCACACGGGTGATGCTCAATGGCGAGCCAGGCCCCCCGATTTGGCACCGTCGGGGCTTGAGACAGGGTGACCCCTTGTCGCCAATGTTGTTCGTGTTGTTTATCAACACGCTCAATAGGTTGCTAATTAGGGCTAAGGAGTTAGGGGTTTTGAGACCAATCGCACCCCGCCAATTGGGTACGTCGGTCTCCCTCTATGCTGACGACGTGGTCATCTTCTGTCACCCGGATGAGACAGAACTTTGCGCTGTACGCGCAATCCTTGGACTCTTTGGTGTTGCATCGGGGTTACATACCAATTTTGCCAAGTGCTCTGTTTCTCCGATTGCGTGCTCGGATGAGGATGCCCTGGAGGCGGCTAGGGTTATGGAGTGCCAATTGGCACCCTTCCCGGTCAAATACCTCGGGATCCCCCTTACCGTTGGGCGACTCTCAGCTTCGGCGCTCCAACCCCTGGTGGACAGCATAGCGGATCGCCTACCAATGTGGAATGCCTCCATGATGACCAAAGCTGGGCGCCTAGCCTTGGTAAAATCAGTGCTCATGGCCATCCCGCTTCACCAACTCATGGTGATCGCCTTGCATAAAAAGGTTCTCAAGCAAATCGAAAGGATCGTTAGGAGTTTCCTATGGGCGGGGCGTGCAAACGCTAATGGTGGCCACTGTCATGTGAACTGGGTGAGGGTGTGTCGTCCCTTGAGCTATGGTGGCTTAGGTATTCTGGACCTTGCTCGTACGGCTATTAGCCTTCGTTTGCGCTGGATTTGGAAGATGCGTACAGACCCGCTGCGGCCTTGGCGCGGCATTGACATGCACTTCTCAAAGACCGAGCTGCAGGTGTTTGACACCTCCACAACTACTGTGGTTGGTGACGGAGAGACAGCTCTCTTTTGGGTGGACAAATGGTTGGAGGGCGAGGCTATCCGGGACATAGCGCCACAACTATTCATGTTGGTCCCAAAGCGCGCTTGGAATCATCGCACGGTCAAGGAAGCACTCCTAGAACGACGATGGATCTCAGACATCCAGGGTGCGATGAGCTCTCAAGCCCTCTGGCAATACATACAGCTATGGCTAAGGGTGAGAGAGGTGGCACTGACAGATACACCCGATACACTCCTTTGGAGATGGACGGCCAATGCTCAGTACTTCTCCAAATCCTGCTACGAGTTTCTCTTCCATGGGGCCATATCTTCGAGCTACTGGAAGCTCATCTGGCGCTCTTGGGCACCGCCGCGAGTCAAGTTCTTTGTTTGGCTCGCTTGTTTAGACCGCTGCTGGACGGGTGATAGGCTAGCAAGGAGGGGACTCCCTCACCCCCCGCGCTGCCCGCTTTGTGATCAGGTAGGAGAGACCATGCAACACCTTCTCACTGGTTGCTCCTTTTCTAGGGCAATTTGGTATGAAGTGTTGTCTTGGATCAGATCCACGGCTGGTCCACCGGTTGAGGAGGACGACTTCGTTGAATGGTGGTTGGTGGCTATCCGATCTACACCACGAGCCCTACACAAGGGCACATCGTCGCTGGTGATGTTGACGGTGTGGTGGCTCTGGAAACACCGCAACGCAATTGTCTTTGATAATGCACCCCCAAACGCAAGAAGTCTCCTCGACACAATTCAATCCGAAGCTCGATCTTGGGCTAGTGCCGGAGCGGTTGGCCTACAGGCCATGATCCCCGTCGTAGCTTTGGTTTAGTGGGTTGAGTTGTTTGGGGGGTGTTGGTTCGTCTTGAGTCTGTATATATCTTTGTACAAACTCTCCTTTTCTATCAATGCATCGAAACGCAATGCTCTTTTGCGTTTTCGCGAAAAAAAGCTTCATTACTCTAGGAGCTTATTTCCACGGGAAGTTACTAACTTTGTTGGTTTAAGTTAACCTTTTGTTGTCAGATTTTTTCAAGTTACGCACAAAGATAGTCGTTATGGTGTAACTGCTCAAGGTTTGGAAACCTCTGTAAAAAGTTGTTCCAGTTACTCTGTCACTATATATTCGGTGTGGAAGACAAGTTGGTGTTTGCCTTCTGGCAAAGTACCTACATTAATTAGGCTAGCTAAGTACTATCACCACCTACTCCTCGTACTCCTAGCTTATCTCCTGTTCATAAGCATTTACTTCAGTTATTGTTAAAGCATGTGATGCATTCAAGATTCGAACAACTGATTGCAGCAACAAAATAAATATGCGTTTGGTGAGCATTTGCGCTTACTGCAAAAAAATCGTTATAAAGAGACGGGGAGCGAGTAGCAGGCACTCACTTGCACTTGATCACCGGCAGAGCATAGCACAACAGCATGTGGAGGCTGAAGGTAGGAGAGGGGAGCAGCACGCTGCTGCGGACGAGCAACAACTTCCTGGGCAGGGAGGTGTGGGAGTTCGATCCTGACGCTGGCACGCCGGAGGAGCGCGCTCAGGTGGACAGCCTGCGTGCCGACTTCACCAAGCATCGCTTCCAGAGGCCCAAGGAGTCGGACGACCTCCTCATGCGCATGCAGGAAAGCACTACCAGCTACTACTCCTACTCCTAGCTTATCTCCTGTGAAATGCTCTGGAATGCATCCATGTGTAGGCTATTTTAGCATACTAAAACATCTTATATTTAGAAATGGAGGTCTTTCCTGTCCGAATTAATATCTCTGCTGCCAAAAATATATATTCAAAACATAGTTTTCAAGCCAAGTTTTGTGTGTTTGGAAACAAACGCGCCGATCTCAGTATTATAACAATGGATGGATGAATGGTCTCAACAGTACGTGAAGCAAAATCGCCCCCAACCAACCCTTCCGGCTATCAAGCTTACGGATTATGGACAAGTCACGGAAGACACTATTTTAGCAGCACTAAGACGGGCTCTTATTTCATACTCTTCTCTGCAAGCACATGACGGACACTGGCCCGGTGGTTTTAGTGGGATCTTTTTCATCATGCCTCTCATGGCATGTCTATTTAATTACTCTATTATTGAATATGATGAAAGCATGTTTCTTGAAAAGCCGAAACATTCATATTAAAATTGTAACTTGATATGCGAAGAGAGAAACAAATAAGAATGCAGATGCAGGAAACTATATGCATGAGGTACTTCAGTAGCATTTTTTGCATTACAAACCTAACTATCCTGAAGTTAAATGAAATGCATAACAGATCCATAATTATTTTTAACCTAAAATTTGTAAGTGTTTTTTTCTGAGTCGGTCAAATCCGAGAAATGTTATTTTTCAGTGTTGAAGATCAATAATGAGGTCTTAGGCCCATCCTTTTTTCTGTTTATATGGTTCTATGCAGATTTTCAATTGATGTTTCCTGAGATGTATCTTATTTTCATTGACAATTTAGGTTACTTAACTTGATTCATTAGAATGTTTGATCACCTCAATAGTCTTGTTCTATACTGCTTGACTAGCACATACTACTCACCACAACCATGTATGCATAGATTTACACTATTACAATAACTTATCAACCATCCATGTCTTCTAGATATTTGCTTTATATGTCACTGGATCACTCAATATGGTTATGTCACCGGAGCATATACGTGAGATATGCCGTTACATTTACAACATTCAGGTATGTTCTCCTGTATTATATTGCAGTTTTCTTATATTGATTAATATTTCAGATAGAGTAAACTACAACGAACTTTATGAAATAACACTTTGTAGAATGAGGATGGTGGTTGGAGCACACATATACTGGGTAAGAGCTCCATGTTTGGCTCTTGTGTAAACTACACCACCTTAAGGCTCCTTGGCGAGGAGCTTGATAGCAACGAAGCACTAAACAAAGGGCGTGCATGGATTTTATCTCATGGTAGCGCAACTGCGTCACCACAATGGGCAAAGATATGGCTCTCGGTATGTATGAAGATAAGTTCATGAGCTATCCTGACTTGTAATGCGTGAGGATCTTTGAATAGATCACGAGTGTTCCTTGTTCTGGTTTTGCCCACATTCACTATCCATCTATGCTTTCATGGAAGAATTAATAATTAATTAATCCCTTATAATGGTATGACATGATCTTTCCTATAGTCACTTGTTCTTTTTATTGATAAGGTTCTAATGCGTGTGTAGTCAAACTTCCTAAATAAATACGTATACAAAAAGTTATGCACATTGACTAGTACATTCTAATGTCTTTTACCATAGTACTCCCTCTGTTTCATAATTCTTGACTCAACTTTGTCTAGATTCACATGTATTTAACACTAAAACGCGTCTAGATATATGTAAATTTAGACAAAAGTTGAGTTAAAAATTATGGAACGGAGGAAGTATTATTATTTTCTTTACAAATGATATGTACTATAAATTTGTTAAAAAATAACAGTCCAAATACCATCAAATCTCCTCATTTACTCAAGATTGAAGTGCGGTTTCTTTTTATTCAAAGGTAATTGGAGTGTATGACTGGTCCGGGAATAATCCAATTATTCCAGAGCTATGGTCGGTTCCAGACCTTCTTCCAATTCATCCAGGTACAATTGGACTTTCAGCATAGAGAAAATATCTCCTTGTATTTTTCACTCATGTATTTCCGTGTAATTTCACTCCGTAGAATTTACAATTTTTACATAAATAAATTTATCATATCATTTGCAGGAAGATTTTGGTGCTTTTGCCGGATGGTTTATATGCCAATGGCTTATATTTATGGAAATAAATTTGTTGGCCCTATTACTCCAACAATATTGGCCCTAAGAGATGAACTCTATAATGAACCATACAGTGAGATCAAATGGAATATGGCTCGTAGTTCTTGTGCCATGGTTTGTTAATTTCTCCTTATGCCTACTCTATCCATATATGAACTTTCAATTCCAAGTTCTGAGACACAATAAACTAGCGATACATGTGTTAGGTGAGAAAGCATTGATATTATTGCATTATGTATAAAAGTATATCTGCATAATTTGAATATTGTAACAAGTGAAAAATATTGGTAAGGAATTTATAGTAAAAGGATAAACCTTGATGATAAAAATAATAAAATATGACATGTATCGAAACATAGGGAATATAAGACTTTTGAATTTCAAGTGAAGGTACGCATGTACGATGGAAATATTCTATGTGCCACACGTTGCAAAGTTTTTCCATTTTGAATGTAAAATTTGTCTCTTGTTATTTACTGTCTACAAACTAAATTATTATAGTCAGGATTACTGACATACATGTTGAAGGACATACTTACTGTAACAATATGAAAGTAACTATAGTTGCATATTTTATTTTGCACTTCTGTGTGCTAATACTACCACCCATATGAATGGTTTGCTTATTGGACATCAAACTTTCGGTGTGAAAATGAAGAATATAAGTGATATTTTGTTGCATGAAATAAAGATGAAGTTTACACATTATATGAATATAGTTAGCTTATTGGACAGCAAACTTACTACTAATTCTTTGTTATACACCAGGTAAGTTTATCTTAGCATAAGTACCTCAATTCTATATGGAACTATATTTGACAAGTAGCTTTTCCTAGTCCACAAAAGCAATATCCTCATTTCTTGAGACATAATTATAATTTGCTTTTTTATTTTAGGAAGACCTTGTCCACCCACCTTCGCAGGTGCATAATATTGCTTTGGCATGTTTAAACAAATTTGTGGAACCAATATTAAGTCGGTGGCCATTTAACAAGCTACGAAAGAGGGCTTTGAGCAGCCTCATGGATCATATCCATTATGAAGATGAAAATAGCAACTGCATTGGTTTATGTCCTATTAACAAGGTAATATGCAAAAAAAAGTGTCATTTGGTTAGGAATCCCTTGTGCAGTTTTTTCACTATCGAGACTAGAAAAGGTCATATCTCACATCTTGTAACTATTTATTCTCGATATACATTCTTGGAGAAAAGGCTAGGAGAGGTTTAGTTATCAATTTTCTCTTTTTGTTGAGGACGAAAGCATGGTTCAAGTTTGTTGTTATGAATTAAGAAAAATTATGTGTTCATCCTAATCTTGCACACACTATCTATATTATTTCCCATAGTTTGATTCTTGCTAAGGTTTTTTTATAGCCATCTTGATACACTGAAGTATTTGCGTTAACTGTCGTCGAAAAAGAACTACGAAGCATTTTTTCCTTTCCAAGATAAAATTAAGTCTAAAGTAGGTACTCTTAATGACAACACTAAAGGAAGTACACTTCACTTACCTCGTAAATATTTAGATATGTGTCTTCTATTATTTTGTAAGTCTGATCGCAGTTTTAAGTTTCTTTTATGTTGATTATACCAATAGAAAATGGCCGAACAACAGATATAAATGTATGAATGGAACAAGATTATCAAAGACTAGCAAACACTACCAAGCACAAGAAACTATAACTAGATGTCTATTCTTACCTTATTATTAGTAAAATTGACGTAATAATTGTTTTACCTCAATATCCTCATTTCTTGAGCCATAGTTATAATATGCTATTCATGATTAGGTATTAAATATGATTTGTTGTTGGATAGAAAACCCCAATTCCTATTCATTCAAACAACATATTCCAAGAATTCATGATTTCTTATGGATTTCAGAAGATGGGATGAAGGCAAAGGTATTTTTCTTCTATTTCTAGATATAAATGGATTCTTTTTGTTCAATATTATCATGTTGTCGTGATATAAACAATTTTTTACTTAAGTAGCTACTTTCCAATTCCTATTTTTAATACACGTACATTTCAATACACGTGTACTTCTGAGATAACATAAAATTCATTCTAAAACTTAATTCAGCATGTAGTTTTAGACTTGTTTCCAAAGAACCAGATCATAAAATATATTATGATGATACTTGTTGCACAGGTAGGACCCAATGCATAACTTAATTAATGCTCTAAAAGATACCATTAACTCTCAGTTAAATTCTTCACAATGGTGTGTTTATAAATGGCGAGATACATATGTATTGGTCTGTTGCCACTTGTACAAATATCTTATTCTAAAATTGCTCAAAATAAAAGGTCTATTTTTAAAAGGTGGGGTAAACTAATCCGTGTCATTCTTTTTTACACTAGGTGTATGTTGGCTGCCAGACCTGGGAGACGGCACTTAATTATTGCCACTACGGGAATGGAGGAAGAAGCCGACGGCTGGGCGCTACGCCGACGGCCAAATGTCGTTGCCGTCGGCGTAGAAGGCCTCCGGGATAGCCCGCGAAGGAGCCCCTCGGCGTATCGTTGCCCTCGGCGTAAGATAGCTACGCCGACGGCCTTTTATACGCCGACGGCAATGCCCTCGGCATAGCTATTTTCCATTTTACCACATTAATCTTAGAAAAATCATAACTAAATCATTCTAATTCACAAAAATACAAATAATATATCAAAATTTGCAGAAAAATAAGATCTATTCATCTAAACCTTCAAAAATTTAGAACTAATTAATTTAATTATTTATGATTTTCAGTTTAGGGATTTAGGGTTTTGATTCAGTTGGAAGTCGAGAAAATTTGAACTAGAGCCGCATCATAGTTTGCCCATAATTTTTCTAAAAAATCATTTTCATGTTCATAAGTAGAAGTTTTATCAGAGATCCATAAATAATTCTGTAAAATTCAACCCCTAGCTAAGAAGGTTCATGCCCGCCGTTTCGACCGTATTTTGAATCGAGCATAAGAAGTTCAAAAAAATTCAAAAAAATGTAAAGCCTTCGTATTGTGTCATTTTATGTTACCTAGTTGTGAGAAAAAATAATAAACTTGGACTATTGCAAATATTGTAGAAACCCCTTCTCAGAAATGACCTATCATGTACGAAGTTTCATGGCTTTCAAGCCAGATGAGCTAGGTCATGACCTAAACCATAGAATAGTTTGTTCAAATGACCCCATATTGTGCACATGTGTTCATATTGGGATGGGAAACAAAGTTCATATTGGGAGTTTTCATTTTCTATGTATAAAAAAATCAATTTTCATTTTCTAAGTGTCAAAATTGGGTTTTTTTGTGAAGAAAGTACTAAAAATACATTACAAAACTAGACCACCAAAATTTTAAACAATATTAGGACATATTTTATGTATATATCACCAATTATTTGTGTGTGTGAAGCTTTGCATTAACCTTTCATAAAAAAGACAAACTCTTCCCAATTCAGCAGGAAGCGGGGTAAATTTGAACTACAGCTCCATCATGGCTTCCTCATGATTTTTTGAAAAAATCACTTTTAGATACACAACATGTTATTATATTAGAGATACACAAAGAGTTTTGCGAAATTCGACCCCTAGCTAAGAAGGTTCATGCCCACCGTTTATCAACGGGGTAAAGTGAGGGTTAACGGGGTATAGCGGGAGTATGACATAAGAAAACTATGAAAAAATTGTTTATCATGTGGACTCATTAGTATTTGACATAAGAAGACTAGGTGTGAAGGTTTTCCTTTTTTTGATTTTTTTTAATTTTTTATGATTTTTTCAATGTAAATCTCATTAGTTCGAGATATCACTGATGATACATTAAATTCAAAATGAGCATCAGAAATTAAAAATTAAATAAAACATAAAAACATTACATATGGATGTCATATTTGGATTCCTCTCATTTTTCTTATCGATTTAGACATATAATTTGTTGAATTCCGATTTACAGATTTAAAGTTATAAATTATTCAATATAATTATTAATTATTCATTGTTATTTACTTATTATATAGTTTGAAATTCAATATATTTATTACTTATTTATTGTTGTTTACTTAATATATAGTTTGGAAACTTAAAACCAATGACGTGTGACATAGTGGTATAAGGGTTAATAGGATTGATATGGTAGTATTATCAACAAGGTATAATTTGCTTCGTGGACACTCATCCGGATGGAACAGAGAAGTTAAGCGTGCTGGAGGTGGAGTAGTGTGAGGATGGGTGACCGACCGGGAAGTTTGACCAAGACTTAAATTTGACCAAAGATTAAGTGTAATTAGTGTTAAAAATATTCCAATTGAGAGATTAGTGAGACAAACAATTCAGAAAAAATTAAAAAAAATTCAATTTTTTTAAACTTTAAAAAAAAATATAAATAGGCTATGCCGACGGGGCTACGCCGACGGCTTTGCCCTCGGCATAGCCTACGCCGAGGGCAGAAGCTACGCCGACGGCCAAATAGAGCTCCGCCGAGGGGCATCTACGCCGAGGGGCTACGCCGACGGCAGCCCTCGGCGTAGACTACGCCGACGGCAATTTTGCCTATGCCGAGGGCTTAAGGCCGTCGGCAACTCGCTGCATTCCTGTAGTGTGCTCAAGCCTTTTGCTCAGCCAACCTTACTAAAGAGTTTGCTCAAACTATTCGAAAAGCTCATGGGTTCTTAAAAGCAGCACAGGTCTATGGACGGTGATGGATTTTGACTGAAAAAGTGATACCAAATCAATGAACTTACATTTGTCATTTCTCATCTTGAAGGTTATTCAGAATTTTCCTAGTTACATCAGTTATTACCGTGAAAGATCAAAAGGAGCATGGACTCTCTCAAATGGAGATAATGGTTGGCCTATCGCTGACACTACTGCAGAAGCGCTTAAGGTTACTATTTTACAATCTTTTGAATCAGTTATAATTAGCATACTTGTTACCGAAAAAGATAGAACAAAGACTCCAGACGCAAACATGATTCTGGTTAATTACCCCATTACATAGTTCAAAGAAATCATGATATTGCTACATATTCTGATATTCTTGGTGTTCTATTATCCAGGCGGTACTACTACTATCAAAATTGTCTCCAAGCCTTGTTGGAGACCCAATTGAAGAACAAAGATTGTATGATGCTGTTGATTGCCTTCTTTCTTATGCGGTGAGAGTAGAACTTGAATTATATAACATGTGTCAAAAGTTATGTAGCTGTATATATAATTAACATATTTGAATCTAAAAGGTAAAATTTTACTACTTAGTTATGATGAATCCTCACCGATTGATAGCTCAAAAATTATTATGGCAATACCATAGTAGCCATAAAAAGAGAAAGCTTCTCAATTTTATACTACATAATAGTAAACCTGAAATTCAGACCTTCAATTCCAAGATCACTCAGGAAATCTAGATCTTAGTTTAGACAGGGTCAAAGTCCGGTAGCCCTTTTGAATTTTCTCAATATCAAATTTTGGTTACACGTTGACTAGATACCAATCAGTAATATAATGAGCAGGCATACATAGTATGATCCAGAAAAGCTACAATTACCATGCCTTGTCACAAATGATCGATGTTGTTACCTCTCTCGTTAATTAAATATCTGCAACCATTTTAAATTATCTTCAACATATGACTTGTGGCTTAATGGCATTTGGGCTGACATAGTTATTTTCCTATTTTTGAAGAACAAAGATGGAACACTTTCTTCGGCCGAATGTAAACGGACGAGCCCATGGGTAGAGGTGAGCACATGATTCGAGCCCGCGAAACGGTTACCACGAGTTCCTACAGATCACAGAACTAGGCATAAAAGTTAACCCTAAACTTTAAGCTCTCTCCTTAAATATATCAATAATTTCAGGACAAATGAAGGACATGCTTCCGTTTGCCGCTGAAAGTGTGGAAACTCATGATTCAGTATGAGAAGTTCGACTATGTTGATGTTAAACTAAACATGCCCTATATTAGAATAATTAATAAACTATTTGAGAAGTGATAGAAATATTAAATTTTCAGCAGAACTTATTGCAGACTGCTAATTAAAGAAAATTTGAAAGTACTTCAACAATGCTAATTGGATCTTCTCTAATAACGTGACTACAATGTTTGATCTAATGCGGAGTAAGACCCTTTCTCATCGTTGTGTTGTATTGTTGTTTCCTTCTGATGTTTTGTTCTCTTAGATGATGTCTCCTAATAGGAGGTCATCCTTTGCAAGTTTTACCGTGTGTACCATAGAAAAATCTCTAATTGGGCTAGTGTGAGCATCCATAGGTAAGGCCTTAATAGGATCTGAAGACCAAGATTAACGAGAGCACTAAAAATAATAATTCTTGGACAATATTTTGTTACTCCAAATAATTATGTAAATATATATAAGCATCTTCTTTATAGTACATCAGATTCCAAAATAGCTACCTTACAAGTTTTTTTCATACTTCGATTCAATTTTGTAACTGTTAGACAAGAATTGGAATAGAGCATGACTAAGTTGTGAACCATCCAGTACTAAATATTGGAATGCAAGTTAGATGGATTGTGCGTGAATGAAATGATAGGGATTCAAATATCAGTCTATCATGCCAATGTTGCTGATTGACTTCAAATCATAGTTACTTGAGTGCAGCTTGATTTGACTGACCCACTAATACACTAGTGGAAAACGGGCCTTTGGTCAGGGATCTTTAGTCCCGGCCGTAATCTGGGCCGGGACTAAAGGCCTGGCCACGTCGCCCCTTATTCGCCCACGCGTACGACATCCATTGGTCCCGGTCCGTTACGAGCCTTTAGTCCCGGTTTGAGACACAAACCGGGACTAAAGACCCTTTAGTCCCGGTTTGTGTTTCAAACCGGGACTAAAGACTTCTGCCTATATATATGGCCGCAACCCCTCTCCCCTCTCCCTTGTTTTTTTCTTGGATGGAGGAGTGTGGGTTTGTGCTAGTTTTCTATTTCATTCCTATGCACTAGAGGTGTTTGTTGAAATATGTGTTAGAGCGATGCCACTTAAGTTCACCGAACACAACTACGATATGAGGTGCCCGAGCCACGCTTAAGCCTCTTCCTCTTTATTTCCACTTGTTCTAAAAGGTTAGCAACAATATTTTCTCGTTCAGACCGTGCGGTACTAATTTTAGGACCGTGATTGCATTCGATATACTCTTGTATGACGTAGATGAGCCATCCATGGATGTACGGTGATCGACGCACAACCGCTTACAGAGAAGGCGTGCATTCTTTTCGAGATGCGGCCGAGGCGAACAAGCATGGTGGTGGCTTTATGTTTTGTCCATGTGTTGAATGTCGGAATGAGAAGGATCACACTTCCTCAAGAGTCATTCAGAGCCACATGCTTCGGTCCGGTTTTATGTCTGACTATAATGTTTGGACCAAGCACGGAGAAAGAGGGGTTATGATGGAAGACGACGATGAAGAAGAGAACGATGATGACAACTACCGATCTATGTTCCCTGAGTATGCTGATACCGTAATGGAAGACAATGAAGAAGAAGATCAGGGTGAAGAACGGGAACCAGATGAGCCCACTGATGATCTTGGCCGGGTCATTTCTGACGCACGGCGAGGCTGTGACACAGAAAAGGAGAGGTTGCAGTTCGAGCAGATGTTACAGGACCACAACAAATTATTGTACCCAACTTGTGAAGATGGCCAGAAGAAGCTGGGTAGCACACTGGAATTGCTGAAGTGGAAGGCAGAGACCGGTGTGACTGACTCGTCATTTGAAAAATTGCTGGTACTGATGAAGAAGATGCTTCCAAGAAAGAACAAATTGCCCGTCAGCATGTACGAAGCAAAGAAGCTTGTCTGCCCTCTAGGATTAGACATGCAGAAGATACATGCATGCCCTAATGACTGCATCCTCTACCGCGGTGAGAAGTACGAGAATATGAATAAATGCCCGGTATGCACTGCATTGCGGTATAAGATCAGAAAAGATGACCCTGGTGATATTGAGGGCGAGCCACCCAGGAAGAGGGTTCCTGCCAAGGTGATGTGGTATGCTCCTATAATACCACGGTTGAAACGTCTGTTCAGAAATAAAGATCATGTGAAGTTGTTGCGATGGCACATGGAAGATTGTATGAAAGACGATAAGTTGAGGCACCCCGCTGATGGTTGGCAGTGGAGAAAAATCGAGAGAGAGTTCCCGAGATTTGCCGGTGACGCAAGGAACTTATAGTTTGGTCTAAGTATAGATGGCATGAATCCTTTTAGGGAGCAGAGTTGCAGTCACAGCACCTGGCCCGTTACTCTATGTATCTACAACCTTCCTCCTTGGTTGTGCATGAAGCGGAAGTTCATTATGATGCCAGTTCTTATC
Source organism: Dactylis glomerata (assembly GCA_007115705.1). Taxonomy (NCBI): domain Eukaryota; kingdom Viridiplantae; phylum Streptophyta; class Magnoliopsida; order Poales; family Poaceae; genus Dactylis; species Dactylis glomerata. The sequence continues at coordinate 1,536,855 of QXEO01001608.1, read as the reverse complement.
CAAGGTCCAAAGAAACCCAGCAATGACATTGATGTGTACCTAAGGCCATTAGTTGATGAACATTTACAGCTGTGGGCCAAACCAGGTGTACATGTGTGGGATGAGCACAAACAAGAGGAATTTGACCTTCGAGCGTTGCTTTTCGTAACCATCAATGATTGGCCTACATTTCAGGGCAGTCAAACAAGGGATACAATGCATGCACGCACTGTTTGGATCAGAAAGAAAGAATATATCTGGATAAATGTAGGAAGAATGTGTATCCATACAATCGTCGTTTTCTTCCGCCCAAGCATCCCTTAATGAAAAAAGGCAAGCATTTCAATGGCAAGGCAGAACCCCGAGGGAAGCCTGTCACCCGTACTGATGCTGAAGTATTTGATATGGTCAAAGATTTAAAAGTAATCTTTGGAAAGGGTCCTGGCAGCCAACCTATTTCTAACGGCCCTGATAAGCGCGCACCCATGTGGAAGAAAAAATCTATATTTTGGGAGCTACCCTATTGGGAAGTCCATGAGGTCCGCTCCGCAATCGACGTGATGCACTTGACGAAGAATCTCTGCGTGAATATTCTAGGCTTCCTGGACTTGTATGGGAAGTCAAAAGATACACCGGAAGCACGGGAGGACCAGGAACGTTATAAAGGACGAGATGGCATGCATCCAGGGCAGTTTCAAGGGCGTGCCAGCTACGCCCTTACCAAGGAAGAGAAGGAAATCTTCTTTGAAGTCCTTTTCAGAGTCAAGGTCCCGACTGGCTTCTCGTCGAATATAAAGGGAATCGTAAATATGAAAGATAAAAAATTCCAAAACCTAATGTCTCATGACTGCCACGTGCTTATGACGCAATTGCTTCCGGTTGTATTGAGGGGAATTCTACCGGAAAATGTTCGCCTGGCAATTGTGAAGGTATGTGCATTCCTCAATGCAATTTCTCAGAAGGTAATCGATCGAGAAAGTCTATCAGGGTTACAGATTGATGTGGTCCAATGTCTGGTCAGCTTTGAGTTGTTGTTCCCGCCATCCTTCTTCAATATAATGACACACCTCCTAGTTCACCTAGTCGAAGAGATTAGAATTCTCGATCCTGTGTTTCTACACAATATGTTCCCCTTCGAGAGGTTCATGGGAGTCTTAAAGAAATATGTTCATAACCGTGCTAGGCCAAAAGGAAGCATCTCCAAGGGCTATGGAACAGAGGAGGTCATTGAGTTTTGTGTGGATTTTCTTCCTGACCTTAAGCCGATTGGTGTTCCTGAATCTCTGTATGAGGATAGGCTGACAGGAAAAGGCACACTAGGAAGGAAAGCAAAAGTATGTATGGACAGGCATTCATTCCATCAAGCACACTACACAGTTCTACATAATTCCACCATGGTGGCTCCGTATATTGAGAGACACAAGAATATTCTACGCTCCGAAAACCCGGGGAAGGCTGCCTCTTGGATTAAAGGGGAACACGGGAAGATTTTTGGCAGTTGGTTGCAGACACATATCATAAATAATAACACCATTGGAGATCAGCTGTACTGTTTGGCCAGGCCACCATCTTTGACTATATGTACTTTCCAAGGGTACGAGATAAATGGGAATACATTTTACACGGTCGCCCAAGATAAAAAGAGCACCAATCAAAATATTAGTTAATCTATTATTTAATTGAAAATAGCAATTTTGTTAATAGTTTGATAAGTTAGAACAATTATTTTATAAAATAGAAAATAGATTTGAATTATTTATTCAAATTCAAGCACTTTTCATGTTGAAAGTTTAATAAGATTCCAAAATATGCAAAAAATATTAGTTAATCTATTATTTAATTGAAAATAGCAATTTTGTTAATAGTTTGATAAGTTAGAACAATTCTTTTATAAAACAAAAAATAGATTTGAATTGCTTATTCAAATTCAAGAACTTTTCATGTTAAAAGTTTTCTTAAATTCATAAGTATGCAAAAACTATTTAATTCAAATATTCAAATTTTAAAAAAACACCCCTGTATAATTTTTGGCCTCCCCGCGCATTTTTTGGGCCTTTAGTCCCGGCCCGTGGCTCCAGCCGGGATTAAAGGCCCGTTATGCGCGCGCAGCTGAACCCCCCCACCCCCTTTAGTCCCGGCCCGTGGCTCCAGCCGGGACTAAAGACCCCACTTTAGTCCCGGTTTGAGCCACGGACCGGGACTAAAGGGGTGGGGGTATATAAGCCTTCGTCTTCCCGGTCGGTGGAACCGATCGGGACTTGTTCTCTATCTGCGCGCAAGGAGCTGAAGAGGATGCCGGCAGGCTGCCCGACCGCGCCACCGACGACCGCTCCCGAACCGCCGCCGTCGACCGTCCGTCCATCCGCCCGCGCCCAAACGCCCGCCACCGACCGCCCGCCCGCGCCCGAACGCCCGCCGCCGCCGTCCGTCCGTCGAGCCGCTGTCAAGGCTGCGCGCCGTCGATGCCCGACCTGCGCCTGCCCCTGCCTTCGTGCCGTCGATGCCCCGGCCTGCCCCTGCCTCCGCGTGCCGTCGATCGATCGAGGCCCTGCAGTGAAGAGGTAAAATTAGGGTTAGGGCTAATTTTTTTTGTACTTAGAATTAGTATTTTTTTATTTAGAACTAATTAGTTAGTTAGAATTAGTTAGTAGAATTAGTATTAGTTTTTAGTTAGAACTAATTAGTTAGTTAGAATTAGTATTAGTTTTTTAGTTAGAACTAATTAGTTAGTTAGAATTAGTTAGTAGAATTAGTATTAGTTTTTCAGTTAGAACTAATTAGTTAGTTAGAATTAGTTAGTAGAATTAGTATTAGTTTTTAGTTAGAACTAATTAGTTAGTTAGAATTAGTACTTAGTTAGAATTAGTACTTAGATCTAGTACTTAGAATTTTTTTAGTTAGAATTAGTTTGTTAGAACTAGTACTTAGTTAGAATTAGTTAGTTAGAACTAGTACTTAGAATTAGTTAGTTAGAATTAGTACTTAGAATTTATTTAGTTAGAATTAGTTAGTTAGAATTAGTACTTAGAATTAGTATTAGTTTTTTAGTTAGAATTGTTAGTTAGAATTAGAATTAGTTAGGAGTATTTAGTTAGAATTAGTATTTATAATTAGTAGTTTTTTGTTAGTTAGATTAAGTTATTTGTTAGTTAGATATTAATTATAAATAGCATGCATTTTGAATATCTAGCATACATTTTGAATATCTAGCGTCCATTCTGAAATACAAATGTCGGTATTTTGCAGAAACTATGGATCCACATAGCAGGAACCTAGTAGAGGAAGAAATTCTCGAGGATATAATTAATGACGCCCCCGATGTTGAACCAGTTGAATCTCCGTCGTCGTATCTGAACCCCTCCGGAGATGGAATGGAGGTTGACCGACATGAAGATGAAGCCGACGGAGAAGGCGATAGCTCCGATGATGGAGAAGGCGATAGCTCCGCTGATGGAGAAGCCGGTGGACAATTAACGAAGTCCGGCGAGGTATATATAAAGTTTAGCAATCACTTGTAATATGTGAAAATATTGGAGATAGCTGTATATTGTAATACATTGACGAATGTTTCTCCTCTTAGGCCTCCACATCGAGCAAAGCTACAAAACGAGGCCTGACCAAAAAGTTGGATGCATGAACTCATTACACCTTTGAGGTCATATTGCCTACGAGCGAACCCAAGCTTCCTAAGAAGGTTGCCAACACATTCAAGAAGTAATGCGGAGTTCTGGTTAGGGATCACGTCCCGATCAGCGTTCGGGAGTGGAACAAGCGCAAAGGGGCAGACGATAGTGAGTATGTCACCGAAAGGTACAAAGAGAGTCTTTGGAATGATCTCATGGCACATTTCAACCTGCCAGAATATGAGAATGAAGACGCCGCAAGAGAACTGAGGGCCAAAGTCAAGCAGTGGACTCTAAAGAAGATGGCCGAACTGTTCTGGGTGTGAAAGAAGAAATTATGGACAAACTATCTGAAGACAAAGAAAGTGCCAGTATTCGAAGGGTATCTAGTGAAGCAGGCGAATCACTGGAAGACATTTTAGGAGTACAAGGAGTCAGAAGATGCCAAGGCATTATCAGAAAACAAGAAAAATGCCGACAAGAAGAAATATCACCACACGCTGGGGCCAGGGGGCTACAAGACTACCATCCCAAAGTGGGATAAGAAAGAGCAAGAGATGATTGCTAAAGGTATCACACCTGAACCCATCCGTGATGAGTGGGAAATGAGAGCAAGAAATTGGTTCCTTGCACATGGTGATTCGTACGACGAACTAACAGGGGTCCTTATCTGCAGTGACGGTCTTAGGATACCCAGGGAAAATTGGAAAAAAATAGTGAAAGAAATTAAAGAGGGAAAAGACAGTTCACTCCAGATAGAGAGAAAGACTTGCTCACACTGGTCCTCAGGAATGACGAACACGGAGGACGAACGTGAGACTTTGGTCCTTCTTACCCGTGGTAGCTTGGGTTTGCCAAAGACCAAGAGACTTACAGAAGCCGAGCGAGAGCAAAGAAGCGACAGCAGGATGAGGAAAATGACAAGTTCAACCATTTGCTTGCCAGACTTAATGAGCAACAGCAGCAGATTGATGAACTTAGAGGAGTAGTGCGCCAGCAAGATCCTGCACTCGATATTACCGTTGGCCCATCTAAGCGGAAAAGCAGCGTGGCTGAATCTGAGGCCCCGACTGACGATGCATGAGAATGATAGAGGGCGGTCCCGGCTACCCCGTGGATGGAATCAAGGAGTCAACATCATGTGAACTCCATCAGAGAATGAAGAACATATCCATGAAGGTGGCCGTCAGACAAGCTTTACCTTCTGGCCCTAATGTACGATGGCATGCCCGTGAGATTCCAGCTGGCTATGCTAAAGTTGGGGTGGATGAAATCGTGCCGGGGTTTCATGATATGGAGCTTTACATCGCTGGACCCGAAGATGAGAGGACACTCGGAGAAGTACTGGGTGGAGTCGTTCTATGGGACAAGAACTACATCAAGCTTCCAGGTTCGACCCCAAGTACAACACCGCCTCCGAGTCGTCGCAGGTCACCTATACCTCCATCACCTCCAAGCCCTCCACATGACTACGGCCACCACAACACGAGTCCATCTCGATCACCGCCGCCGGACTTGGGTCGACCGTCTCCGCTGCCGGCCGCTAAGGATACTAAGCGGAAGCATGCCAGCAAGAACGCTCTGTCGATGAGTTCTAAGCGACAGAGCCCCCCAAAGCGCAAACTGTCGCCCCTCCCAAAGGTACCTCATGCTAATCTTCCCATCAGACCTTATGATCGTACCCCCGAGGAAAACGCCAGGATCGCAAAGGAACATTATGATGCGCAGATGAAAAAGAAGGAACCGGAGCCCCGCCCGGAATACACCGAGAAGCAAAAAGAATATGCAAAATACTTACTGACCCTTCCATCGCAGTACGACTTGCACCATAAGCTTGATGTCTATCTACGCACATTGCAGAAGGAAGGGAAGAAGAGCAGATCACGTGCAAGTTCAAGTGGGAGCAAATCAAGTACAAGTACAAGCAAAAAAGATCAGACATTCCTTAGCTTGGACAACAGGCCAAACAATCGATCCCACCCCTCAGGGTGTTATCCGAGAATGTTCCCTCTCTGGTGCAGGGGCAAAATTTGGAAATAGCAGAGAAGTGGGCGGCTGAATGGGGTATGAGTGTTGAAGACGTTCTGGCTTCCCAAGACGAGAGGTTTCCCAAGGCTGTTGTAGCCCCTAAGCCTAAATTTGTCATGGGAGGGCCTTTGGTCAGCAAAGAAAAGTTGGAAGATCTCCCAACAAATATGCGTTACTTGCATACATGGTACATGAATGAAGCAAAGAATGGGAGAATAATGATCGTGGAGCGTGTCCCACGGGAGTACTACGATGGTCCCGAAGACATCCATGTCGACTTTGACGAACTCTTCCAGATGTACAATTGCGACGCCCTCGACAAATCTCTCATGAGTTTCTATTGTCTGTAAGTTTTTCAATTCGTTGTCTACATATAACTTGTTCAGTTATTTTAATTCATTGTCTACATATAACTTGTTCAGTTATGACTTGTACTCTATTATGCAGAATGAAGATCCTGGTCTGTAAAAGTAGGAACGTCATAAATATTGGGTTTATTGACCCAGATAAAATACATATAAAGACGCTACTGATAACCCCAAGGAGACGGAGGAAAACCTTCTAAGGTTTCTAACGGATCAAAATTTCTGTGATCACATACTGTTTCCATACAACTTTAAGTGAGGGTCTTACTCTGTTGTGTCCATTCACTTATAAGTGTAATTGATAAGTTACTGACATATGTATATATACATATGCAGCTACAACTGGATTCTGTTGGACATTCAAATTGATAAGAGAAGAGTTGATGTCTTCGACCCATTATCGAGAAACATGGAACAGTTCCAAAGCCTGCAGGACATGCTCCAAGGGTAATTTCAATCATTCTTGCGCTATATCGGTCTCTTTCGATGATTTTCTGAGATATGAAGTAATGAAAAACTTAGCAAATCATTTTCCTTATCGGGCAGGGTTTGGAAGCGGTTCAAGTGCGTGACTGACGGTATCTCTCATGAGAAGCTGACCTTTAGAGTGGTTCAGGTAAGTAGTACGAGATACTTCTTTTTTCAATACATTTATGCTGCTAGATTATTATTTTGATTATATTATATTCTCGTAAAGTGCGACCAGCAGCCACAGGGGACGCATCTATGTGGATACTATGTTTGCGAGTTCATTCACACGTTTACCTCTGAGCACAAGGATTACAGATACGACGTAAGCAATAAACATTCACACCTCTATTTTTACCCGTCATTCTTTGTTATCATGATTGACATTCATATTGATCTCCTTTTCTTATATAGTTCACGGCCATGCGGGAGAAGTACCTACCAGAGCAACGCGCGATCGCTGTTGCTGAGGAGCTAGCGGCCTTTTTGAGGACATAAGTTGTAGATGATAAAGGAAGGTTTAGTGTAGCTAGGGGCCATTACTAATGTTGGTCCATGTAATCGAATAGACGGGCTCTAATCCCAGTAATTGTGATCTCCATATAATTGTATATATATACTCGATCGTAAGATAAGCTATCTTACATATATATGCACTAACATGTATGCGTAGAATTATATGAAAAGTGTTTTTAAAATGAAGAAAGAAATAAAATAAAATACAACAAAAATAATTCCCCCGAACACCTAAACCCTAAAACCCTAAAACAGAAACAAAATCTGTAAAGCCCTTTTAGTCCCGGTCCGTGTTACAAACCGGGACTAAAGGACGTATCCATGCTTCGCTCCGAGGCGCCCACGTGGAGGCCCTCTAGTCCCGGCTGGTAACATGGCCTGGACTAAAGGTTTAGCCTTTAGTCCCGCCTCTGGAGTCCCGGTTTGCAAACCGGGACTAAAGGCCGTTACGGGCCGGGACTAGAGGTCCTGTCCCCATAAGTGATAGTTGATAAATATCATACCAGTGAAATATCTCATAATAAGGCACACATTCTTCTTTATTTAATATGTATCTATTTCACTGAATATCTTTTTGTTTATGTTCATATTTCCTTAACTCTAATAAAATATGAGATTCCCCATGCGATACCTATTTCCATTTCTCTAATATAAATTAGTGGGGACATCTATGCATTCTTGGTTGCGTCCTATTTTATTTGTCACACACATATAGTGCTACTGATTAAAAAATTCATGGGATATTCATGTTGGATTCATAACTTTTGGGATGTGCATTTTTATTTATTTGCATGTTAGTTTCCTATCGGTAAAAGCAAATACGGGTTTCCACTTGGATATATAGACTGGTTATTAGACTTTATAGGGGTATAGAGATCTGTGGAAACAATTACCATAGTAGAAAAGTTTCCTCTAATACGAAAATTATCAACCAACTGAAAAGAGATGATTGAACTAAAGTGCTCCTGAGGTACCCTAACACAATGTGTTGTGGATACTGTTATAACTGCAAAGAAAACAAGTAACGTTCGCATAATACAGGATATAGGACTAACAAGTAACATTTGTGCGGTGCGGTGCGGTGCATTATGAAGCTTGAAAGAAATAATAAGCTAGGATAAAGAGTGAATTACATAGAGAGTACAACATGAGGAAAGTTCTAGAAATGGAGTATAAAGCACATGGTTATTTTAACTTGCGTGTAATACAAATTATTGTTCATTTGAAACTAAATCTCTTTGGATGTTGGTGATCGCACATACATATATACTTGTTATATTGGCATGGGACCTTGACACACATATCACCTAATTCTGTTTCATCGATCATTGTTTCGGAACTATGATTTTTTCTTTAAAAAGGTATCCTAAATACTTACTTAGAACATGATTGGTGGCCAGATATTGAATCCTTTAGAGAGTTTCCGAAACATCATCGTTGACTACCCGTAAGATGTTGGCACATTTGTTTATTTCTAAAATCTCACTAGTTCTGTTTTAACTGTATCCCGTTGGAATTAACTCATGGTATTAAACATTATGCAGCTATGTTGAATGCACATCATCCTTAATTCAAGCTCTAACACTGTTCAGAAAGTCCCATCCTGGGTACCGTTGTGTAGAAATAGAAGAATGTATCAAGAAAGGGTCATTATTCATAGAGAAACAACAACAAAATGATGGCTCTTGGTATGATCAAATTTTATGGTTAAGTGTGTAAAGTCATATATGTCGAGGTTAATTCCTGCAGCTAATAATCCTTTCTGATACAGGTATGGTTCTTGGGGGTGTGTGCTTCACTTATGCAACCTTCTTTGCTACAAAAGGATTAGCTGCTACTGGAAGAACGTACGCGAATAGTGTTACAGTCAGGAAGGCGTGCAGCTTCTTGCTGGCAAAGCAGCTCAGTTCAGGCGGATGGGGAGAGAACTATATTTCATGTGAGACCGAGGTAATCCTTCTCTCCAATATTCTCTTGTATTGTGCAGTTTAGTCGAAGATGTTTAGTTGAGTTGTGCTTGCTGAGTGCTTTTATAGTGATATTCTTCCATACAAACCGATTTGGTTGTGTACATTTAGATTAGGCATCTATGAGACCAAACGCCACGAGTCAGGAAGTTAAACTAGGATGTGTTCAACCTCTTGACCCAACAATAGAAGGGGTCAATGACACTATGTATTTTGCCTATGCTTGTAATCTGTGAGTTTGTTGCCGTGTTTAGCTGCACTCTAACACACAATCTTCTTTTGCAAATACCTTTAGTAATTTACATTGGGTTCCTACAATGTTGTAAATCTTACTATAGTGAAGATCCATGTCTTGTGCCTGTTGTTTGTTCGGTAACGTTTTCCACATAAAATTGGGCGTTACCCTATTCTTGTTTTTTTTGCTTCCCTTCAATAGTATAACAATATGTAGAGTAGAGGGATATCTAAACTTTAACTATGTGTGCTAACATCTATTCCTTGCAAACACCTACATGCATGTTCTATTTAATCTCGAACAAGTTGTAAGGATGTATGAATATCATGTTCTGCAATCTCCACTTTGAATTTGAACAGGATTATGTTGATAGTGGCAGTCCTCACGCAGTGAACACCGCTTGGGCAATGTTAGCTTTGCTTTATGCTGGACAGGTTTGTTTTCATCATTGCCCCTCTCAGTATGCTAAAATTTGCTGATCTCCGTAAACAATGTTAAAATGCTTGCTGCTCATTAATATTTTCATTAAATTTCATAGGTTGAACGAGATCCGACACCATTGTATCATGCCGCAAAAGAATTGATCAACTTGCAAATGGAGACAGGAGAATTTCCACAACAAGTAAGTGGTGTTGGATTTCTCTCGTAAATAGGAGCAAATAAGGCCGCATATTCAACAATTATTTTTTAAGGCTGCAATCAGTAATGTAACGGAAAGGTTGTCACTTGATAATGTAAGCTAATGGTAAAGCCACTAGACAATGCAAAACTTGAAAAATTCGTATCCAAGTAGAAGGATCTTCTATTGGGAGCATATCTGGATTGTTATTGGTTGTAACTAGCTAGTCCCCTGTTAGTAACATGTTTTTGTTTGTATATTGATTTCAGGAGACTGTTGGGAACTTCAATTCGTCTCTTTACTTCAACTATACCAACTACCGCAACCTATTTCCCATTTGGGCAGAATAAAAAGTGATGGTTTCATTGATATGGTGTCTAGAGAGTGGGAGTCGGTGCCTGTAGATGGAAATCCTATGAACTCTTGGCAGAATAAAATTCGTCACCTAAGACAATACCTAAAGGGATGGGCAAGAGATCAAAGTGGCAAATATAAACAAGAAAAAGATCGTCTCAGTTTTATTATTGATACCCTTGATCGCAAGGCTGAATCCTGCAAGTTGTCCAATGCGGAGTTAGAATCTCTCCATAGGGCAAATGATGATCTCGCTATTTTGCGCCGAGAGGAAGAGACCAAATGGGCTCAGCGAGCTAAAGTAAAACATATTCAAGAAGGGGGAGATAATACAAAATATTTTCACTTAGTGGCAAACGGAAAGCATAGGCGTAAGAATTTTTTTCAATTAGAGCAAGATGAGGGAACAAATGTAGGTCAAGAAAACTTAAAACAATATATTTCTGAATACTATAAGGGCCTGTTTGGGGATCCGCAACCCAGTACTGTTTCTATGGTGGAAAGTTTCAACCATGACATCCCTCAACTTTCTCATGAGGAGAATGATATCTTGGTAAAAGAATTTTCTGAAAAAGAGGTTTTCGATGCCATCATGCAAATGGAAAAAAACAAGGCACCAGGGCCGGACGGTTTTCCAGCTGAATTTTACCAAATGTTGTGGGGAGTGGTAAAAGATGATTTAATGCGGATGTTTTCTGCTTTTCATGATGGAAATCTGCCGCTATTTCATTTAAATTATGGTACTATTATTTTACTCCCAAAAAAAGAGAATGCGATTCAAATTCAACAATACAGACCAATATGTTTACTGAATGTGAGCTTCAAGATTTTCACAAAAGTGGGGACAAATCGAATTGTTCAGATTGCGGAATCTGTAATTAGGCCGACTCAAACTGCCTTCATGCCTGGAAGGCATATTTTAGAGGGAGTGGTGATTTTGCATGAAACCATTCATGAACTTCATAGGAAGAAAATGGATGGGATACTGTTAAAAATTGATTTCGAAAAGGCATATGATAAAGTTAAATGGCCTTTTTTGCAGCAAGCTCTTAGAATGAAAGGTTTTCACCCAAAATGGTGTGAGTGGATTAAAAACTTTGTGGAGAAAGGAAGTGTGGGTATTAAAGTTAATAATGATATAGGTCATTATTTCCAATCTAGAAAGGGGCTTCGGCAAGGGGATCCTCTATCTACAATTCTTTTCAACATAGTTGCCGACATGTTAGCTATCATGATAGCTAGGGCTAAAGAAGATGGTCAAGTCGATGGTCTTATTCCTCATTTAGTGGACGGGGGGGGGGGGGGGGGGGGGGGGGTTTCTATCTTACAGTATGCTGATGGCACAATAATTTTCATGGAACACAATTTAGAAAAGGCACTTCATATGAAGCTGATCTTATGTATCTTTGAGGAGCTATCTGGTTTAAAAATAAACTTTCATAAGAGTGAGATTTTTTGCTTTGGACAAGCCAAAGATGTTGAAAATGACTATAAAGTACTTTTTGGTTGCGAAATAGGTTCGCTCCCTTTCAGATACTTAGGTATTCCAATTCATTTTCGTAAGCTTAAAAATGGGGAGTGGAAACCGATCGAAGATAGATTCGAGAAAAAATTAAGTAGTTGGATTGGTAAATTACTATCCTATGGGGATCGTCTTATTCTGATTAACTCGGTCCTAACTAGCCTTCCGATGTTCATGTTGTCTTTTTTTGAGATCCCAAAGGGGGTTCGAAAGAGGCTGGATTTTTTTAGGTCCCGATTTTTTTGGCAGAGTGATGGGCATAAAAAGAAATACCGATTGACAAAATGGAATGTTATTTGCCGCCCCAAGGATCAAGGGGGGTTAGGAATTGAAGTTCTTGAAATTAAGAATTGGTGTCTTCTAAGTAAATGGCTAGATAAATTGATTAATCAAGAGGGGGTTTGGCAGGAGTTACTAAAAAATAAATATCTTTACAACAAAACCTTATCTCAAGTTACCGTGCAGTCACATGACTCTCCTTTCTGGCGTGGTCTAATGAAGGTTAAGGATGAATTTTTTAAGCGTGGTTCTTTTATTGTTAACAATGGCGAGAGCGCCAGGTTTTGGGAGGATACTTGGTTAGGCAACAGGCCTCTAGCGGACCAATATCCATCTTTGTATAGTATTGTGAGAAACAAAAATGTTACAGTTGCGGCAACCATGGCGATAACACCTCTTAATATTGGTTTCCGTCGTAGTTTGACTGGGCATAGATGGGATAGATGGCTTCATTTGGTTCAACGTTTAATGCCCATACATTTAAACTCAAATAACGATGTTTTCAAATGGAATCTTGTAGAATCTGGTAGATTCTCAGTTAAAAGTATGTATTTGGACATGTTAAATGATAATACGGTTTTTCTAAGGAAATATTTATGGAAAATGAAAGTACCTCTGAAGATCAGAATTTTTATGTGGTTCGTTTATCGAAAAGAAATTCTAACGAAAGATAACTTGAAAAAAAGGAATTGGCAAGGGAGCTCAAGATGTTGTTTCTGTGATCATGAGGAGACCGTGCAACATCTTTTCATTGACTGTCCTTTTGTTAAAATTATTTGGGCAATTGTTCACATGGCTTTTAATATTACTCCACCAAACAGTATCGATCATATGTTTGGAACTTGGCTGAATGGCATAATCAAGTCTGAGAAAGTTAACATAAGAGTGGGAATTTGTGCTCTTTTATGGGCGATATGGCATGTGCGAAATGACTTTATATTTAACGGATCGAAGTTTCCCACTTTTTTGCAGGTTATCCCTTTGGCTACCCACTGGATCCGTATGTGGTCTTTTCTCCGGCCGGTGGAGCAGCGCCGGGACATGGATACTGGGTGCAACCGTTTGGCAATGGTTGCGCGGGATATTTACAGCCGATTCGGGTGGTGGTCTGATAGAAGATTGACAGGATGATTGCAAGCCTACATTGGTCTCGTTATATTTTTAGATGGCTGATTCATGTATCTACCCTCTCTGATCCGTGAACTGTAATAATGTGGATACCTTAAGATTTTTAATAAAAAGCCGTATGCATCAATTGATGCAGAGGCTGGGACACCCTTTTCGAAAAAAAAATTTGGGCTCTCGGAGAGTTTCAGCGCCGACTTGTTGGAAACAAGAACGAAATCGGAAATGCATAGATTTATATTTTTGTAATAATGATGTGTACCCCTTTATTCTTCTTTCAAAGGGCATCAAATTCCAATATCATTATGATATTAAACAATCACTATTTCCAGCACCATCGAGGTGAATAATGATGGTAAAGAGAACATAATAGACGTACATAGCTTTTATCATCACATACCATCATCTATACTGCTATGTATATTGTGGAGAGTATGTATCTTCAGAAAGATATATATATTTTTAGAGTTGTATCTAAAAGCCGGCACAAGAAAATTTTCCACCAGAAGTATTTTCACTGGGGGATAGACTTTGCAGGAGACTAGCATAAACTGCAAATCAATATGTGCCATGCTAGATGCCTTATTGGTAGATAATGTAGTAGGTGGAAAGCTAGCCCGGCACATATTATTACCGCACTTGGGGAACGGAGGCAAAAAAAAAGCATTGTGTTATGCATTCTAAGCGTATATTCTAAGGGCATCTTCAAGAGCTTACCCATATATGGATAAGCCAAAGTGGTATATGTAAGTCAAAAATAAGATATGGGTAAGCCAGCTTACCCAAAACCGGTTACCCAAAAGTTACACAGCAAGTGGGACCCACTTGTCAGTGGGTTATTATTTTTTTCCTCTCTTTTTTTTTATAGATAAAAGGCCAAAGGCCCGACGTTAAATTAATAACGCGAACAACGGCGACAACGATACAAGGTGCTGAAAACCCAGCTTACAAGGTAGAACTGCACACACACACACACACAAAAGAAAGCCTACCGAAGAGACTACCACCGGAATCAAGGGCAGCGATCTCGGCCACCAAAGAGACCATGCCAGTGAGGAAGATAACGCACTGGGTGGGCAGGGTTGTCGGGCCGGAGCTCACCCTAGAGCTCGGGCGTGCCAACAAACGCTGCACGACGCCAAGAAAAAACTTCAACGATGTCAATTGGAGCCGAACATCACCACCAACAGACTGCAACAGAGGCAGCGCAAGGAAGGACCAAACGAGGAGCGCCGAGGGTGCAGAACACACAACAAGCCTTGCCGGAGAAAGCACACCGGAGAGACTCCACCACACCTCCTACGGAGAGCTACATGCCAGGGACTCCAAGGTGGCGTCTTCAAAAAGAACACGACGCATGAAGCGCCGTCGCCGCCTGATCCGAAGATCTTGGGCTTTCACCCGGAGCACGTAGATGACACCGAGCAGCCACACAGCGCCTTCAAGAAGGGAACGGCGTCCACAGACGTCACCGTCGTGGCCCCGAAAGGCAAGGGTTTACCCTCGGCCATGCTCACCGCCTTCTACACGAGGAACGAACCGTCGCCAGAGCAACACCCGTACCTCCACCCCCACACTCGGCTCACCGGAACCACGCCGTCCTCACGACCGTGGCCACCAGCCAGCACCAGAGCTTCTGGCTCGCCCACCAACCAACAAAGCTCCCACCTTCCAGGGCCGCCGCCCCGGCGTCCCAGCTCTGTGCATCTGTGAACTGGGGAAATCGAGATCCACCGTTGCGAAGACACTGACCTACCATGCCACCACCAAAGTCTAGAAGGAGAACCACCGGCCAGATCGGCGACCTACAGCCCCCTCGGCTGCCGGCACCCACAGATCTGAGGCAGAGATTGACAGGATCGCAGGGGGCACGGGGCCCCTGCCCCGGCCCGTGTTCGAAGCCGGCAGATCTACCACCGCACCACCAGGCCCTCCTTGCAAAACCGCAGGTCATCGCGCCGCCGCCAGGCCTTGAACTCGCACTAGCTTCACCTGACCACCGCCAGCCCGCCCGATGCCGAGCTCGCGCCGCTCGCAGAGGGAGCCACGCCGAAGCTCAGCCACCGCCGTGAGAACGCATGAGCCGACGCAACCACTGCGCCGCCGTCAAGTAGCCACGCCGCCGCGCCCCGCGTCC
Source organism: Dactylis glomerata (assembly GCA_007115705.1). Lineage (NCBI taxonomy): Eukaryota > Viridiplantae > Streptophyta > Magnoliopsida > Poales > Poaceae > Dactylis > Dactylis glomerata. The sequence continues at coordinate 1,521,638 of QXEO01001608.1, read as the reverse complement.
AGCGCCGTGCCCTCGCCGACCGAAGCGGCCCGCGCCACCACCACCGCGCAAGGGGGAGAGGAGGCCCCGCCGCCGCCCGCACCATCGGGGCTTTGCCCGGCGACACCTTCCGGCGTCGGCGAGGGAGGAGGAGAAGGGAGGAGGGGGCTGGCGGCATGCTAGGGTTTGCTCGCCCTGCCGCTCGTGGGAGCGGGCAGGACGAGGGGGGGGGGGGGTTCTCCTCCTCTCTTCTTCTTCACCATTCGGCCACACTCCATGGCTCTCACCGGAGCCTTCATCGCGTATCCCCTTCCCTCCTCGCTTGCCACGGCTCCACCCCTCCCATGGCCACCACCGCACATCTTTTGCCCGGCCGCCAGAGCCCCTCGCCGGAGCGGAGTAGCCGAGCGAGCACCCGAGCGGCGGAGCATCGATGGGGCTGGGCAAGGCAGGATGGCGGCGACCAAATTGAGGTGGTGGTTGGCTGCGGTGGACGATGGTGGTTCTAGGTGAGGCAGTAGGTGGCGTACGGAGTCCCGATGGCAGGGGAATTTGTCGACGGAGGAGCGGTGGCGGTGCCCCGCTCCGGCTCAATTTCGGCCGAGCGGGGAGGCATGCGGCCCAGGAAGCGGTCTGGGAGGCGGCGAATGGAGGTGGCGGTGGGGGGCGACTGGAGGAGGCGGCGACATCAACTGGAGGCGACAACGACGGTGGCCACTATCTTGGGAATTTAGAGACAGTATCCATGGGGATGGCTTAACGGAGGGGCTCGACGGTGGTGACGATGGGTCCGGCTCGGGATTGTGCCAACGGAGACACCTCGGTTACCCAGGTTCAGGGCCCTCCACGCCGGAGGTAAAACCCCTACTTCCTGCCTGCTTTCTATTAGCTTCACAGTGGTTACAACGCTCCTTGAGCTGTTCGTTTAGAGGAGGAAGAAGAAGATGGATTCGATCCCCTAGGCTAAGGGTCTAGATCCCCTTATATAGGCAGGGGTCTGGTTACAGATTAGGTGGCCGGCTGCCCGGCTGCCAGCTCTCCGTGGCTGCGTCTTCGGCGTGATCTTCTGGCCCTCCTCTGTTCCCGTCTGATAGTTGCACTTTGTAAAGCGCCTTTTCCCCCTTTGGACCGGCATCTGGGAGGCATATGCCCTCCCTTTTGCCTCAGATCCTTTCGTGGGGAAGGCTCCTGCTCGCTGGTTGGTGGAGTCCGGTCGTGGCAGGCGTCACTCCCGTCCTTTGCCTCTGTCGATCTTGTCGGGGCCAGGCCACTTTCGGCGATACAGCCGTTGGAGGAATCTTATCTTCATCGCCCGGCTCTGGCTCTCCTCGGTGGAGTCGCCAGCTGGCTGCAGGCGCAGCTGGCCCTTTAGCTAGAGCCGGTCTTCCCTACTTGACACCGTGGAGACTCCTGGGACGCCAGCCGGCAGATAGCGCTGCCCTTGGCATACCCCTGTAGTCATCCCCACGACACTAGCCCCCGAAACTGGCGAAGTCTCATGGCCTTGCATGGGGCTTCGGCGGGTTCCTTTCCTCGCCGAAGTCTTGCTCGTTTCCGTCGAAGTCCCAGGATCCGTCGTCCGGCCTGGAAGTTATTGATCTCGAGGTCGAGTCTCGCGGAGCTTCACCGGCTGTCTCGGGACGCGCCGGCTCCAACGCCGATCCGGCTGGTGACCGTCGTGCGACCGCGAGCCGGTGCACGGCCCCTTGGAACTTGTGCCGCTTTGGGTCTTGACCCCACGCTGCGACCGGCGCAGTGCTGCAATGTGCGTCTTAGGCCTGCTATTTATCAGGTAACAAGTTATATCCAGCTGCATATATATAGATAGAATATGTTTATTGTTAGTTAGTACATGGTTACTACCTATTGTGTGCGCCTTGATAACTTCAATTTAAAATTCAATATTTTCTGGTGTTTTGGGGTTGCTGCATTTATCGGCAAAACTGAGGAATCTACTGCTCCTTCCAAAATACACAAATGCATTGTGCATTTAGTTAAGAGTCATGCTCATATACAATGAAATATTTGTTTCACATCATATTGGTGTGTACTGGAAACTTATGTTTACTGCAAAAGATGTTTTTATATACATCCTTATTTGATGGGTACAATGAGAAAAGACCTTTTCTCATCTCTACTATCATGATAATCCTTTTAAGCTGCAGCTAGGTCGTTTTTTCTCTAGCTTTTTTCTTTGCTAGGGTCAATGGGTCTCAGACAGTGTAGATGTGGGTTGAAATGGTTTGTGTGTCGGCTAGCTTACCGGATGATATTCTCTTGTGTTCTGTTGATTATGATTTGTACTCCCTCCGTTTATAAGTATAAGATGTTTTAGTTTTGTGAAGCAAATGTATCTAGATATCTTTTAGTGTGTAGGTTCACTTGAATATACACACTAAAACTTGTCTAGATACATTTGCTTCACAAACCTAAAACATCTTATATTTAAAAACAAAGGGAATAGTAATTAGTGGGAGAATATGTAGATGGCATTCATGCTTGATGCATTGTTGTTTAAGCGAGGCCTAACAAGTGAACTCTAACATCATCTATTGACACTCTGCAGGAAAGGGGACGTTGTTTCGAGCTCAGTGAGATCCAACCTGTGACCATGCCAGAAATGGCAGGCATGAATCCGCAAGCCGCAGCGGTATGCAGATGGCTTGGTCATCATTTACTGGGTTGCGCAGTATGGATGCAACTGGGTTGTGCATGTAGGAGATTTTTTCGATAAAGAGCGCTTTATTACTTAATAGTTTTAAGCTTACACCCGGCCTCTGCATAACTAGGATGCACACAGCCCAAAAAACAAAGATAACCGAGAGTAAAAGGCAATATTACATATCATAATGAGCAATTGTAAAGTTGCCTAACTAGAAGCTTCGATCCGTAAGCTATGCGGCCATCCATGTTGGGAAAAAGTATCCCTCGCCGTAGCTTCCAGTCGTGCACAGACCTCCGTAAAGAGGTCTCGATCCTGTGGACGCTGCAGTGCAGACCACAAACGGAGTGTACCAATAGCTCTGTAGATAACCTGCAAAATAGAAGAATTTTTATCGTTAAACACTTTATCATTTCTACATAGCCATAGCGACCAAATGAAGGCTATCGCTCCCACCCTAATATGCTTTTTGAACCTATTGTCTATACCATTTAGCCAATTCCCAAATATATTGGCAATACTACATGGTGGTAACAAGATTGAAGCTACTTGGATGACTGACCATATAGATCTAGCGAAACGATATTGGAAGAATAAGTGTTTAATTGTTTCATTCTGATGACAAAAAACACACTCCTTACTTCCATGCCAATTCCGTTTTGCAAGATTATCTCTCGTTAAAACCACTCCTTTACGTAGGTACCATCCAAATACCTTTATCCGTAATGGAATCTTTAACTTCCAGAGTTTATTATTGCTGACTTTATCGATTGGCACATCAGGTAAAATAATAGCATTGTACATGGATGCTACTGAAAAATTACCATTTTCATGTAGGTTCCAACGAAATTCATCATGACCATCTTGTAATTGGATGTTTGCCAAACGTTGAAGTAAGACATTCCAAGCTACAAGTCTTTGTCCTGACAAATCCCTTCTAAATGTCACAGAAGGTGGAGAACTTTCCATAACTTTGGCGAGGGTATCACCTTTGTGACGTACAATGCTATAAAGGGCCGGATACTGTTCCCGAAGAGTGGCATTACCAAGCCATTTATCTTCCCAGAAACGTATCTCCGTACCATCCTTAATGGAAAAAGAACCTAGGCCAAAGAAAAACTTCTTCGTAGCCATAAGTCCAGCCAAAAAATGCGAGTCACCCGGTTTCCAAAGAACCTGAGATAACGCTTTCTGACCTATGTATTTCCTCTTGAGAATGGTTTGCCAAGTCCCCTCCTCCGTCAGTAGCTTAAAAAGCCACTTCCCCAGTAAGGCTGTATTTTTGACCTCAAGGTCATGGATACCAAGCCCACCCTGGTCTTTAGGAGAGCACACAACACTCCATCTAGCCAATCGATATTTCTTTTTCTCGCTATCCCCTTGCCAAAAGAATCTAGACCGGTAATAATCCAGTTTGTGCAAGACTCCTTTAGGCAGAAGGAAGAATGAAATCATATGCAGCACCATATTGGATAGTACTGAATTAATGAGTATCAATCTTCCTCCTAGGGACAACAATTTACCTTTCCAACTACTAAGACATTTTTGTAGTCTCTCCTCGACAAGTTTCCATTCGGCAATTGTTAGTCTCCGATAATGAATTGGAATCCCCAAATACCGCATAGGAAAAAGTCCCTGCCCACAGCCAAATAAGTTGGCGTATGCATTGACCTCGTCCTGAGCCTCGCCAAAACAATACAGTTCACTTTTATGGAAGTTAATTTTTAACCCTGATAATTGCTCAAAAGCTGAAAGTATAAGTTTCAGATTTTGTGCTTTCTCAAGGTCATGTTCCATAAAGAGAATAGTATCATCAGCATATTGAAGGATGGATAATCCTCCATCGACAAGATGAGGAATAACTCCTTCAATGAGACCATCATTTTTTGCGCGTTCGATCATGATGGCGAGCATATCAGCCACTATATTAAATAGCATTGGCGATAATGGATCACCCTGCCTTAACCCTTTCAATGTCTGGAAGTATTTGCCAACATCATCATTAACTTTGATGGTAACACTACCTCCAGACACGAAAGAATTAATCAAGGAACGCCACTCAGCAGAAAAACCTTTCATTCTGAGTGTTTGATGGAGAAAAGACCACTTAACTTTGTCATAAGCCTTTTCAAAATCTAATTTTAAAATAACCCCATTCAACTTTTTGAATGTAGTTCGTGAACTGTTTCATGCAAGGTTACAACTCCATCTAGGATATTCCTTCCTTGCATGAACGCAGTTTGAGACGGTCGAACGACATGATCAGCAACCGTGTTTAGTCTTAGGGTGGCCACTTTCGTGAAAATTTTGAAACTAACGTTAAGAAGACAGATTGGTCGGTATTGTTGAATCCTTTCTGCTTCATTAACTTTAGGTAACAAAACTATCTCACCAAAATTAAGACAAAACAATTCTAGTTGTCCAGCATGAAGCTGACGAAACAACTCTAGAAGGTCATCCTTGATAGTTTCCCAAAAAGTTTGATAAAACTCTGCTGGAAAACCATCGGGGCCCGGTGCTTTGTTGTGTTCCATTTGGAAAATAGCTTTTCTTACTTCCTCTTCCGAGTACTCAGCCGTAAGAAAATTATTTTCCTCTACGAAAACCTGGGGGATATCATCTATCTGAGACTCATCCATAGAGAAGTTACCTTCATCAGGTGCCCCAAACAGATTTTTGTAATAATTAGTAATATAATTTTTGAGATTGTCCAACCCCTCAATCGTACCTTCATCCTGAACAAGAGAATGAATACGCTTCTTCCTATGTCTGCCATTGGCCACACTATGGAAGTAGCGAGTATTCGAGTCTCCTTCAAGGATAAACTGGCTCTTGGAGCGTTGGTACCATTTCAGTTCCTCCTCACGGAGTAGGTTCGCTATCTTCGCATTCGATTGATTTTTTAATTCAATCTCTTGCGCAGATAGGGGACCAACCTCAGCTAAGGCTTCCAAACCATCAATGATGGAAGAAAGCCTTGCTTTTTCATTTTTAAGAACACCCGTTACATGACGTGCCCAACCACTAAGGTGACTACGTAAAGCACGTATTTTAATATTCCACCTTTGTATTGGAGATGTCGCAGTAACTGGTCTATCCCATACATTCTTGACCATATCATGGAACCCATCCCGTTGTAACCATCCAAGCTCAAACTTGAATCGGTGATTACCAGGCGGTTTAGGCTTTCCGGTAGTCAAGAGTATAGGTGCATGGTCCGAAAATCCTTCGATACGTTCAAGAGCACGAACAGAAACCATTGGAAATTTTGATTCCAAATTGGCATCCATTAGCACTCTATCAAGCTTCTCGTATGTGGGATCTAGAAGGCTATTTTCCCAGGTGAATTGTCTTCCAATCATTGTCACTTCTCTCAAATCCAAACTGTCTATGACAGCATTGAATAGAAAGGGCCAATGATCATCAAACCGGCCTTTGCTCTTCTCATGACGGAATCTCAGCAAATTGAAATCACCCCCAATTAAGATTGGATATGGGTTATCCTTTGCCAAGTTTACCAGTTCACGAAGAAAATCTGCCTTAAATTCATCCTGCGCAGCCCCATAAACGGCCACCAGACTCCATGTGAAATTATCCGCTCGATTACGGATATGGAGTTTAATGTGATAATCTCCACCCGAATAAGCAATAACTTCCATGGTGTCTCTCCGTACTCCAAGTAGAATGCCCCCTGAATGGCCTCGGGGAGGCTGGGATGTCCATTCAAGGTCTACACCACCGGATATACGGTTAAGTAGACGTTGAGAGAAATCCCTTCTACCAGTTTCTGAAATAGCCACAAAATCTAAATTGTGATCCTTAATACAATGAGCGATATGTAAATGTTTAGCCAAGTCACCAAGACCTCTGCTATTTGTATACATACCATTCATTAAGTCACAACTTTAGATTTTGGAACTCTGCCCCTCTTGGAGGCTCTAGAAGAAGATGTTGACTTAGATTTGCGGCCAGATGCACACAGGTCATATAATGAACCCGGCATGGTTTCATCCAAGTCAATCTCCGAAACTACACCAACCAGACTAGAGAGAAGCTGACCATCTATTGTGGCAATCGCTTCCTCTTCGTCCGGGTCGGTAATCTCCACTATATTCTGTAGCTTAGGACGGACCGTTAAACGGTCATATTCCATATGCCTCAGAACATTTGCAGATAAACTAACCTCACTATTATTTTCTCCTAGTCTAATGCCCACCACATTTAGCTTAGAAGAAATAACTGGAGTAGATAATGAAATAAACGAAGAGGACTTAGAACTCATACCAGCGAAGTCGAGGTTCATGGCGGCCTTGCGCCGCATTGCCTTCTGCAAAGTGTCCTCATCAGTCGTAGAGGATCCATCATCCGCCACTGCATGCCTAGTACTACGCCTCACCATAGGCGCACAAGGCATAGAGCATGGCGGCGATGATGGAGATGGTGTCCTGGCAGGAGGAACTGGAGACGAAGGTGAAGAAGCCTGAACAGGAGATGTCGGCAGTGTATAACACCCAACATCCCGCGAGAAGGGCTCCTCCACCGGCGGACACAGAAGTGGCGATGAAGCGGGATCCACGGATGATGCAGGTGGGGGCGATGATGGAGTAGAACCCCCACCCGAGGTGGCCACGTCCGCACCTTTGGCCACCACCATCGGCGCCGAAGGAACGACGCAAGCCGCGGAAGGGGACACCGACGAAGGCATCCCCACGTGTCCAGCAGTCTGCTGCCCCGGCGAAGAGTCCATTGGTCTGCGGACCCGAAGCGGCTGAGTCGAAGCAGGGACGCGCCCAGGGGGGCAGTCCGCCCCACACGGAGGCGAAGGAAGGCGTGCCGCTGGATGGTTCAGCAGTAAGGTTGTGGTAGAGAGTCTCCAGCCTAGACAGGGATGGTGGTTCCTGTTTTGCAAGTGTAAGAGGATGAGAATGGGCACATGTGTACCAACGAGAAGTATCATGGCAGGAATGTGGATACGAGGTTAGTGTTGACTGTGACGCATTCATGTTTCCCGGTTCTTTTGCTGGGTACCTTTGATGACATGTGTGTTTTCCTCTGGGTTACTGGTGGAAAAAAGGCCTTTAATCTCGGTTTGTAAGGCCTATTAGTTCTGGTTGTAGCAACCGAGACTAACAAAACGGGAATAAAGGCTGTAGTCCCGGTTATTTACGAACCGGGACCAATGGGCCTCCACGTGGCCCGGGTCATGTGCTGTGGAATGGGACCTTTTGGACCCGGTTCTTAACACAGACCGGGACTAAAGGTTCGTTCGGAATAAAATTTTATTTTCTATTTCAGAATTTCTATATTTTCTTTATTTCTCTATTTTTCTTTATTTATCTAATATCTAATCATCTCTATTCTCATATCAAATTAGATATTTATGGCTCTCACTCCATTCTCATATCAAATTATAAGTACTTGTGGTCCTTACTTACCGGTCGGTCACCCATCTCTTCTCCATTCCTTTCCTACTAGCTTCCAAGATTGCGCTCGTGACTTCTTGATAATGGTATGCTACCAATCTATTAACCTATACACTTTGGTAATATATAATATTATTTTTTAAAATTCCAAATAAATTCACAAAATAAGCAACAATGATTAAGTAATAATAAGCACCAATGAATTCCAAATAATCTTTATGCATAATTTAATTATTAATTTTTAATGATTAAAATATTCAAAAAAGCCAAAATACTTGAAAAATCCAAAATTAAAAAATTAATAGACTTTGTTAACTGAAACAGAGGGAGTACATTTTTCCAAACATTATACTCATCCAATAGAATAACAATAAGAGACACGAGAAATCTCGAAGACTGATCACACAACCAGACATCTACGATCATCCACCTAATAAACATTAAGGTTGAGACGATCAACATGGCTATTGTAGCCTTTTAGCATCCAGTAGCTCCTAGCAATCTCGAAGCCTAGGCGAGCGTCTAGAGCGGCATATAACAATTGCATCCAGCTCAATGGAACTTTGGCCCAACCAAATATTAGTTCTTCTTCTTTTTCTTCTTCTCCCTTCTTCTTGTACTTCTTCTTGTCCATCTTCTTGTCCATCTTCTTGTCCTTCTTCTTGATCCTCTTTTTGTTCTCAAGATGTGTCCCAATAGTAGCATTGGCCATACCATAGAGACTCAGAGTTAGTTTATCGGTGGGGTTCGGGACAATCTTTTGGAGATCGTACGCAGACAGAATTTCAATTCCGTATGTCCTCAGCATGCGCACATCATTGGCGATAGCCGCACCGCAGAACTTGATGGTGGTGTCCTTCTAGAATTCCTTGAGCAGTTGCGGCACACGATTGGCCCAACATATCTGGAAGATCAATACCTCATACGCCACCGAGAGTTGAAGGATGGTGGCACGCTGATTGACCATATCGTGAGGGGTGGTAAACTCACAGTCCAAGCCCACGCACTTGATCGGTGGGGCGTCAAGGAACCATTGCTTGATGGCGCGGATCCACTTCTCCATCATTGATGCACAGAGAGTTTCCGTGATGGTGAAGTTCATCTCTTCGATGGTGATATAGTATAGCCGAGATCGAGGTAGATCTTGCTCCGCCATTGAAACGGAGAGAGAGGGCGCCGGCGGTGGTGAAGATGCTATGCGTGTGGGAGATGTTTTGGGAGAAGATTAGGATGAGAAGATGTGTGCTTAAGATGAAAATATGAGTGCACTTATATAGTAGAGAGAGGGAGATGAGAAGACAGCGCCGGTGGTGTGATATCAAGCCGGCCGGCGGTTCCCGAAGTGATTGGCGACGATCTACGAAGCGACACTGTTAATGGTGATCGATCTACGAAGCGTCTCGCGTCGTAACTGGCGCGGGAAGTGGCGGTTTGTTTGAACGGGCCTTTGGTCCCGGCTCGCGACACGAACCGGGACTAAAGGGTGCCCTTTAGTCCCGGTTTGAGCCACGAGCCGGGACTAAAGGCCCCTACTCATTAGCCCCGGTTGTTGACAAAAACCGAGACTAAAGGGACCTTTGAATCGGAACTAATGCTCCTTGACCCACATTTTCGAATGAATCGAGACTAATGCGCCCTTTAGCCACGGGTCGAACAGTTTGGGGACTAATTGGGGAGAATGAAAGCCCTTTTTTCTACTAGTGGGTGTTCTGTTTCAGGGTGTACCAGATGTTTTTCCAGTGTTGTGGCGTGGGATTTGGTTAGAAAACTAGCTGACATGGTCATTGCCGAGAATTACACGTCACTCTCCATTATGCCTGCAGAAATAATTGCTCTAACGGGAATGTTGCCGTGTTTCGGCATTCTTTTCGGAACCAAGACATTTCCTTCCAAGTCCTTATATTATGTCGAAGAGGGGCTCTGTTTTTGTTGGCCTTGATGCGGCATTGCTGCCTGTGGGCAAGCCAGCTCGGTCATTGGTTTGTTCAATTGCTTCCTCTTTGTTTAATTAGTTCCTCTGTTGAGCAGGGGAGCAGGCGAGTGGATGATCTATGAATGTGCGTTGTTCTCCACCCGCCCTGCTGCACCCACGACTATGTTAACGAGATGGATCACATCGCCTGCATCGCATACCTGGTACACTTTATATGACAGGCCACCCATGCAACAACGCCTGGCAGGAGGGCGCGGCGAAGCGCGCTGGCCCATCTAATGCTCTTAACGCTTCATCCATCGGCCGCCATACATGCATGCATGGCAGTGATAATGGTGTGGCCCTATATTACCACAAGGAGTGATGGACTTATAGGTGCCTCTCGCAATATATAGCCAAACATGGAAGCAAAACAAATTACGTGTAGTAACATATTGAATGTGCAATTCTCTCAACATTGTAAGTCTAATTAGTTCTTTCCGCTTGCGGACACGGTGTTTTGGCTATAGGGTGCATATGCACCCCTTATTACAAATGCAGTTTAAATATATTTTGAATTGTAAAAAAAAAAATTTGTTGGATGGACTTCTTCACGACCTATATGTCAACCAAGTTCTTTTGCGAAAAAACTGACTTTTTTGTGTGCTAGGTAAGAAGACAAAATTCGGGGCTAGAATAAGAGTTTACATGTGACATGTTTTTATCTTTTTTTACACGGGGCACTAGAAATATCGGTTTACCACGAAACTTTATCATGCGCACATAGAATATCGAGATGTACATGCAAAAGTGTAGTCCAATATTTTTTTGTATTTTAAAATATATATTTTTAAATAAAGGAAGCATGTGCACCTTTAATTTTGTTTTTAGAATAACTAGCACGGTGGCCCTCGCAAATGTGAGGACATCATCTCTAATATATAAAGTATTAAATATTTAATCCTTCTAAATGCTTTTAGTTTTACTCATTTTACTTTTGCTGCATCTTACACCTTTTCAATCTAATACAAAGCATTTTTTTCTCTAAATAATCATCATAAATCAGCAAAACATTTTTCTTCATGATTTCATGATAGCATATTATTTGCGAACGTTTATGTCAATTTCGATCTTGTAGGTCATTGGAGTGTTAGAACTTTACCATCTTAATGTTAACACCATTTTGTTTGTTTTGTAAAATACAGTTGTTGTACACATAACAACTTGGAATTGATTTATTGATCTTCTTATATCTTAGTGTGCATGTTTTGTACGACATTCATGCATATACAAATAATATTTTTTTCCAAATCTAAACTTCCCTCCATTTTTATTTGTGAAAAATTTGTGAGTGACCACCTATTCATGCATGACTCCGCTCATTAGAAATGTGATATTCTCTTAAACATCATTTCCCCTTAGTGAATATATGGATTTCTCGCCGAGCCATGTGTGTGCTATTTTCTTTATTTATCGGCCGACGAATATTGATGTTAAAATAGTATATCAAATATATGAAGATGTCAAATCATTGTGATGTCTTCTAATCGCTCCATTTTACTAGCTCTTTATTCAATTGATGATTTCTCATACATATTACATGATGTCAATTGGAATGTGTTTTATATATTTTTTTCATACACCATACCTATAATTTCTAAAGGATTTTTTGAAAATTTGGCCATTTATGGACTTCATACTAAGTAAAATAAACAACTTTTAAATATTTCTTGCAGGAAAAACCTTCTGGCTGTATTAAATCTTTGTTTTTATTTCTTTAATTACATACCCTCTTAATTCTTATAGGATTAGTTTTAAATTTGGTTATTTATGTACTTCATACACTAGTGGGGACAGGGCCTCCAGTCCCGGCCCGTAAAGGCCTTTAGTCCCGGTTTGCAAACCGGGACTCCAGAGGCGGGACTAAAGGCTAAACCTTTAGTCCCGGCCCGGTTACCAGCCGGGACTGGAGGGTGTCCACGTGGGCGCCTCCGAGCGCATCCAGGGCAGGACCTTTAGTCCCGGTTTGTAACACAGACCGGGACTAAAGGCATCTACAGATTTTGTTTTTTGCTTTAGGGTTTTAGGGTTTACGTGTTCGGGGGATTAACGTGATGCCTCGTTTGGTGCCTGGTTTGGTGTTCGGGAATTAGTTTATGCATATATATAAGATTAATTTATCTTACAAGCGAGCATATATATACAATTATATGGAGATCAGAATTATCGGGACTAAAGCCCGTCTATTCGATTACATGGACCAACATTAGTAATGGCCCCTAGCTACACTAAATCGTCCTTTGTCATCTATAGCTTCCGTCCTCAGAAAGGTCGCTAGCTCCTCTGCAATAGCAATCGCGCGTTGCTCTGGTAGGTACTTCTCCCTCATGGCCGTGTACTATATAAGAGGAGATGAATATGAATATCAATCATGATAACAAAGAATGACGGGTAAAAATAGAGGTGTGAATGTTCATTGCTTACGTCGTATCTGTAATCCTTGTGCTCAGAGGTAAACGTGCGAATGGTCTCGCAAACATAGTATTCGCATAGATGCATCCCCCGTGGCTGCTGGTCGCACTTTACGAGAATAGAATATATATAATCAAAATAATAATCTAGCATCATAAATGTATTGAAAATAGAAGTATATCATACTACTACTTACCTGAGCCGCTCTAAAGGTCAGCTTCTCATGTTCGATACCGTCAGTGACGCACTTGAACCGCTTCCAAACCCTGCCCGACAAGGAAAATGATTTGCTAAGTTTTTCATTAATTGATATATCAGAAAATCATCGAAAGAGACCGATAGAGCGCAAGAATGATTGAAATTACCCTTGGAGCATGTCCTGCAGGCTTTGGAACTGTTCCAAAGGTCTCGATAATGGGTCGAAGGCATCAACTCTTCCCTTATCAATTTGAATGTCCAACAGAATCCAGTGGTAGCTGCACATGTATATATATATGTGTCAGTAACTTATCAATTACACTTATAAGTGAATGGACACAACAGAGTAAGACCCTCACCTGAAGTTGTATGGAAACAGTATGTGGTCACAGAAATTTTGATCTGTTAGAAACCTTAGAAGGTTTTCCTCTGTCTCCTTGGGGTTATCACTTAGCGTCTTTATATGTATTTTATCTGGGTCAATAAACCCAATATTTAGGATGTTCCTACTTTTACATTCCAGAATCTTCATTCTGCATAATAGAGTACAAGTCAGAACGGAACAAGTTATATGTAGACAATGAATTGAAATAACTGAACAAGTTATATGTAGACAACGAATTAAAAAACTTACAGACAATAGCAACTCATAAGCGATTTGTCGAGGGCGTCGGCATTGTACATCTGGAAGAGTTCATCAAAGTCGATATGGATGTCTTCGGGGCGGCCGTAGTACTCCCGTGGGACACGCGCCACGATCATCATTCTCCCATTCTTTGATTCACTTAAGTACCATGTATGCAAGTAACGCATATTTGTTGGGAGATCATTATACTTATCTTTGCTGACCAGAGGCGCTCCCATGACAAACTGTGGCTTAGGGGCTACCACAGCCTTGGGTAACCTGTCGTCTTGGGAAGCCAGAACGTCTTCAACCGGGATACCCCATTCAGCCGCCCACTTCTTTGCTAATTCCAAATCTTGCCCCTGCACCAGAGAGGGAACATTCTCGGGTAACACCCTGAGGGGTGGGATCGACTGTTTGGCCTGTTGTCCAAGCTGAGGAACGTCTGATCTTTTTTTGCTTGTAGTTGAACTTGATTTGCTCCCACTTGCACTTGCACGTGATCTGCTCTTTTGCCCTTCCTTCTGCAATGTGCGTGTATAGTCGTCAGGCTTATGGTGTAAGTCATACTGTGATGGAAGGGTCATGAAGTATTTTGCATATGCTATTTGCTTCTCGGTGTATTCCGGGCGGGGCTCGGGTTCCTTCTTTTTCATCTGCGCATCATAATGTTCCTTTGCTATCCTGGCGTTTTCCTCGTCGGTACGATCATAAGGTCTGATAGGAAGATTAGCATGAGGTACCTTTGGGAGGGGCGACAGTTTGCGCTTTGGGGAGCTCTGTCGCTTAGAACTCATCGACGGAGCGTTCTTGCTGGCACGCTTCCGCTTAGTATCCTTAGCGGGCGGCGGCGGAGACGGCCGACCCAAGTCCGGCGGCGGTGATCGAGATGGACTCGTGTTGTGGTGGCCGTCGTCATGTGGAGGGCTTGGAGGTGATGGAGGTGTAGGTGACCTGCGACGACTCGGAGGCGGTGTTGTCCTTGGGGCCGAGCCTGGAAGATTGATGTAGTTCTTGTCCCATAGGATGACTCCACCCAGTACTTCTCCGAGTGTCCTCTCATCTTCGGGTCTAGCTATGTCGAGCTCCATATCATGAAACCCCGCCATGATTTCATCCACCCCGACTTTAGCAAAGCCAGCTGGAATCTCACGGCCATGCCAGCGTGCATCAGGGCCAGAAGGTAAAGCTTGTCCGACGGCCACCTTCATGGATATGTTCTTGAATTTCTGATGGAGTTCACATGATGTTGACTCCTTGATTCCATCCACGGGGTAGCCGGGACCGCCCTCTATCATTCTTCATGCATCGTCGGGTGGGGCCTCAGATTCAGCCACGCTGCTTTTCCGCTTAGATGGGGCGCCGGTAATATCGAGTGCAGGATCTTTCTGGCGCGCTACTCCTCTAAGCTCATCAATCTGCTTCTATTGCTCGTTAAGCCTGGCAAGCAACTGGTTGAACTTGTCATTCTCCTCATCCTGCTGTCGCTTCTTTGCTCTCGCTCGGCTTCTGTAAGTGTCTTGGTCTCTGGCAAACCCAAGCCACCACGGGTAAGAAGGACCAAAGCCTCGCGTTCGTCCTCCATGTTCGTCATTGCCGAGGACCAGTGTGAGCAAATCTTTCTCTCTATCTGCAGTGAACTGTTTTTTCCCTCTTTAATTTCTTTCACTATCTTTTTCCAATTCTCCCTGGGTATCCTAAGACCGTCACTGCAGATGAGGTCCCCTGTTTCTTCGTCGTACAAACCACCATGCGCAAGGAACCAATTTCTTGCTCTCAATTCCCACTCATCACGGATGGGTTCAGGTACGATGCCTTTAGCTAGCAGATCTTGCTCTTTCTTATCCCACTTTGGGATGGCAGTCTCATAGCCCCCTGGCCCCAGCGTGTGGTGATATTTCTTCTTATCGGCATTTTTCTTGTTCTTTTCTGATAATGCCTTGGCATCTTCTGACTCCTTGTACTCTTGAAATGTCTTCCAGTGATTCGCCTGCTTGGCTAGGTACCCCTCGAATACTCGCACTTTCTTTGTCTTCAGATAGTTTTTCCATAGCTTCTTCTTCCAGCTACGGAACAGTTTGGCCATCTTCTTTAGAGTCCACTGCTTGACTTTGGCCCTCAGTTTTTTTGCGGCGTCTTCATTCTCACATTCTGGCAGGTTGAAATGTGACATGATATCATTCCAAAGATTATCTTTGTACCTTTCGGCGACATAGTCACTATCGGCTGCCCCTTTGCGCTTGTTCCACTCCCGAACACTGATCGGGACGTGATCCCTAACGAGAACTCCGCATTGCTTCTTGAATGTGTCAGCAGCATTCTTAGGAAGCTTTGGTTCGCCCGTAGGCAATATCACCTCAAAGGTGTAATGCATCCGTGCGTCCAACTTTTTAGTCGGGCCTCGTTTCGTAGCTTTGCTCGATGTGGAGGCCTAAGAGGGAGAAACATTCGTCAAATGAATGTATATGTATACAATATAAAGCTATCTCCAATATTTTTCACATATTACAAGTGATTGTCGAACTTCATATGTATACCTCGCCGGACTTTATTATTTCTCCACCGGCTTCTCCACCGGCTTCTCCATCAGTGGAGCTATCACCTTCTCCGTCATTGGAGCTATCTCCGGCCCCATCGGCTTCATCTTCGTGTCGATCAACCTCCATTCCATCTCCGGAGGGGTTTAGATATGACGACGGAGATTCAGCAGGTTCAACGTCGGGGGCGTCTTTGATTATATCTTCGATAAGTTCTTCCTCTTTGAGGTTCCTGCTATGTGGATCCATAGTTCTGCAAAAAACGAACATTTGATTAACTAATAAACTAACAACTATATATGATGCAAAATAATTCTATTTCTATTTGCAAAATATTCTATTTCTATTTGCAAATAAATTCTAACTAAATAATTCTATTTCTATTTGCAAATAAATTCTAACTAAATAATTCTATTTCTATTTGCAAATAAATTCTAACTAAATAATTCTATTTCTATTTGCAAATAAATTCTAACTAAATAATTCTAACTAAAATAATTCTATTTCTATTTGCAAATAAATTCTAACTAAATAATTCTAACTATAACTAACTATAACTATATCTAAAATAATTCTATCTCTAAAATAATTCTATATCTAACTATAACTATATCTAAAATAATACTATCTCTAAAATAATTCTATCTCTAAAATAATTCTATATCTAACTATAACTATATCTAAAATAATTCTATCTCTAAAATAATTCTATCTCTAAAATAATTCTAACAAAAATAACCTTGCAGGTATATGGCGGGCGGCGCGGCTGGCTGGACGGCGGCACTGCGGCGGTGGCGGCGGCTGGACGGCGGGCACTGCGCGGCGGTTGGACGGCGGGCACTGCGCGGCGGCGGCGGCTGGACGGCGGGCGGCGCGGGCAATGCGCGCGGCGGCGCGGTGGGCTGGCGGCGCGCGGTGGGCAGACGGCGGCGCGGTGGGCTGGCGAGCGCGGCAGCCTGGCGGCGTCCTCGGAGACTCCTCGCGCGCGAAAACTGCAAAGTGTGAGCGGCGGGGAAGAAGGCGAAATGTTTTATACCCCGGGACCTTTAGTCCCGGGCGGTGGCTCAGGCCGGGACTAAAGGGGGGCCTTTAGTCCCGGTTTGAACCACCGACCGGGACTAAAGGCCTCGGCTGGGGGGGGGGGGGGGGGTTTCAGCGCAAGGGTCTTTAGTCCCGGTCCGTGGCACGGACCGGGACTAAAGGCCTATTTTCTGTTTTTTGTTTTATTTGTTTTGTAAAATAGTTATCTGTTTGCATATTTGAGAATTTAACAAAACTATAAAAATGAAAAGTGTTTGAAATTGAATAAATAATTCAAAAATATTTTCTAATTTAAAAATTAATTATTTTAACTATCCTAAGTATTAACTATTTTGCCATTTTCAATTAAAAACTATGTTTATTAATATTCTTTTTGCATATTTGAGAATTTGACAAAACTATGAAAATAAAAAGTGTTTGAAATTGAATAAATAATTCAAAACTATTTTCTATTTTAAAAATTAATTATTTTAACTATCCTAAGTATTAACTATTTTGCCATTTTCAATTAAAAACTATGTTTATTAATATTCTTTTTGCATATTTGAGAATTTGACAAAACTATGAAAATAAAAAGTGTTTGAAATTGAATAAATAATTCAAAACTATTTTCTATTTTAAAAATTAATTATTTTAACTATCCTAAGTATTAACTATTTTGCCATTTTCAATTAAAAACTATGTTTATTAATATTCTTTTTGCATATTTGAGAATTTGACAAAACTATGAAAATAAAAAGTGTTTGAAATTGAATAAATAATTCAAAACTATTTTCTATTTTAAAAATTAATTATTTTAACTATCCTAAGTATTAACTATTTTGCCATTTTCAATTAAAAACTATGTTTATTAATGTTCTATTCGTGGTGCTTGTGATAGCTCTGTTTGTTTCTTTGGCAATTTACCCACTGGTCAAGATGAACTGACATTTAATTGTACCGTTGTTTCTATTCTACTAGTACTACAGTACTTGGAGTAAAATGTTTCAGTCACACTCTAACGAAAGAGGTAGTCTAAGATGAAATGTGTTGTGCTAGATGAACTACATGAACATTTCTAATTTTGGTGGATGGCATAGTTGCACCAAAATTCAATCGTGCATTACATAAAAGGTTTAATACATGAACTACATGAACTACATGAACGAAAGAGGTAGTCTAAGATGAAATGTGTCGTAGCCATGGAGAATCTTCATCATGCATTACATAAAAGGTTTAATACATTATTACATTATTGCACCAACATTCCTATCTATTATTTCTGTTTTCTTCTGGGTCGTAGCCATGGAGAATCTTCATCATTCAGTAGGATGCTTGGGTCAGTTTTCACTTTGAAGGGCGGAATTTCATGAAACTTATTATAATCTACTGACATGTCTGTCTTGTCATCTAGTCCCACGATGTTTCTTTTCCCTGAAAGAACTATGTGGCGCTTTGGCTCATCGGACGATGTCTTCTTTTGCTGATTTCTTTTTCTCATTTTTGTAGACATGTCCTTCACATAGAAAACCTGAGCGACATCGTTGGCTAGGACGAATGGTTCATCCATGTACGCAAGATTGTTGAGATCCACTGTTGTCATACCGTACTTTTGGTCTACAACTACCCCGCCTCCTTTCAGCTTCACCCATTTGCACCGAAACAAAGGGATCTTAAAAGTAGGTCCATAGTCAAGTTCCCATATCTCCTCTATGTACCCGTAATATGTTTCCAAACAGTGCCCATTCTCGTCTGTTGCATCAAAGCGGACACCACTGTTTTGGTTGGTGCTCTTTTTATCTTGGGCAACCGTGTAAAATGTATTCCCATTTATCTCGTACCCTTGGAAAGTACATATAGTAGAAGATGGTGGCCTGGCCAAACAGTACAGCTGATCTCCAACGGTGTCATCATTCATGAGATGTGTCTGCAACCAACTGCCGAAAGTCTTCTCGTGTTCCCCTTTAATCCAAGAGTCAGTCTTCCCCGGGTTTTCGGAGCGTAGAATATTCTTGTGTCTCACGATATACGGAGCCACCACGGTGGAATTGTGTAGAACTGTGTAGTGTGCTTGAGAGAAAGAATGCCCGTCCATACATACTTTTGCTTTCCGTCCTAGTGTGCCTTTTCCTGTCAGCCTACCCTCATACCGAGATTCAGGAACACCAATCGGCTTAAGGTCAGGAAGAAAGTCCACACAAAACTCAATGACCTCCTCTGTTCCATAGCCCTTGGAGATGCTTCCTTCTGGCCTAGCACGGTTACAAACATATTTCTTTAATACTCCCATGAACCTCTCGAAGGGGAACATATTATGTAGAAACACAGGACCGAGAATTCTAATCTCTTCGACTAGGTGAACTAGGAGGTGTGTCATTATATTGAAAAAGGATGGCGGGAACAACAACTCGAAGCTGACCAGACATTGGACCACATCAATCTGTAACCCTGATAGACTTTCTCGATCGATTACCTTCTGAGAAATTGCATTGAGGAATGCACATACCTTCACAATTGCCAGGCGAACATTTTCCGGTAGAATTCCCCTCAATGCAACCGGAAGCAATTGCGTCATAAGCACGTGGCAGTCATGAGACTTTAGGTTTTGGAATTTTTTGTCTTTCATATTTACGATTCCCTTTATATTCGACGAGAAGCCAGTCGGGACCTTGATACTGAAAAGGACTTCAAAGAAGATTTCCTTCTCTTCCTTAGTAAGAGCGTAGCTGGCACGCCCTTGAAACTGCCCTGGATGCATGCCATCTCTTCCTTTATGACGTTCCTGGTCCTCCCGTGCTTCCGGTGTATCTTTTGACTTCCCATACAAGCCCAGGAAGCCTAGAATATTCACGCAGAGATTCTTCGTCAGGTGCATCACGTCGATTGCGGAGCGGACCTCATGGACTTCCCAATAGGGTAGCTCCCAAAATATAGATTTCTTCTTCCACATGGGTACGCGCTTATCAGGGCCGTTAGGAACAGGTTGGCTGCCAGGACCCTTTCCAAAGATTACTTTTAAATATTTGACCATATCAAATACTTCAGCACCAGTACGGATGACAGGCTTCCCCCGGGGTTCTGCCTTGCCATTGAAATACTTGCCTTTTTTCTTTAAGGGATGCTTGGGCGGAAGAAAACGATGATTGTACGGGTACACATTCTTCCTACATTTGTCCAGATATATACTTTCTGTCTGATCTAAACAGTGCGTGCATGCATTGTATTCCTTGTTTGACTGTCCTGAAATGTTACTAAGAGCAGGCCAATCATTGATGGTTACGAAAAGCAACGCTCGAAGGTCAAATTCCTCTTGTTTGTGCTCGTCCCACACACGTACACCTGGTTCGGCCCACAGCTGTAAAAGTTCATCAACTAATGGCCTTAGGTACACATCAATGTCGTTGCCGGGTTGCTTTGGACCTTGGATAAGCACTGGCATCATAATGAACTTCCGCTTCATGCACAACCAAGGAGGAAGGTTGTAGATACATAGAGTAACGGGCCAGGTGCTGTGACTGCAACTCTGCTCCCCAAAAGGATTCATGCCATCTGTACTCAGACCAAACCATAAGTTCCTTGCGTCACCTGCAAATCTCGGGAACTCTCTCTCGATTTTTCTCCACTGCCGACCATCAGCGGGGTGCCTCAACTTATCGTCTTTCATACGATCTTCCATGTGCCATCGCAACAACTTCGCATGATCTTTATTTCTGAACAGACGTTTCAACCGTGGTATTATAGGAGCATACCACATCACCTTGGCAGGAACCCTCTTCCTGGGTGGCTCGCCCTCAATATCACCAGGGTCATCTTTTCTGATCTTATACCGCAATGCAGTGCATACCGGGCATTTATCCATATTCTCGTACTTCTCACCGCGGTAGAGGATGCAGTCATTAGGGCATGCATGTATCTTCTGCACGTCTAATCTTAGAGGGCAGACAAGCTTCTTTGCTTCGTACGTGCTGGCAGGCAATTCGTTCTTTCTTGGAAGCATCTTCTTCATCAGTACCAGCAACTTTTCGAATGACGAGTCAGTCACACCGGTCTCTGCCTTCCACTTCAGCAATTCCAGTGTGTTACCCAGCTTCTTCTGGCCATCTTCACAAGTTGGGTACAACAATTTGTTGTGGTCCTGTAACATCTGCTCGAACTGCAACCTCTCCTTTTCTGTGTCGCAGCCTCGCCGTGCTTCAGAAATGACCCGGCCAAGATCATCAGCGGGCTCATCTGGTTCCCGTTCTTCACCCTGATCTTCATCTTCATTGTCTTCCATTGCGGTATCAGCATACTCAGGGAACATAGATCGGTAGTTGTCATCATCGTTCTCTTCTTCTTCATCGTCGTCTTCCATCATAACCCATCTTTCTCCGTGCTTGGTCCAAACATTATAGCCCGACATAAAACCGGACCGAAGCAGGTGGCTCTGAATGACTCTTGAGGAAGTGTAATCCTTCTCATTCCGACATTCAACACATGGACAAAACATATAGCCACCACCATGCTTGTTCGCATCGGCCGCATCTCGAAAAGAATGCACGCCTTCTCTGTAAGCGGCTGTGCGTCGATCACCGTACATCTATGGATGGCTCATCTGCGTCATACGACTGTATATCAAACACAATCACGATCCTAAAAATTAGTACCGCACGGTCTAAACGAGAAAATATAGTTGCTAACCTTTTAGAATAAGTGGAAATAAAGAGGAAGATGTTTAAACGTGGCTCGGGCATCTCATATCGTAGTTGTGTTCGGTGAACTGAAGCGGCATCGCTCTAACACACATTTCAACAAACACCTCTAGTGCATCCAAGAAAAAAGGAGAGCTAGCACACACCCACACTCTTCCATCCAAGAAAAATGCAAGGAAGAGGGGAGAGAGGGGCTGTGGCGCAGTATATATAGCCAGTGGACTTTAGTCCCGGTTTGAGACACAAACCGGGACTAAAGGTGGCGCACATGCAGGCTGCACCCCGCATAGCCCTTTAGTCCCGGTTTGTGTCTCAAACCGGGACTAAAGGCTCGTTACGGGCCGGGACCAAAGCCTCGTGGGCTGCATTGCGATTTTGGGGCGACGTGGCCGGGCCTTTAGTCCCGGCGCAGATGGAGGCCGGGACTAAAAGGTCCAGGCCAAAGGCCTGTTTTCTACTAGGGATACTAAGTAGGTATATTTTTTTCCAGTTTTTACATA
This sequence comes from Dactylis glomerata, assembly GCA_007115705.1. NCBI lineage: Eukaryota > Viridiplantae > Streptophyta > Magnoliopsida > Poales > Poaceae > Dactylis > Dactylis glomerata. Next base: position 1,499,619 of record QXEO01001608.1, on the reverse strand, counting down.
TTTCTTGCTGTAAGGTACACATGGATTGTCTTGGCTTGTGATATGTGTTAGAAGTAAAATAGAGTTTCTTTCTCTACCTACTTGATTTTTCTCTCTACCTAGCTTGCAAAACCAAATATTCATGGCAGAAACGTAGACGACCAGATATTCCGTCAGCGTTTTCATGTTTGGCCGAACTGGACTCCGACTCTTTCAAGTTTTTGCCCACACCACATTGAACCAAATTGGGCTGATTTTCCTTTATCTTATACGTCTTCCTTTTCTAATGTATAAGCCGGTAAGACACCTGGACTCCATCCAGTCCTGCCAGCGTACGCAGCGCTGCATCTAATCTATACCTTATTTTTTTATCTATATCTCTAATCTCTAATAATAAAGTATGTAAGATTTCCGTCGTCAACCACTTTTTTAGACCGATTTGTCCTCCCACCAAATCGCATATTACGCAGACCGATAAGTGAAAAAACTGTTGCCCCGGTTGATGAAAAAAAAACAATTCATGCCGCTTCCAACCCGGTGCACCGCTGATTCCGCAAGAATTCTACACGAGCACGGACCATGGCGTGATTCGCATGGACTCTTTGCCCTTCGGCAAGCTAAAAAGAAGCCGAGTCCTTGGCTGCCTCCAGGAATCGATCGCTTCGTATGTCGCGTAATTGTTTTGTTTTCTCCGGCCACACCTCCAGCACAGCTGCAGTTGCCGGACGCGCGCGGCTCGCTAGCGCCGGCCTCCGCGGCAGCTGCTATTGCCGGGCGCGCGCAGCTCGCCGGTGCCGCCTCCGCAGCAGCTGCCGTTGCCGGGCGCGCGCTGCTCGCCGCTGCCGCCTCCGCAACAGATGCCGTCGCGCTCACGCGCGGCTCTTCCGCGGCTCGTCCGCCCCGCCTCTCTGCGGCAGCTCGTCGCAGAGCGCAGTTAATTGGTCAGGTGTGGACGTGTGGTGCTATGTTATGGTGGGTGTCAGCGATTTGATAGTTAACAGTTTTTAAACCATTCGAGCAAATGGTTTTAACCCACACATCGGCACACGGTTTTAGTTCGGTTTGGGTGAAAATTCAAGTTAGCTTGGTTTTGGTTTGGTTGACGGAAATATCTAATGGTTTTAATTCAGTTTGGTCTGACAGGTTTATTCGTGCGGATTTGGTTGAGCTATGGTGTGGTTTTGGAACCATTCTCACGTTTAGTTACGATCTCCTCTCCCTACCGTACGCCACCCGACTAATCCCTTCTATTTAAACACGCGCCCTGCGGTCAATCCACTTTGTTCTACTTCCTTCTTTCCTCTTGATTCCGATCGAATTTGTGCCGTGCGATCTCGATTGGAATTTGTGCTGCGCGCCTCGCACCATGGCCTCATGGCTGACGGGCATGCTGCTGTGAGTTCTCAGCTCGTCCCGATCAGCCTGGACGATGATAACCACCGTGATTGAGGCTACGTCCACCGGTGTTGTTCGTGGATTATCTCAGGGCCTTTTTAAACTATGAGCAGTAGGCTTCTGAAAGGACATTTGTCCCTTTCTACTTTTTTGATTTACAATGACATGACTATGTTTTGTGTGAACTAATATTTGAATTATATGCATACAGGTTTAAGTTCACAGGTGAAGGGGTTCTAATGCATAAAAAGAAAGATGGTGGAATCGCCTGTCGAAAAGTGGCCTAAAGTGGTCTGGCCGGCTCCCAGACCGGGCCATCCGGCGGCAGACCGGACCAGCCCGGCGGAGCCGCCGGATTGGTGTACTGATTGTGTTTTCGGTGGGGCGCCGGATTCGCCCGGCGGGCCGCCGGACACCCGGCGACAGGTCCGGTCCCGCCGGACTTACCGCCGGGGCGTCCGGCCCAGAGGCCGGCGCCGCCGGACTTATCGCCGGGTTAGCTGCTGGGTGCTCCCTCCAACGGCCAGATTCCCACCTACCTATAAATACCCCCTTCTCTCAGCTGGGGTAGGGTTAGAACTTCACCAACCATTGTTCATCCTTGAAGCTCTCACCTACCCCCATTGGAAAAACACCAAATTCCATAGATCTCCCCTTCTAACCAACCAAAGCTCTTGATCTTTGGAGGATTGAAGGAGGAGGCACCGATCTACATCTTCACCGAAGGAATTTCATTTCCACCTCCATTTGCTTGGAGGATTTGCACCTTGGGGTTCTTGTGACCCTAGGTGTTGTAATTGGTTGATTGACTTGTCTTTGTGGTGATTCTTGCCTCCGTGGCTTTCTTGGGAGCCTCCAATTGAGTTGTGGAGTTGTGCCCCAAGCTCCGTGTAAGGGATTCGTGGTTCCCCCAATACCACCGCTTAGTGGAAATGAGCTAGCCTCCGTGGCTTGCTCACCGGAGAACAAGGTGAGCCTTTGTGGCGTTGGTAGACTCCGTGTCACCACACCTCTCCAACGTAGACGTACTTCCCCTCAAAAGGAAGGAACTACGGGAATACAGCCTTGTGTCTCCGATCTCCACTCTTCGGTTATTTCTTTCCCTTACTTGTATCTTGCTAGTTACTTGTTTACTTGCATGCTTGCCACTCATAGGAAATTCACCTAGTTGCACATCTAGTGAATTTACTTTGTGTCAAGCCTTAAATTGAAAAAGATTAAAACTTGACTTAGCGCCTATTCACCCCCCCTCTAGTCGCCCGTACCGATCCTTTCAATTGGTATCAGAGCCTAGTGCTCTTTGATTGGGCTTAACCGCCTAAGAGGTTATGGGCGAAGAGGAACCCGCCACTAAGGGGGATCTAAATAATATAATGGCACGTATGGATGCTATGATGGCAGCCATGGAAAGCCAAAAATCTCAACTTGACGCCCTCGTAAGTGGAACGTCTAGTACCACTCCACCGACCCCGGTTGATTCCTCAGGTAAGCCCGACTTAAACGAGGATAATCCGGATGAGGATGGGGATGAGGGCGGAGAGGAACCCCCCAAGGTAGATGACACCCCCAACAAAGATGACACCTCTCGGGGGCATAGTCCGGGAATTCCACATCCCACGAGCTATGTCTCCGGAAGACATCTTCAAATGCCACACCTTGCTTCTTGCGGTCCACCGCCACCACTTGATGCTTCTAGCTTTGCCAATTGGCAAGATAACATGCGCTCTCACATAAACTTTGTGTCTATTGAGCTTTGGAGGATCATTGAGCAGGGTTTCCATCCAACTTCCAAGGATTTGACCAACTTGCTACCTTGGGAGCAAATCGACAAGCAACTCAATGCCTCCGCCTTGCATCTCATTCACATGTCACTTACCGAGAAGGACAAGGCGTTCGTCCGCAACATCACCTCCGCCAAAGAAGCTTGGGATATTCTCACCAACCTCTTCATTGGGAATGAGAGCATTCAAGAATCCAAGTTTGATGAAGCCTCCAATGAAGCGGACAACTTTGCCATGCTTGATGGTGAAACTCCCGAAGAACTCCATAGGCGTCTCTCGTCACTCCAAGTGAAGCTAACGGATCTTGGCTCCACCCAATGTGATTGGAGATGGATGAAGAGGAAGTTCATTCAAGCTCTCTTGCCCTTCCATAGGGAAACCGTGAACTCCATCAAGGGAAATGCAAATTTCCGGACGATGTCCGCTCATGACATTTTGCAAGAGATGATGGCAAGGAAGATCTCCGAGAAGAATGCGGATGATGCTCTTGCTCGTGCACGTGGTGTGCGTGCTCCCAACCTTGCTTTGAAGGCCAAAGTCACCTATCATGAAGAAGAAAGCTTGTTGGAAGAGGAAGAAGTATTGAGTGGAAGCCCCGAGGACATGAAGTATGCTCATGCCGAGCATATGGCTCTTGCTCAAAGGGCATTCATGAAGAAGTGGAAGTCATCTAGCCCCTCCAAGCCCAAGGCTACAAGTAGAGTGAGGACTTGCTACAATTGTGGTAACACTAACCACTTTATTGCGGAGTGTCCTTATGAAAGAGTTGAAGATCACAATGGAAGGCTTGTCCGCAAGGAAATGAAGTCCAAGTCTTACCCTAGAAACTCTGACAAGAAGAGAGTCCTCCCAACTCACGCTTTGATAACTCAAGAAGAGTACCTCTCCGAGGATGATGCAAGTGATAAGGAGGAAATAGGAAGGGCCGCCATCGCCATTGCCCATCCTACCCCCTCATCATCCCTATTCGCTTCCGCAAATGAATCAAAGCGCTCCAACCACAATGCGACTTGTCTCATGGCTCACGCTACAAAGGTATCACCGCCTCTCACACCCATCATACCTAAAAGCTTATCTTTGATGGATTGTGTTGAACGAGTTGGTGAAAATGATGATCTAAATGAAATGGACATGTTCATGTCAACCTTGCATGGGGAGACCAAAGCTCGCTTTGAGATCCTCCTAGATCAACTTAATGAAGCCATCCAAGTAAATGATAAAAATGATGAACGCATTTTTGAACTTGAGGGGCATGCTCATGACTATGCCGATGAAATTGCTTCTCTTACTCAATCTCTTGAGGAAGAGCAAGACCTAAGGGTGTCACTTGAGACATCCATGTTGGGTCTTGAAGAATCTCACAATTTGGATATTGCCAAACTTAAAAGTGATCGTGATATTGCTCAATCCGTTGCTAATGAACTTAGGTTGAAAAATGAGAAACTAAATCTTATAATTGCTAATGAAGCAACCAAGTCTCTTTCTAGCACTTTTGTTGCAAGTTCATGCTCAACTAACCCCCCTTGTGAGAAAGTTCCCCTAAAGGGAAATGAGATGCTTGATGAGCTTTTGAATGCTCAAAAGCAACATGGTGACAAGACGGGACTTGGATATACTTCCAAGTCCAAGAAGAACAAGAAGAAGAAGAACAAGAAGAAGAAAGATAGTATTCCCGCGCCTCCTCCCCCATCTAACAAGCATACTTCAAATGAAATATGCTATGATGAGAATGGTAATGTGTTTGAGGAGGAGGTAAGGGAAGTGATTGGGAATGCCAAGAAGGCTATGCCTAATCATAATAACTTTGCGGGAAAATATAATCCTTCTTATGTTCTTTGCCGTGCTCGTGATGGACATGTTTATGCTAAATTTGTTGGTTCATCAAATGAATATGTTGCATGGTCTATTTGGGTTCCAAAGACCCTTGTCACTAACAAAAGAGGACCCATTGAGAAATGGGGACCTAAAGTCAAGACTTGATCTCTTGTAGGGCTTTGCTTCCGGTGGTGGTCAATGGATAATTGATAGTGGTGCTACCAATCATATGACCGGGAGCAAAGAAATGGTGAAGGAGCTTTGCACCGGTTCATCCCATGCGGGCTACGTCACCTATGGGGATTCTTCAAGGTCAAAGGTATTGGGTCTCGGCAAGGTTGTTGTCTCTCACAATGTTACCGTGGAAGATGTCATGCTTGTTGAGTCCCTTTCATATAATCTTCTTTCCGTTGCTCAACTTGCTAATATGGGCTTTGCAACCTTCTTTGATGTTGGGATTGTAGTTCTTTTGTGGAGCAAGTCTCTTAATGTAGCTCATGTAGGGCATGTCGAAAATGGCTTATATGTGATCAACTTCTCGAAGGAGGTCACTAAAGCCGCGACATGCCTCATGGCTAAAGTTGATGTGGGATGGCTTTGGCATCGCCGGCTAGGCCACGTCAATATGAGAACTTTGCAAAGTCTCCACAAAGGCAACCACATCCTAGGACTAACCGATCTAACATTTTCAAAAGATCGCGTGTGTAGAGCTTGCATTGAAGGAAAGATGCATGAACGTCCTCATCCTAGCAAGACCATCATTTCATCTAAGAGGGTCATAGAGCTCCTTCACATGGATCTCTTCGGCCCTCCCTCTTATGAAAGTCTTGGAGGAAAGAAGTATTGTTTGGTGGTTGTCGATGACTATTCAAGATACACTTGGGTCTTTTTCTTGTCTCACAAGAGCGAGACTCAACAAACCGTCAAAGACTTCACCAATGAAGTGCAACGCCAATATGGTCAAGACATATTGATGATCCGAAGTGACAATGGCACCGAGTTCAAGAACTACACCTTGAATGATTTTCTTAGTGATGAGGGGATTCACCATCAATACTCATCTCCCTACACTCCCCAACAAAATGGTGTAGCCGAGCGGAAGAACCGGACTCTCATTGATATGGCTAGGACCATGTTAGCGGAATTCAAGTCTCCGTATAACTTTTGGGCCGAAGCCATTAATACCGCATGTCATGCGTCGAACCGGTTATATCTCCGCAAGGGCTTGAACAAGACTCCTTATGAGATCCTCATTGGAAAGAAGCCTAACATCAAGTACTTTCGGGTATTTGGTTGTAAGTGCTATTATCTTAAGAAAGGTGTTCATTTGTCCAAATTTGATTCAAAAGCTCTTGAGGGTACCTTTGTTGGCTATGCCGCCGAATCTCACGCCTTTAGAATCTTTGACAAACTCTCCGCTCGAGTTGTTGAAGTTTCTAACGTGAGATTCGATGAGAATGACGGCTCCCGTGTGGAGCAACGTGGTGTTTTTGATGTAGGTGATGAAATACCTCCTCTTGCCATAAGAAGAATGGGTGTGGGACATCTCATACCCGTTGAGGGACACCTTTTGGCGGAAGGAGAAGGACTATGCTCTACTCAATTGGAGCCTTCACCCTCTCAAACACAACAAACTCCTCAAGGTCCCTTTGATGCTAGCCAAAGACAAGCTCAAGATGATGAGCATGCTCGGTTTGAAGGTCAAGGCGAGGACCAAAACCGTGGTGATGACCAAGTGGCCTCTCAAGAATAATCCCTTGAAGAAGCTCAAGCTCGCCGTGCCATGAAGATAGCAACAACTCTCCAAAGAGGTAGCCACACCTTGGAGAATGTGATTGGAAGTGTAAGGAAAGGGGTGTCCACGAGGAGGCAATTGGCAAACATTAGTAACCACCATGCCTATATCTCTTGTGTGGAACCTCAAAAGGTGTTTGAAGCGCTTGAAGACCCGGATTGGGTAGAAGCCATGCACGAAGAACTCAATAACTTCGAGCGCAACAAAGTTTGGTCATTAGTGGAGAAGCCCAAGGATTGCCGCAATGTCATTGGAACCAAGTGGATCTTCAAGAACAAGCAAGATGCAAATGGAATTGTGGTGAGGAACAAGGCTCGTTTGGTTGCTCAAGGATACTCTCAAATTGAAGGCATCGACTATGGAGAGACTTTTGCACCCGTGGCTCGCCTTGAGTCCATCCGTATCCTTCTTGCTTATGCATCACATCATAATTTTAAGTTGCAACAAATGGATGTGAAGAGTGCTTTCTTAAATGGTCCTTTGCATGAGTTAGTGTTTGTAAAGCAACCCCCGGGTTTTGAGGATCCTAACTTTCCGAACCATGTCTACAAGCTCGATAAGGCACTCTATGGCCTTAAACAAGCCCCACGTGCGTGGTACGAGCATCTTAGAGAGCTTCTTGTAGACTGTGGGTTTGAGATAGGCCTCATTGATCCCACTCTTTTTACTAAGAAAGTAAACGGGGAGCTTTTCATATGCCAACTTTATGTAGATGATATTATTTTTGGTTCTTCTAACAAATCTTTCAATGATGAATTTGCAAGACTAATGACAGATAAATTTGAGATGTCTATGATGGGGGAGTTGAAATTCTTTCTTGGCTTTGAGATAAAGCAATTGAAGGGTGAAACCTTCATCAATCAAGCCAAGTACACCCAAGACATGCTCAAGAAGTTCAAGATGGACACCGGAGTGAAGGGAGCCAAGACTCCCATGCCTACAAAGGTTACTCTTGATCTCGATCCTAATGGTAAAGAAGTGGATCAAAAACTTTATCGCTCTATGATTGGGTCTTTGCTCTATCTTTGTGCATCTAGACCGGATATCATGCTTAGTGTGGGAATGTGTGCACGATATCAAGCCGCCCCTAAGGAAAGCCATTTAATGGCGGTCAAAAGAGTCTTTCGATATTTGATTGATACCCCAACTTTTGGCCTTTGGTACCCGAAGGGAGCAAGCTTTGAGCTTGTTGGGTACTCGGACTCGGATTGGGCGGGAGACAAAGTGGATAGGAAGTCAACTTCCGGGGCATGCCAATTTCTTGGTAGGTCTTTGGTTTGTTGGTCTTCCAAGAAGCAAAATTGTGTGTCTCTCTCCACCGCCGAAGCCGAGTATGTGGCGGCCGCGAGTTGTTGTGCTCAACTCCTTGGATGAGGCAAACCATGGAGGATTATGGTATTCACTTCGACAAGGTGCCACTCTTGTGTGACAATGAGAGTGCCATCAAGATCGCTCATAATCCGGTTCAACATAACAAGACCAAGCACATCGAGATCCGCCACCACTTCATCCGTGACCATGTCAACCGAGGTGAGATTAACCTATCTTATGTAGGTACACAAGACCAACTCGCCGACATTTTCACGAAGCCTCTTGATGAAGCAAGATTCCGAGAGTTGAGGCATGAATTGAATATCGTAGACTCTTGCAATGTGGCTTGATCGTGTGCACTCATTCCCATATTATAGTGTGTTGTTCTAGTCTAGATGCGCATAGTTGAGGATAGTCATCGTGTCAACTAATGGCACGATGCATACTCAAGTGTGCGACATCATAAGATCACTAATGTCATTTGAGCCCAAGCATGTCTCTTCGCGGTGTCACGACATTGGTGATCACACATAGGGGGAGAAATCCCCCACCATTGCATGTCTTCAATTCTCGTGTTTTGTTGTTGCTCTTCTTTGGAAGGCATGCAATCTCAAGTTGATTCTATTGCAAACAAGTTTGATGGCTGTTGATTTCTTCCACACACCATGCTTTTCTTGATTGATACATGTCACATATCGAAAATTGTCAAACTTTTCTAGTCCAAAAAGTGTTTCGGCGGCCTGCCCGGCGGTCGCCGGACCTGGCACCGGACTGCCCGGCGGCCCACCGGACTAACTCGGCGGCCCCGCCGAACTGGCATTCAGTATACCAGTTCGGCGAGCTCGCCGGATTGGCCCGGCGGCCCGCCGGACCGCCCGGCGAAAGGCCCGGTCCCGCCGAACTTACCGCCGGACTGGCGGCCTATATAAATTCGTGGGGAGGGTTTCCTTAGCAGTTTTCCCCCACTTCCCTCCCTCCCCACGCCCGCCCCCATCTCCATTGCCGCCGCCTCCTCAAGCTTCTCCTCCCCCTAGCCTCTCCACCCAACCAATCCCTTCCAAATTTAGATCGGGTGTAGATCGGGGTGTTTTGAAGCTTTCCTCCGAAGATCTTCGCGTTTCGTCAACCGCATTGGGAGATCGGGATTTTTCCCCATCTTCTTGTGCACCATGTCTTCGGGTAACTCCCTCTTTGTCTCTTCTTCCTCTAGCCCTTGCCTCACACTCGTTTGATTCATGCTCTTGTATGAGTAGATCTAGTGTGTATCTAGGGTTAGATTCTTTTGTCTAGGGATAGATCCTTTAGGGTTTCATTCCTTGTTGGGCTAGTGTTTGTTCCTTGGCATCCTTGTATCCTTAAAGTTGGTAGTGACAAGTTATTTGAGTCAAGATTGCGGGTAGTATGACATTTGTGTGTTTCGGCGAAGTGTCCGGCGGCCGCCGGACCTGGCGCCGGACCACCCGGCGGTCCACCGGACCGTTCCGGCGGACCCGCCGAACTGGCGTTCAGTATACGAGTTCGGCGAGCTCGCCGGAATGGCCCGGCGGCCCGCCGGACGGTCCGGCCCACTGTCCGGTCCCGCCGGACCTGGCGCCGAACCTCACTGCCATACTACCTCGCCATCGTGCACTTGTCCCTACCCGACTTTGAATTCCTTTTTCGTGACATGTATCTTTATCTGGTGTTGCTTTGTTTTTGCTTGCGTTTTTCAGATTCCGACTCTTATTTGACTGAGGACAGTAACTACCGGATTGACAATGAAGATGATGCTCGAGCCTTTGAAGTCAAGAAGAGGAAGCTTGATGAGGTTGAGGGACGCCCTCAGTGTCGTACTCGTCAGTCAGGAAAGACTCCAGCTGAAGGTGGCAGCTCTGCAGCTGCAGGGCCGCGGATGAGGTCCAAGCTTGTTTACACTCGTGGACCTCATCCACCCCGGAAGGGAAAGGGGGCTCGTGGCCCGGTGGATGTGGAGAAGGAGCAGGAGATTGAAGAGAACTTGGGTACAGCCAATATCAGCACTTGGCGTAAACTTCACCTTGCAAACCCGTACCGCTTTCATGAGAGGCAGTACACTGGCAGTGACAAGATGTTCTGGACTGATTCTCAGCATGCTATGTGGGATGATTACTATGATGCATCTGAGCACATGAAGAGTGGATTCTATGTGGTGCCTAAATCCCTCAATGTCGAGCACTTTCAGCAGTATGTCTCCAGGGACTTTCGCTACATCAATGAGGCTCTTCTCAAGATGGATGTTATGGACCTTGTCACTCTCTCCGAGCCTATTCAGCCCTTGGTGGTCCGTCAGTTCTGCTGCACTGTGTTCTTCCATAATGACCCAGAGGAGTCCTTCTCTTGGATGACTAGCCAGGATGTGTTCACTGCCACGTTTGCTGATTTCTGTGATGTTTTGGGCTATGGTGGTGGTAGGGCTAGAGGTTTCAAGATTCACTCCGAGGTGCCCTTTACCGTGGAGAAGATCTCTCGCATTTGCTATCCAGATGTGCCATCTCTTCCTGCTCCTGCTATTTCAGGGATGTACTACTACTACAATGCTCTTGCCAAGCTCTTCCGTCAGAATCTGATAAGTAAGGCTGGAGATGATGCTAGTGTCAGGAGCTATCACAGGAACTTGCTGTACTATTGCCAGCCCGACAAGCTTCGGAAGATAGATGGTTGTGACTTCATTTTTCAGGAGATGAAGAGATCTACTCTCAAGCGCATGACTCCCAACTACTGTTAGTATGTGCAGCGTTTGATCAACAGGCAGCCCCGGGCTCAGACTGCTCAGGTGCGTGGACAGATTCTGGACATGGAGACTTTCTCAGTGGGTTTCCAGGGTGGTTTTGAAGAGGCTCCCGGCTTGCACCGTGCCAGGGCCAGAGGTCGCTCCATGGATGCTCCTGATCCTCACCATGCCTCTGGCTCTGGAGCTAGTCACCGTCGTCGTCATCGCCATCATAGGTCCTCTCGCAAGAAAGGTGTTGCTGCTTTCTTCAAGAATTTGTGGGAGATGTGTCGCAGCACTTATGATGTAGCTCAGAGGAGCATGGAGATGAGTCAGGAGACTCGGAGGAGGCAGAATGAGTTCTTGGCAGCTAGAGGTAGTGCAGTTCCTCCTGTTGGACACGAGTTGGATCCGGTCCCGTATGTCAACTATGTCATGCCGCCTCTTGATGATGCCATGTTTGCTGGTGTTGAAGACTTTGAAGACTTTGAGCCACCCTCTGAGCCAGAAGATGCTGATGAAGATGCAGGTGCTCATGGAGAAGATGATCCGGAGGGTTCTCCTGTCCCCAGTGAAGATTTTTGAGCGCTAGCATCGTCTACTCTCTTGTCCCTTTTTGGTGTTTCGATGCCAAAAGGGGAGAAGAGTGTAGAGTCTCTAGGAATAACGTCGCATGACACAAGCCTCGCTTTCATTTTCCTTGGTTCTTAAGTGGCTTGTGTCCATTTGCGTTTTATTTGCCATTTTTATCTCTCAAACTCCGTGGAACCTTATCGTGTGTGGACAAGTGTGTACTTTAATTATGCACTATGCACTCTATGTTTATGTTTGGATATGTCTATGCTTGCTATATTATTATCTATCCATGATATTATCTTGTCCATGCCTTGCTTGGTTCCTATTGATGGTGGGGGAGCTCCCTATAATCTAAATCTTGCACTTTGCATTCCAAAAGCAAATTCTACCATGTGCATATGTTATGGGGGAGCACTCTCACTATTCATTAGATACCATGCTTTGTTTATCCTATGAGACTCTAACATAGTTTGTCATCGTAAATCAAAAAGGGGGAGATTGAAAGGACATTTGTCCCTTTCTACTTTTTGATTTACAATGACATGACTATGTTTTGTGTGAACTAATATTTGAATTATATGCATACAGGTTTAAGTTCACAGGTGAAGGGGTTCTAATGCATAAAAAGAAAGATGGTGGAATCGCCTGTCGAAAAGTGGCCTAAAGTGGTCTGGCCGTCTCCCAGACCGGGCCATCCGGCGGCAGACCGGACCAGCCCGGCGGAGCCGCCGGATTGGTGTACTGATTGTGTTTTTGGCGGGCCGCCGGACACCCGGCGACAGGTCCGGTCCCGCCGGACTTACCGCCGGGGCGTCCGGCCCAGAGGCCGGCGCCGCCGGACTTATCGCCGGGTTAGCTGCTGGGTGCTCCCTCCAACGGCCAGATTCCCACCTACCTATAAATACCCCCTTCTCTCAGCTGGGGTAGGGTTAGAACTTCACCAACCATTGTTCATCCTTGAAGCTCTCACCTACCCCCATTGGAAAAACACCAAATTCCATAGATCTCCCCTTCTAGCCAACCAAAGCTCTTGATCTTTGGAGGATTGAAGGAGGAGACACCGATCTACATCTTCACCGAAGGAATTTCATTTCCACCTCCATTTGCTTGGAGGATTTGCACCTTGGGGTTCTTGTGACCCTAGGTGTTGTACTTGGTTGATTGACTTGTCTTTGTGGTGATTCTTGCCTCCGTGGCTTTCTTGGGAGCCTCCAATTGAGTTGTGGAGTTGTGCCCCAAGCTCCGTGTAAGGGATTCGTGGTTCCCCCAATACCACCGCTTAGTGGAAATGAGCTAGCCTCCGTGGCTTGCTCACCGGAGAACAAGGTGAGCCTTTGTGGCGTTGGTAGACTCCGTGTCACCACACCTCTCCAACGTAGACGTACTTCCCCTCAAAAGGAAGGAACTACGGGAATACATCCTTGTGTCTCCGGTCTCCACTCTTCGGTTATTTCTTTCCTTTACTTGTATCTTGCTAGTTACTTGTTTACTTGCATGCTTGCCACTCATAGGAAATTCACCTAGTTGCACATCTAGTGAATTTACTTTGTGTCAAGCCTTAAATTGAAAAAGATTAAAAATTGACTTAGCGCCTATTCACCCCCCCCCTCTAGTCGCCCGTACCGATCCTTTCAGCTTCCAAGTCCAGCGTCTTGGTGGTCAGCTCACTCAGCGGTAGCGGCGGGGTGCGTGTTGGCCTCGGCAAGTTTCTTCTTGGCGGAGTCGAGCTAGAGCCGCCCCACTTCTCGAGGAGCTGCAACATGTTCTTGCGTTCGATAACGGCCAGTTGGCAGCGGCAGCAATTTTTCTTCTTTGCCATGAAGAAAACTCACGAGAGGATCTGCTACTCTCTGCTTCGCTCGAGATTGTGCCGACGCCGATACCCGAGAGCTTATGCATGCAGGATAATGGCACTCTGTAGCTGCTGTTGAGCAATCTCAAAACATTAAGAGGACTACGCGGCGCGTGGCGACAACAGCAAAAGCATCACCTGGCACTGAACGGAGGGCAGATATAAAAGGTTTTCATCCATGTTTGTTCCTCAATGGCAGATTCTTATATATTAAATAAAATTAAATAAAATTTTGTCAGTATTAACTTCCTCCTGCCGTCCTTATAGTGTCATACTCATGTAGTATTCAGTTTGGCATGAAATCCAAGGGGCTGTCAGTTTATAATCTACTCCCTCCGTTTAGAAATATAAGATATTTTAGCTTTGTAAAGTGGGTGTATCTAGACATCTTTTAGTATATAGATTCGAGCGAACCTATACACTAAAAGATGTCTAAATACACTCACTTCACAAAGCTAAAATATCTTATATTTCTAAACGGAGGGAGCATTACATTAATTTAGTCTCAGTGGCTTCCCTTATGCCAAGTGTTACATTTAGTCGAAGAACTATCTACTTGCTGGAATTGGTTACATATGGGAGTGCCGTCCAAGGTAAGAATGATATCATGGTACCAACGTTATTGTTCGGGTTCAGGACGACGATGTAGTTTTCGAGATGGTCATCTTGTTAGCTAACGCCGTGGAGTTGCTGCTCTTGTTAGTACCGAGTAGAAGCATAGCAGTCTGGAGCCCACTATGCCTTAACATGGACACAAATAACGAACTAAGCTGTATATATCTATGTCATATGTAGTGAATTCGCCCATGTAGCTGCAAGAAACAGCAGCGACAACTTTGATTACGTGCTTGAATTTACTCAACAGTTTCCTTCGCGAAGCTCTACACTTCTGAATTCATTCTTAAATAATACTGATAATTTTCTGTCATTTTCCTTTGAATACAATTATCGACTTCAAAAAATTTGTTCAACTTTTTTTCATCAAAATAAGATTACTTTTTATCCCATTGCAACGCATGGGCAAGTTTCCTAGTCTATATTAATTTTGCATGTTTCTAATATATTTTATTATTTTTCTTTATAGAGGGAGAAAGAAATGGTGGAGTATTTTTTTTTGAGATTAAGCGCCTGCTATTCAATTAAAAGGCACAATCAGTGTCCAACAAATTTACAATCCAGTCTGGTGGAACACCGACCCAGGTATTACAAAACTTATTATTACTGCAGCCTTCCTTAGCTAAACGATGAGCTACCTCGTTTGCAGAACGACGCGCGTGCTGAACTTTGATCTCCCCAAAGTCCTGTAAGAGCTTCTTGATGTCCTCCACCAACGGTCCATGAACAGACCGATCAAACTCCGAACTTACCAGCTTTGTGACAATCCCTGAGCAATCCGTTTCTAGAATGAGTTTTTGCACACCTTGGTCTCTCGCCAAGCTAGCTGCAAGACAGCAAGCGAGAAGTTCTGCTCGCTCCGGATCAGCTACAGAAGGTAAAAAACGGCAAGCTCCCGCCTGGAAATCACCGTGATGGTCCCATAGAACCGCACCTCCGCCGCCTATGCCATCCGCTTGCAGATAAGCTCCATCACAATTAGCCTTGCGCCATCCTGGTGGAGGAGGTAGCCAGCGCTCCATCCTCGACTCCTTTCGTTCAGGGGCTACCACTTTAGAGTTTTGCCACTCTTCCCAGAGGTATATGATCTGTCCGTGACTTCAGGGTTTTCGATCATGGGTTCATCCCTAGCCTCATTGCGGGCAAGCCAGATGTTATACAGAGTCAATAAGCCCATCTCTAACTCTTTGCCCCGCACCTTCCCGAACCAGTCAAGTAGCCAAGACTGGAGTTCGCCATGAGACCTCAGATCATGTGGAGGTCGATCAAGAGAAAGGCCAGTGCCTAGTCTGATAGAACTCCACACTTGGGCTGAAACTGGGCATTCCCAAAACCGATGCAATAGGGTTTCCTGTCTGTTACATGCAATACAAAACACCCCTTCTTTTATCTTCCGCCTCCGGAGCTCCTCCCCTACCGCCAAACCATTCCTGGCTAGACGCCAACAATGAATCTTGACCTTTGCCAGAACATCGGCTGCCCACAGAGACAACCAGCCCTGGTGATCATCGTAATTCGAGGACGGCCCAGCCCTTCCCGCTTGCGAAGCTCTGATTTGTTGCTTGAGATGATATGGTGGAGTAGTTGATAGTACTATTGGTGGGTCATGTATTTTTTTGACATGTCCGTCTTACATGACATATTTGTTATTTTGTACACATCTCTACAAATAAAATTGCAATGCAACTGGTAGACCGTACGTCGTCGCATATATTTTGCACTTTAGCCCTCCGGATTTTATTAATCATCCCGCAGTCCTTGGAAGCGTTGGCGTCTTCAGAAAAATACCCTCCCGTGCATCCTTCCTCTGCTCCGGTCGGCGCCGACCTTCAATCCCTTCCTCTGCCGCATCGCCTCACGGGGTTCCTACGCCGCTGCTCGCGGGGTAAATCGGAGCTACCGCCGGGCTACCCGCACTAAGATCCGGCCAGCACATGCTTCCCAGCTGCCGATCTGCTTCCTCGAGGAAACCTCGCAGCCATCCCCCATGAGCAGCTCCACCCTGGACTGCCTCGATCGCCGGAGAAACGAGCACGCCTGCCATCGGAGATGGCCTCCTCCGCCGCCACCTGGAAGTCCATAGGGAGCTCCGTGGTCCACTCCCTCCTACTCCTACCCAAGGTCGGCTGCTACTCCCAGCTTCCAGTGCACCATTAATTACAGTTTATAATGGATTTCTTTTAGAGTAGCTAGAAGCCATTAGAGAATGAGATAAACGTCTCGACTTGTAATCTTTAGTTCCAGTACATAGAAGAACACTAACTTCAGTGAATTCACAAATTGGTTTGCAATCAAAGAATAAATAAGCGATGTGTAGTTCAGAAACAAAATTATGTTTTGATTATGCAAGTTATGAATTGCTGATCACTAGAGCATTAGTATCCACCACAGTTACACCATGTTTCTAGAAATTGCATGATTGCATCGCTGAAGAACTATCTTACACATCTTCTTTATATAGGACATTAATGTTTATGGAAGGTGAATAATGCCTGTGCATTCGGAGACTCTTGAGAACATAAAAATTCGCTAAATATGTCATTGTTATGTGTTAAGGCTTTATGTCAACAACACTTGTTAGTTATCACTGATAAACAGTTACTACTGATACGGTGATACCAATTTTGTTAAATGCTCTCTGAATACTTTGTCCTCTTCTTGTTAATAAAATTGGGCTGGGATAGCATGTACTTCAAATCTAATACTGTAGAAGTTAACCACATCATTTGTCTCTCTTTTGTAGTGATTCAGTTGGAGAAAAGATTTAAAACAACATTTTTATTGCTTGTTCTCCACACGTGGCTTGTTCTACGTGGTTTGAAGGAAGAAGAAGAAAATATGTAAATTTGGACAGTACATCTATGAAAATTACAATCATGATGTAGAGCTCACAGTTTCTAAAGCCAGGGTAATTTGTTCAGAATTATATGTGTCCAAGGTTAAATTATCTGTGCATTTCCTATTTTATTGATTATTAAATCTGATGGCTTAAATCCTCCTTACTGATTTCCCCAATAAACTACTATTTTTTATTAGTAACACATGAAGTACCATCACATACATGTGAGGTCAGACTTCTTTATAAATTATCTGCCAGAAATGTGATACATAGGTGAGTAAGAATTAGTTGGTCCAACACAATAAGCTGCAGATTATATTGTGCTTTCTTTGTTCATCCGCGTAAAAAAGGAACTGGATAATTGCTCGACCTATCCAACTGATATGTCTCCCTTTGGCTATGTAATACACAGTTGAATACACACATGTAGTACGAGGCTAAACGGCACATGAAAAATGTATGTATTGATTTTTGTTTATGGCTATGGCTTCTGCTTCAGTAGTGATTATGGTTAGCATTTTAATGGCATGCATTTGAGAATTGAGAATGTGTTAGAGAAAATTTTGTTAACCTGACCTTATCTTTTGCCAACATGGAATTGGAGATGATCTCAAGAGCTCACAACATGCTTTTCTTGACGACTACGTACGCTTTCAATCCAAAAGAAGTTGCTGCTATGGCCAAGCCTGGAGCTCATATCATAGTTACATAGCATCCACCCGGGAATTCTACGATAAAAAAACTTTTTGTGAATAATTTTCTTAGTTTTTACAGTGAATTAGTAACTCATTAATGCCACATTTTTAGCCACAAGGTAAAAAAATCCAATGCCGGCTCTTCTAGAACTTGAAGTATATTAGAGATTAGTTATGACTAAAGTGTATAGGACGGTAAGTGTGTCCTTTCCGGTGAACTCAGATGGCTTATTCACCATGATCAATGTCGGCCCATTGTATAATTTGTGCTACCAAAGCACTTAATATCGTCTGCCAAGGTGATCTTTTTAGTTTCGTAATGATATGTTTAAAGAGACAAAGAGAGAAAAGAAGAGAGGGTGGAAGATAACATCGCTGCAACGCGCGGGCACTTAGCTAGTCTATTATTATATGGTACATGCTAGCCGTCGGGCGACGGATATCTGCGTGCGGATCGGTCGTCCCGGTGCCGTTAGATCTTCATCGAACAGTCCAAATATCTGCGCTATTAAATGCCTTTTTAAGTAGAGTGGAGCCCACTACTGCGCAGGTCGCTTGCTTTCCTGGCTGACGCGCGATGGCTCTGATCCATTTTCACTTTTTAGGCACTCTAGCGCTCTAGCATTTCCCGCTCTCACACGATGTATGTGTCCTTTGACCACTATAGTGCTTGGTATGAATAGTAGTCTTCACGTCTCACATGGCTGTAGCCAGGTTACAAAAAATATTATTCTGACTCTCACCCCACGTCTATGAAAATATACGCTATTACAACAAATTGTTGCAATAAAATAAATAAAAGGTAATGCTATAAAATTGTTAAATAATATTTTTACCACAAATTAATTTGCAACCAAAAATACCAATAATTTCAACAAAAAATAGAAATGATTATAAAAAATATGTGTTCGCACAAGATAATTGTATGGTTAGTTGGTTACACAAGAATATTTTGTCTGCGGATACATTTGCACAAAAACCACCAACTATTTCAACAAAATTCATTAACAACAACACAAGGAACAATAGTTTGTAGCAATAATTATTATGCAACAATTTTGTTATAGATTGATTTGCAACAAAAATGTTAGCAATTTCAACAAAATTCATAAACAATAAGAACAAAACTCCATATGTTTGTAGTAATAAAAAAAGTGGTTAAAGCAAATATTAATTTTCTACACACTAAACTACAACAAATTTCACCAACTATTTAAACAAAAAAGGCTTAGTGATTAGAACAACAAACTTGTGTGTTTACAACATATAAAAAATAGTTAAATTTAATAAAAAAATCCAAGAAAACACACAACCACTAGCAAACCTTGCAACATCTATTGTCTGCTTTCCCAACAAAACTCATACGGTTGTGTAACATTTTTAAATATCTTATGCAACATTAAAAACAAAGGGGAACCACATATTTGTAGCAACTGCCCATGTAAATATTGCAACATTAAACATTAAGGGGAAACACATATTTGTAGCAACTGCCCATGTAAATATTGCAACATCTCATGTATGCTTTCACAACATAATGTTTGTGCGTTCACCACATAACGGGTGAAAGTATGGAACATCACAGATCCCTAACCTCGAACCCGTCGTCCATGATGAGCCAGACTTGCCGATTCGGCACCACAGGCTACAGAGAGGGCTCGATAGAGGCCATCGACGCCAGAGATCCGACGACCCTAGGTTCGTTCCCACCACTCCATTGTCGCTGCCCAAATTAAATCTTTGAAGTCGCATCTGTTAGAGGGATCAGGTAGCATTGCAGGTATAAGCTCTCGAAAGGCTCCATCTTCCTGATACGTCTCCAATGTATCTATAATTTTTGATTCTCCATGCTTGTTTTTACACCATTTGCTTAGTGTTTCGTTACACTTCGTGGCATTTTTATGCATTTTCCGGAACTAACCTATTAACGAGATGCCACAGTGCCAGTTCCCTGTTTTCTGCAGTTTTTGTGTTTGAGAAAAGTTACACAGGAAATATTCTCGGAATTGGACGAAACCAAAGCCAGACGTCCAGATATTTCACGGAGCTTTCAGAAGATCGAAGAGGAGACGAAGCCGGACTAGAGGGTGGCCACACCACCAGGGGGCGCGACCCACCCCTGTCCCGCACCGGCCTATGGTGTGGTCCCCCTGGTCCACCTCTGGCGCCGCCTCTTCGCCTATAAAGACCCCCTGATGGGAAAAACCTAAAGAACCCGATCACTTTTCCAGAGCACATCGCGATCCACCGCCGCCGTCGACCCGAAGATCGGGAGGGTCCAGAAGCTCTTCCCGGCACCATGCCGGAGAGGGGAATCGCCACCAGAGGTCTTCTTCATCGCCATGCTTGCCTCCGGCGCGATGAGTGAGTAGTCTACCTTGGACTATGGGTCCATAGCAGTAGCTAGTTGGTTGTCTTCTCCACCATGTGCTTCATGTTTAGATCTCGTGAGCTACCTGATGCGTGGTAAATAACCAGCCCGTTGGGAACCCCAAGAGGAAGGTGTGATGAATATAGCAGCTAGTTTTCCCTCAGTTAAGAAACCAAGGTTTAATATCGTTCAGGAGAAGAGCGGACAATACGACTGAAGGTGATGCTTGCTAGTTTGCGACAGCTTCGGACAATTTATATATGGCGCCTCGTCCAAGCTTTGCTTGCTAGCTGCAACGCGGAACCTGCACACAACACAACCAAATACTTTGTTCCCAACTTGCGATGAGGTTGTCAATCTCACCGGTTTGCTTGAAACAAAGGTTATGAGCGTATCGAGTGGAAAGTGATAATAGTTTGCGAGTAAAGTAAACAGTGCGAGTAAAGGAAACAGGTGATTGCAATATGGTGGAAATAGGACCGGGATCCACAGTTCACTAGTGGTGTCTCTCCATAAGATAAATAACACATGCTGGGTAAATAAATTACAGTTGGGCAATTGATAGAATAAAGATAAACGTGATATGTCAAGAAGATCACTATGCGATTTACTCTGGGCATTACAACAAAATACATAGACCGCCATCCAATTGCATCTATGACTAATAATCCACTTGTGGTGAATCAATTCGAGAACTCCACAAGTATTAAGTTGCGAACAACAGATAATTGCATTAAGCAAAGTGTGTAATATAAACAAAGCATATGCCCTTGAGCATATGAATGTTGTTTTCTCCCTAGTAGCAACAGCACATCTACAACCTTAGAGGTTTCTGTGACTCCCCCAGATTAAATAGAGGCATGAACCCACTATCGAGCATAAATACCCCCTCTTGGAGTCACTAGCAACTACTCGGCCAAGATAGCTACTAACAACGGAGAGCATGCAAGATCATAAACAACATAGAGATAACATAAGATAAATTTCAGTATAGCAACTCAATCATAACACCAATATTCATCGGATCCCAACAAACCAAACATGTAGAATTACATAACGGTGATCTCAATCATGTAGGGCAGCTCATGAGATCTAAACATGAAGCACATGGTGGAGAAGACAACCATCTAGCTACTGCTATGGACCCATAGTCCAAGGTAGACTACTCACTCATCGCTCCGGAGGCAAGCATGGTGATGAAGAAGACCTCCGGTGGCGATTCCCCTCTCTGGCAGGGTGCCGGGAAGAGCTTCTGGACCCTCTCGATCTTCGGGTCGACGGCGGCAGCGGATCACGATGTGTTCTAGAAAATTGACCGGGTACTTAGGTTTTTCTCGTCGGGGGGTCTTTATAGGCGAAGGGGCATCGTCAGAAGTGGACCGAGGTGGTCTCACACATAGGGGGCGTGGCTGAGGCCCTGGCCGTGCTGCCCTGGTGTGAGGGCCCGTTGTGGCCCCACTCTGTCTCCTCTTCGGATCTCTAGAAGCTTCGGAGAAAAATAAGACTTCAGGAACTTATTTCGTCCAATTCTGAGAATATTTCCTGTATATCACTTCTGAAACACAAAAACAGCAGAAAACAGGGAACTGGCACTATGGCGACTTGTTAGCAGGTTAGTTCTGGAAAATGCATAAAAGTGCCACAAAGTGTAACGAAACAGTAGGCAAATGGTGTATAAACAAGCATGGAGCATCAAAAATTATAGATACGTTGGAGACGTATCAAGCATCCCCAAGCTTAACTCCTGCTCGTCCTTGAGTAGGTAAGTGATAACAAAAGAATAATTTTTGAGGTGATATGCACCTACACAATCTTGATCATATATGTAAGCATTTGTGAGCTGGGATCATAAGAACTTAAAACATGGGCATGAAGATATAATCTTGACAATAAGAACTTAGCAACCATGTTGTAAACATGCAAATGAACACAAACAAAAGATCATGAAAATGAAACAATGAAAGTCAAACGTGTGTTCAAATCATAAGGAAAACATACAAGTGGTTTTCAGCTTGTCCTTAATGGAGAGCAAAACATAAATGCATAGGACACCTTCAAGTTTAAGAGGGCGACTAGATACAAATAATTTGAGAACAAGTGAAACCAACAATATGAATCAATCAATGAACTTTGGGACAATGCATATTACACTAAGAATGACAACTTTGCTCTCTTATGGTGCATAAAGAAAGAAGGTGGTGACACAACATAAAAGTTAAAGAAAGACCTTTCGCAGAGGGAAGCAATGATTGCAAGTTTAATAGACCTTCAAAAATTATGTTACTTACTGGCTTTGAGCTCTCATTGCCCCCATCATAAGCATCTTGAATGGTTAGAGTTAATGCGAGAACAATTATGATGCATATGCTTGACAAATCATAAGTCGAAAACCTCATGCCCCATGAATACGAGTACCCAAACCTCATGCTACTTTACTTAGAGTCCCAAGCAAGGCTCTTGTCATTGTAAGTATATATGTATCATCGAAAACCGCCAACGGGGTACCTCCGTGCCCGATGACATGGAACAAGCCCACATCAAAATAACAGGACAAGCAGACAATGAACACCTCA
The DNA here is from genome assembly GCA_007115705.1 of Dactylis glomerata. Lineage (NCBI taxonomy): Eukaryota > Viridiplantae > Streptophyta > Magnoliopsida > Poales > Poaceae > Dactylis > Dactylis glomerata. Next base: position 1,477,294 of record QXEO01001608.1, on the reverse strand, counting down.
ACATCTCTTTTATTTGAAATTTTGTTTAGCTTTTTATTGTGAGATGCGTCGTCGAATGTCCACCATGGGTATGCTGCAAATTTCCACCATGAATTATGCATGGCTTAGATTGGCGGCCCAGGCGTTTCCCTAACACATATACAAACTCCATGATCCCCACAAGATTCCCAATTCATTTCACACCGCGGGCATCCATAAACAAAAGATCACGATATCAACTCAAATAAGAAGTGCAATGTTGAAAGCTTGCCCCATGACAGGATGGTTGGGCTAGAATCTAACTTACAACTTGCAAGCATAACAACTCAACATAAGAGACCACAATGTCAAATTTTTAAGAACAAGGAAAAAGTAAAGTGTGGCTTCCGGTTCGTGAGAGCTTTACTGACCAATTTTCGCATAACACTGGTAAGAGTTTAATTTGAAGAGAAGATAAAAGCAAGTCAAATTTACTTGGAATAGCAAATTGCTAGTAGGTATGTATGGTGGACACAATGGAAAACTTGGTTTTTAGGAGTTGGATGCACGAGTAGAGCTCATACTCAGTACAAGGCGAGGGCTAGCAAAAGACTGGGAGCGACCAACTAAGAGAGCAATAATGGCCATAATCATGCAAAGCAATAAAGCGACATTAAAAAGAAGCATAAGATGGCATCAAAATTCAAAAACTAAATGATCATAGAGGCTATTGGCGACTTTGTAAGAGTCTAGCATGTGTGAGCATGCGCCAAGTCAACCCAAATAAAGCATCAAGGAGAAAACCAAAATAATGCTTCCATACAATAAAAACAACGCATGATTTTTTCAAAGGATCATTAAGCAATCTCAGTTATTCGAGACAAGTCATGCTACAGCAAAACCACTAAGCATACTATCAAAAAGACATCAAGCATGACATGAAAAAGCCTAAGCTGCAGTCTACACAAGCTCCTTCTTGTACCACTTTTTTGCATAAAGCTTTTTCTCTTTTCCAACACCATTTGAAATTTTTAAAGACACCTCTTTTGATGAAAACCAATAAAGATCAGAGGCAAAAATACAACTTGATGAAAAGATATGACAAGATCTGAATGTAAATCAAGGCGAAACAAAAACCAAAAGCAGTAGCGGAAAAAGAAGAACACTCATTGAAACGAATAGAGTGAAAAACGGAGTGTTCTTAGTAAATGAAAACGAGTACATCTCCTCCAAAAGAAATTTGTTGGGTCCAACCATTTATTGCAGCAAACAAAACTAAGCGAACTAAGAAAACTAAAACAACTGATGCTCCAAGAAAAACACATAGTGCATGAAGCAATAAAAATATAGTGTCTTGAAAGATGACCTGATTTTTGCCGATGAAGAAGGGGTGCCTCGGGGGCATCCCCAAGCTCTGACGCTTGTACTTCTTGGATATTTCTTGGGGTGATGCATGGGCATCCCCAAGCTTGAGCTTTCATCCATTCTTCAACTCATCTCATCATTCTCCAATCCCTACACTTGAAAACTTCCTTCATACAAAACTAAACACAAATCTATTAGCAACATTAGTGTAGCATAACATATAATCAACCTCTTTTTGCTTCAGGTTTCAACCCAAAACCACCACATATTAAGTATATACTACTGTAGCAACTTCCCCAAAAGTTCCGTGATCAAAATAACTAAAAAAGAAAGCGATAAAGCGGCAAAAATGAATAGTGGCAGAAATCTGTCAAAATAGAACAGCTGACAAAAGTCGAATTTTTGAGGGGTTTTCTGTTGCTCAAATCAAAAAGTGTCAACTAACGAAAGTTTGGATATAACCTGGGGCATATGCACAAGAAATTTCAGGTCCAAAAGATATACAGAGAATTTATACGAATTTTTACGGTGCAGCACCAAAAACAGTTTCAGGACAGCAACATCCCCAAATCTTTACCTCACTCGAATTAGAGGCTTCTATTGGCACAACAATAAAATAAAAAAGGATAAGGAGTGGTCATTACAGTAGTAATGACTTCCAAGACTCAAATAAAAGAAAAAGTACTGAAAATAAAACATTGGGTTATCTCCCAAGAGTGCTTTTCTTTAACGCCTTTGAGCTAGGCGCAGGAAATTGCGAATCAAGTAACATCAAGTGATGAATCATCAAGCTCATAATTTGCTCTAAGAATAGAGTCAAACGCAATTTCTTTCTTTTCCTAGGGAAGTGTTCCATATCTTTCTTGAGTGGGAATTGATATTTTATGGTGCCTTCTCTCATATCAATGATGGCACCTACAGTTCGAAGAAAGGGTCTTCCCAAAATAATAGGACATGAAGCATGGCATTCAACGTCCATAACAAGAAAATCAATGGGAACAAGGTTATTGTTAACCATAATAAGAACATCATTAATTCTTCCCAAAGGTTTCTTCTTAGCAACATCGGCAATAGGAACATCATAATAACATTTTTCAAGAGGTGGTAAATCAAGCATGTCATAAATTTTTCTAGGCATGATAGAAATACTAGCACCTAGATCACATAAAGCATGTCAATCAAAACCATTAACATTCATATCAATGATGGGTTCCCAACCATCTTCTAACTTCTTGGGAACAGAAGCGTTTTGCTTCAACTTTTCATCCCTAATTTTTATGAGAGCATTGGTAATATGCTTAGTAAAAGCAATATTTAAAGAACTAGCATTGGGAGTCAAAGCAAGCTTTTGCAAGAACAAAATAACTTCAGATTTATTGCAGCCATCAACATCAAAATCATTAAAAGAAGTAGAGTTATCATCTCCTACACTCCAAAAAATTTCAGCACTCTTTTGAGAAAAAGTTTTGGCAGTTTTAGGCTTTTTAGCACAAGGAGTGGGAGTTTTCTCTACACCAATCAAAGTAAGGGTCCGTTTGGATGTTTGTATTCACATGCTTTGCATTGCATTCACTCCAATATCAAAACCTTGTGATATTTGCATTGAGATTGAATATCAATATTTTTATTTGGATGTTTGGGTATTTGGTACCAAGAATTGATACCAAGGTTGAATATGAAATCATGTTTGGATGTTCAAAGTGGGGAATTGAGATCTGTAGCAAAGATCGATCCCTTCCATTGCCTCTCCTTGCTAATTTCCACTTTCCATGTGATGGTGACGTGATTCAATGCTTTGTACCAGCGCCAGATGGGAGAGGGTCGAGGTAGAGGACGCCAAACCTTCCTCTACACAGGCGACCTTAAGTAGGAGGAATAGGAGGAGGGGCGTCGGAGGAACGGGAGGACGATGACCGGGCCGTGCCTCGCCAGAGGTCTGCCGCGACGTTTGCTAGAGGAGTATGACGGGAGGAGGAGGGTGTCCCTACGCCGCTGCCTCGGTGCGCCGCCTCTGACTAGTTCGTTATTCGGCAGGGGAAGGCGAGCGAACCAAATACACCACGATGTCGAGGTAAAAGGCTAAACATTCGGGAGCGATCTAGCTGCATGTCAACTGGGCCTTCTCAATATTTGGCTAGAATACCAAGCGTGAATGTTTAGGCCAGCCAAACGGATGCATTCGGGATATTCGGCCCTACTGAATGCCAATATCCAATAGCAAGGCTGAATGCATACATCCAAACGGCCCCTAAGAGGATTGCTACCATTAGGAGCAACATCATCAGAGGTAGTAATAGTACAAACTTTCATATTCCTAGCAATCTCATCCTCTCTTTCCCATCTAGCATGCAATTCTGCTAAAAATCTAAGATTTTCATCAATTCCAACTTGAATAGCATTAGCAGTAGCAAAAACATTGTTCCCTTTAACATCATTAGGCAACACTTTTAATTTCAGAAGTTCAACATCATGAGCAAGGCTATCAACTTTAGAAGCAAGAATATCAATTTTGGCTAACTTTTCCTCAACAGACTTGTTAAAAGCAGTTTGTTTTACTATGAAGTCTTTGACTTCAAGTTCAGAGGACGCGGCCCTAGTGTTGTTGTAGGAATTACCATAAGAATTACCATTGGTAGAAGGATACGGCCTATAATTGTTACTAGCAAAATTGTTCCTATAAGCATTGTTGTTAAAATTATTGTTTCTAATGAAGTTCACATCAACATGCTCTTCTTGAGCAACCAAAGAGGCTAAAGGAACATTATTAGGATCAACATGAGTCCTATCATTAGAAAGCATAGCCATAATGGTATCCATCTTATCACTCAAGGAAGAGGTTTCCTCAGAATTTACCTTCTTACCTTGTGGAGCTCTCTCGGTGTGCCATTCGGAATAATTTACCATCATGTTGTCAAGTAGCTTTGTTGCGGCGCCCAAGGTAAGGGACATAAAAGTGCCTCCAGCAGCTGAATCAAGTAGGTTCCTTGAAGAAAAATTCAGTTCTGCATAAAAAGTTTGGACAATCATCCAAGTAGTCAGTCCATGAGTGGGACAATTCTTTATCATAGATTTCATTCTTTCCCAAGCTTGAGCAACATGTTCATTATCAAACTGACTAAACTTCATAATATTGCTACGCAGAGATATAATTTTAGCAGGAGGATAGTATCTACCAATAAAAGCATCCTTACACTTAGCCCATGAATCAATACTATTCTTAGTCAAAGACAGCAACCAATCTTTAGCTTTTCCTCTCAAAGAAAAAGGAAACAACTTGAGCTTAATAATATCACTTTCTACATCCTTATATTTCTGTATCTCACATAGCTCAACAAAGTTGTTGAGATGAGCTGCAGCATCTTCAGTACTAACACCAGAAAATTGCTCTTTCATAACAAGGTTCAATAAAGCAGGCTTAATCTCATAAAAGTTTGCAGCAGGAGCAGGTGGCGCAATAGGAGTGCAGATAAAATCAGCATTGTTTGTGCTAGTAAAGTCACACAACTTGGTGTTTTCAGGAGTAGCCATTTCAGTAAAACTAAAAGTAAATAAGTAAAAACAACTACCAAGGATTCTAATTTTTTGGGTTTTTGATATAAAACGATGCAAGTAAAAATAAAGTAAAGCAAAACTTAAAACAAAGTAAAGGATGTGTGTGCGAAAAACTCCGCTTGCAGAGGTCTTCCACTTCTTCCCCGGCAACGGCACCAGAAAATTAGCTGGTGGTGCCAAGTTGACATGGGAATATGTAATTGATGTGGGAGCTTATTCTTCTTTAATCCCCGGCAACGGCGCCAGAAAATTAGCTTGATGCGTGGTAAATAACCAGCCCGTTGGGAACCCCAAGAGGAAGGTGTGATGAGTATAGCAGCTAGTTTTCTCTCAGTTAAGAAACCAAGGTTTAATATCGTTCAGGAGAAGAGTGGACAATACGACTGAAGGTGATGCTTGCTAGTTTGCGACAGCTTCAGACAATTTATATATGGTGCCTCGTCCAAGCTTTTCTTGCTAGCTGCAACGTGGAACCTGCGCACAACACAACCAAATACTTTGTTCCCAACTTGCGATGAGGTTGTCAATCTCACCGGTTTGCTTGAAACAAAGGTTATGAGCGTATCGAGTGGAAAGTGATAATAGTATGCGAGTAAAGTAAACAGTGCGAGTAAAGTAAACAGGTGATAGCAATATGATGGAAATAGGACCGGGATCCATAGTTCACTAGTGGTGTCTCTCCATAAGATAAATAACACGTGCTGGGTAAACAAATTACAGTTGGGAAATTGATAGAATAAAGATAACGTGATATGTCAAGAAGATCACTATGCAATTTACTCTGGGCATTACAACAAAATACATAGACCGCCATCCAACTGCATCTATGACTAATAATCCACTTGTGGCGAATCAATCCGAGAACTCCACAAGTATTAAGTTGCGAACAACAGATAATTGCATTAAGCAAATTGTGTAATGTAAACAAAGCATATGCCCTTGAGCATATGAATGTTGTTTTCTCCCTAGTAGCAACAGCACATCTACAACCTTAGAGGTTTCTGTGACTCCCCCAGATTAAATAGAGGCATGAACCCACTATCGAGCATAAATACCCCCTCTTGGAGTCACTAGCAACTACTCGGCCAAGATAGCTACTAACAACGGAGAGCATGCAAGATCATAAACAACATAGAGATAACATAAGATAAATTTCAGTATAGCAACTCAATCATAACACCAATATTCATCAGATCTCAACAAACCAAACATGTAGAATTACATAACGGTGATCTCAATCATGTAGGGCAGCTCATGAGATCTAAACATGAAGCACATGGTGGAGAAGAAAACCATCTAGCTACTGCTATGGACCCATAGTCTAAGGTAGACTACTCACTCATCGCTCTGGAGGCAAGCATGGCGATGAAGAAGACATCCGGTGGCGATTCCCCTCTCCGGCAGGGTGCCAGGAAGAGCTTTTGGACCCTCCTGATCTTCAGGTCGACGGCGGCGGCGGATCGCGATGTGTTCTGGAAAATTGATCGGGTACTTAGGTTTTTCTCATCGGGGGGTCTTTATAGGTGAAGAGGCATCGTCAGAAGTGGACCGATGTGGTCTCACACATAGGGGGCGCGGCCCAGGCCCTGGCCGCGCTGCCCTGGTGTGAGGACCCCTCGTGGCCCCACTCCATCTCCTCTTCGGATCTCTGGAAGCTTCCGGGAAAAATAAGACTTTAGAAACTTGTTTCGTCCAATTCCGAGAATATTTCCTGTGTATCACTTCTGAAACACAAAAACAGCAGAAAACAGGGAACTGGCACTGTGGCGACTTGTTAGTAGGTTAGTTCCGGAAAATGCATAAAAGTGCCACGAAGTGTAATGAAACAGTAGGCAAATGGTGTATAAACAAGCATGGAGCATCAAAAATTATAGATACGTTGGAGACGTATCACTACCTTACATGATCGAGATCACCGTTATGTAATTCTACATGTTGTGTTTGTTGGGATCTGATGAATATTGGTGTTATGATTGAGTTGAAGTACTGAATTTTATCTTATGTTATCTCTATGTTGTTTATGATCTTGCATGCTCTCCGTTGTTAGTAGCTATCTTGGCCGAGTAGTTGCTAGTGACTCCAAGAGGGGTATTTATGCTCGATAGTGGGTTCATACCTCTATTTAATCTGGGGGAGTGACAGAAACCTCTAAGGTTGTAGATGTGCTGTTGCTACTAGCGGGAAAACAACATTCTTATGCTCGAGGGCATATGCTTTGTTTACATTACACACTTTGCTTAATGCAGTTATCTGTTGTTCGCAACTTAATACTTGTGGAGTTCTCGGATTGATTCGCCACAAGTGGATTATTAGTCATAGATGTAGTTGGATGGCGGTCTATGTATTTTGTTGTAATGCCCAGAGTAAATCTCATAGTGATCCTCTTGACATATCACGTTGTCTTTATTCTATCAATTGCCCAACTGTAATTTGTTTACCCAGCATGTATTATTTTATCTTATGGAGAGACACCACTACTGAACTATGGACCCCGGTCCTATTTCCTTTATATTGCTATCACCTGTTTACTTTACTCGCACTGTTTACTTTACTCGCATACTATTACTATTTTCCACTCGATACGCTCGTTCCTTTGTTTACAGCAAACCGGTGAGATTGACGACCTCATCGTAAGTTGGGAGCAAAGTATTTGGTTGTGTTGTGTGCAGATTCCGCGTTGCAGCTGGCAAAGCAAAGCACGGGATGAGGCGCCTTATAAATTGTCTGGAGCTGTCGCAAGCTAGCAAGCATCACCTTTGGTCGTATTGGCTTCTTCCTCTCCTGATCGACAAACCTTGGTTTCTTACTGAGGGAAAACCTTGTTGCTATATTCATCATACCTTCCTCTTGGGGTTCCCAACTGGACAGTGAAAAACTATGAACACCGTGCCGCATCAAGCTCTTTTCTGGCGCCATTGCCAGGGAGGAAAAAGAAGACTTCTGCAAGGGGAGTTTTCACACGCACATCCTTTACTTTCTTTTAAGTTTTGCTTTACTTTATTTTTACTTGCATCGTTTATCAAAAACCCAAAAAAATTAGTATCCTTGATAGTTATTTTTATTTGTCTGCTTTTAGCTTTGCTAGAATGGCTACTCCTGAAAACACCAAGTTGTGTGACTTTACTAGCACGAATAATAGTGATTTTATCTGCACTCCTATTGCGCCACCTGCTCCTGTTGCAAATTTTTATGAGATTAAGCCTGCTTTGTTGAACCTTGTTATGAAAGAGCAATTTTCTGGTGCTAGTACTGATGATGCTGCAGCTCATCTCAACAATTTTGTTGAGCTATGTGAGATGCAAAAGTATGAGAATGTTGATGGTGATATTATTAAGCTTAAGTTGTTTCCTTTTTCTTTGAGAGGAAAAGCTAAGGATTGGTTGCTGTCTTTGCCTAAAAATAGTATTGATTCATGGGCTAAGTGTAAGGATGCTTTTATTGGTAGATACTATCCTCCTTCTAAGATTATAGTTTTGCCTAGAAATATTATGAAGTTTAGTCAGTTTGATAATGAACATGTTGCTCAAGCTTGGGAAAGAATGAAATCTATGATTAAGAATTGTCCCACTTATGGACTGACTACTTGGAAGATTGTCCAAACTTTTTATGCAAGACTGGATTTTTCTTCAAGGAACCTACTTGATTCAGCTGCTGGAGGCACTTTTATGTCCCTTACCTTGGGCGCCGCAACAAAGCTTCTCGATAATATGATGGTAAATTACTCTGAATGGCACACCGAGAGAGCTCCACAAAGTAAGAATGTAAATTCTGTTAAGGAAACCGCTTCCTTGAGTGATAAGATTGATGCTATAATGCTTATGCTTTCTAATGATAGGACTCATGTAGATCCTAATAATGTTCCTTTGGCCTCTTTGGTTGCTCAAGAAGAGCATGTTGATGTAAACTTCATTAGAAATAATAATTTTAACAACAATGCTTATAGGAACAATTTTGCTAGTAATAATTATAGGCCGTATCCTTCTACCAATGGTAATAGTTATGGTACCTATTATGGTAATTCCTCCAACAACACTAGGGCCGCGCCCTCCAAGCTTGAGGTAATGCTCAAGGACTTCATCGGTAAGCAAAATGCTTTTAACAAGTCTGTTGAGGAAAATTAGGCAAAATTGATATTCTTGCTTCTAAAGTTGATAGCCTTGCTCATGATGTTGAACTTCTGAAATTAAAAGTGTTGCCTAATGAGGTGAAGGAGAACAATGTTTTTGCTACTGCTAATGCTATTCAAGTTAGAATTGATGAAAATGTTAGGATGCTAGCAGAGTTGCATGCCAGGTGGGAAAGAGAAGATGAGATGGCTAGAAAGATGAAGGTATGTACCATTACTACCTCTAATGATGTTGCTCCTAATGCTAGCAATCCTCTTACTTTGATTGGTGTAGAGAAAACTCCCACTCCTTGTGTTAAAAAGCCTAAAACTGCCAAAACTTTTTCTCAAAAGAGTGCTGAAATTTTTTGGAGTGTAGGAGATGATAGCTCTATTTCCTTTAATGATTTTGATGTTGATGGCTGCAATATATCTGAAGTTATTTTGTTCTTGCAAAAGCTTGCTTTGACTCCTAATGCTAGTTCTTTAAATGTTGCTTTTACTAAGCATATTACCAATGCTCTTATGAAAATTAGGGATGAAAAGTTGAAGCAAAAAGCTTCTGTTCCCAAGAAGTTAGAAGATGGTTGGGAACCCATCATTGATATGCATGTTAATGGTTTTGATTGCCATGCTTTATATGATTTAGGTGCTAGTATTTCTATCATGCCTAGAAAGATTTATGACATGCTTGATTTACCACCGCTTGAAAAGTGTTATTATGATGTTCCTATTGCTGATGTTGCTAAGAAGAAACCTTTGGGAAGAATCAATGATGTTCTTATTATGGTTAACAATAACCTTGTTCCTGTTGATTTTCTTGTCATGGATGTTGAAGCAATGCTTCATGTCCTATTATTTTGGGAAAACCCTTTCTTCGAACTGTAGGTGCCATCATTGTTATGAGGGAAGGCACCATCAAATATCAATTTACGCTCAAGAAAGGTATGGAACACTTCCCTAGAAAGAGAAAGAAATAACTTTTTGACTCTATTCTTAGAGCAAATTATGAGCTTGATGCTTCATCACTTGATATTACTTGATTCGCACTTTCTGCGCCTAGCTCAAAGGCGTTAAAGAAAAGCACTCTTGGGAGATAACCTAATGTTTTTACATTCAGTTCTTTTTCTTTTATTTGAGTCTTGGAAGTTATTACTACTGTAATAACCGCTCATTATCCTTTTTATTTCATTTTTGTGCCAAGAGAAGCCTCTAATTTGAGTGAGGTAAGATTTGGGGATGTTGCTGTCCTAAAACAGTTTTTGGTGTTGCACCGTAAAAATTCGTGAAAATTCTCTGTTTATCTTTTGGACCTGCGATTTCTTGTTCATATGCCCCAGGTTATATCCAAACTTTCATTAGTTGAACACTTTTTGATTTGAGCAACAGAAAACCCTCTAAAAATGCGACCTTTGTCAGCTGTTCTGTTTTGACAGATTTCTGCCAATATTTGTGTTTGCCGCTTTATCGCTTTCTTTTTGAGTTTTTTTATCATGGAACTTTTGGGGAAGTTGCTACAGTAGTATATGCTTTATATGTGGTGGTTTTGTGTTGAAACCTAAAGCAAAAAGGGGTTGATTCAATGTTATGCTTACACTAATGTTGCTAATAGATTTGTGTTTAGTTTTGTATGAAGGAAGTTTTGAAGTGTAGGGATTGGAGAATGATGAGATGAGGTGAAGAATGGACAAAAGCTCAAGATTGGGGATGCCCATGTCACCCCAAGAAATATCCAAGAAGTACAAGCGTCAAAGCTTGGGGATGCCCCCGAGGCACCCCTTCTTCATCGGCAAAAATTAGGTCACCTTTCAACGCACTATATGTTTATTGCTTCATGCATTATGCATTTTTCTTGGAGCGCCAGTTGTTTTTAGTTTTCAGTTTTGTTTAGTTTTGTTTGCTGCAATAAATGGTTGTACCCCAACAAATTTCTTTTGGAGAAGTTGCCTTGCTTTTCATTTGCCAAGAACACTCCATTTTTTACTCTTATCATTTTAACGAGTGTTCTCTTTTTCTAGAATTGCATTTAGCTTTCGATTTTCGCCTTGATATGTATTCAGATCTTGTTATATCTTTGCATCAAGGTGTATTTTGACCTCTGGTCCATGTTGGTTTTCATCAAAAGAGTTGGTTATAAAAAGTTTGAATGGTGTTGGAAAAGAGAAAAAGCTTTATGCAAAAAAGTGGTACAAGAAGGAGCTTGTGTAGACTACAGCCTAGGATTTTGCATGTCGTGCTTGATGTCTTTTTGATAGTATGCTTAGTGGTTTTACTGTAGCATGACTTGTCTCAAATTACTGTGATTTCTTAATGAGCCTTTGAAAAAATCATGCGTTGTTTTAATTATTTGGAAGCGTTATTTTGGTTTTCTCCTTGATGCTTTATTTGGGTTGACTTGGCACATACTCACACATGTTAGACTCATACAAAGTCGCTATTGCCTCTATGATCATTTAGTTTTTGAATTTTGATGCCATCTTATGCTTTTTTTAATGTCGCTTTGTCGGTATGCATGATTATGGCCATTATTCCTCTCTTAGTTGGTCGCTCCCAGTCTTTTGCTAGCCCTCATTTTGTACTTAGTATGAGCTCTACTCGTGCATACAACTCCAAAAAACCAAGTTTGCCATTGTGTCCACTATAAATTCCTATGCATGGTATTTGTAAGCCATCCCAAAGTAAATTTTCATGTGCTACCTTTCAAAAATTTCAACTACTTCTCGTTTTGTGCCACTGTTTTTAGCTCATGGGGACGTAGTGGTCGGAATTGCTATCTTACATATTAAATTAAGTACCCCTCGACTAGGCAGCTTCATCTGCTCGTCATCAATTTTGCATGAGAGCTGGTCAGACCATTGCAATCTAATTTTAAAAGAAAAGAAAAAAGGCACTCCTCCATGGTATGTGAATGTTGGTGGGCATCCGATGGAATCGGTTAGCCATGGTTTGAGTAAGGAAAAAAGGTGGGAGGAGTGCCAAAGCTTTATAAAAGAGCACTAATGTGCCAAATTTTCAAAGAACTTGGAACCGCTCTCACTTGTTTATTATGGAAGATAGTAAGACCCCATTGCCAGTCATTGACATGAAACAACCACCTCTCAAAACCCAATTTTTTATCTCTGTTTTACAAATAAAAAGCTCTAGCACATGTTTAATCACTGCTTCCCTCCACGAAGCGCCTTTCTTTTACTTTTATGTTGAGTCTCCACCTTCTATCTTTATGCACCGTTAAGAGAGCATAGTTGTCATTCTGAGTATAATGTGCATTGTCCCAAAGTTTTCATTGATTGATTCATATTGTTGGTTTCACTTGTTCTTAAATTATTTGTATCTAGTCGCCCTCTTAAAGTTGAAGGTGTCCTATGCATTTATGTTTTGCTCTCCATGAAGGACAAGCTGAAAACCATTTGCATGTTTTTCCATATGATTTGAACACACGTTTGACTTTCATTGTTTCATTTTCATGATCTTTTGTTTATTGGAATTATGCCCTAGAGGCAATAATAAAGATGTTATTATTATAATTCTTGTTCATGATAATGTTTATATTCCATGCTAGAATTGTATTAAGCGGAAACTTTAATACTTGTATGGTTTATGAACAACACTGTGTCCCTAGTACGCCTCTATGGACTAGCTCATTGATTAATGATGGTTAAGGTTTCCTAACCATAGACATGAGTTGTCAATTAATAATGAGGTCATATCATTAGGAGAATGATATGATGGACAGACCCAAATAAAGCAGAGCAATTAGATCGTGTCATCGTGTTCATCTTTGCGAAGCTTTTCTTATGTCATGTATTGTATTCCTTAGACCATGAGATAATACAACTCCCTGGTATCGAAAGAAAGCTTTGAGGTCATCAAACGTCATCCTATGCGAGGGTGATCAGAAAGGTGTCTCTCAGGTGATCGGAAATTTCTTGTTGGGTTGTATGTATCGGAGATGGAATTTGTCCCTCCCGAGTCGGAGAGATATACTTTGGACCCACTCGGTAATCGATATCAACACCGCTTGCAAGCACGTGGTTAAGGAGTTAATCACAAAGTGATATCGGATTACGGAACGAGTAAAGTACTTGCTGTGAACGAGATTGAACTAGGTATGGCGATACCGACGATCGAATCTCGGGCCAGTAAAATATCGTGTGACGAAGGGAATACATATACGGGATTAATTGAATCCTGGCATCGTGGTTCATCCGATATGATCATCGATGAATATGTGGGAGTCAATATGGGTTTCCAGATCCCGCTGTTGATTATTGATAGAAGATCATGTCTGCATATTCTCGAACCCGTAGGGTCACACACTTAACGTGCATCGACGCTAGGATAGAATGGATAATTGGTTTATGAGTTTTTGTTCGGAGTCTCGGATGAGAACCAGGACGTCACGAGAGGTTCCGGAATGGTCCGGAGAATAAGATTCATATAAAGGAAAGCAGTTTTTGGATTCCAGAATCGTTTCGGAGTTTATCGGTATTGTACCGCAAGGTTCTAGAAGGTTCCGGAGTGGGACCAACGTGGGCCCACTTGTCGGAGGCCTGCGTGGGCCTAAGGGGAAGTGCCCTGGCCACTTTGGGCCAGGCGCACAAGGCCCCTAAGGCCCAGCCGGCCAGCCCTTAGGGTAAACCCTAAGGGAACCTTCCAGAAGAGGGGGGGGGGGAAGACTTGCCCCCTACTCTTCCCCCTAGCCGTCGCCCTAGAGGCTTGGATGAGGGGCCAAGGCAGCCGGCCAGCCCCCCATATAAGGGGGGCAGGGGCGCAGCCCCCTACTACTCCAACCCTAGCTGCCGGCCAACTGCTGCCCCTCCACCTCTCTCTCGCGCGACTGTGCGTAGGCGAAGCCCTGCCGCAGAAACTCTCCACCATAAGCACCACGCCGTCATGCTGCAGATCCAATCTATCTCTCCACCATACTTGCTGGACCAAGGAAGGAGGAGATGTCACTGCACCGTACGTGTGCATCTCTCGGAGGCGCCGCCACTTGCGGCGTAGGATCGGATCGGATCGCGGGGAGGAGACGGCTAGTACGACTACATCATCCATGTTCTGTTGAACGTTTCCGCTGTGCGATTTCTTCAAGGGTATGAAGATCTCATCTACCTCTCTCGTTGATTACATCTCCTAGATTAGATCTTGGCTTTCTTGTTCGCATCCGTAGGAATTTTTTTGATTTACTATGCTACGAAACCCTTCAGTGGTATCAGAGCTAGATCTATGCGTAGATGTGTTTCACGAGTAGAACGCAACATGCTTGTTGTGGGCGTTGATGTTTTCTGTTGCAAACCTCTTATTTTTTATTTCTTATGGCGCGGCATAGTGAGATTGAAGCGGTCCAGGCCAACTTTACGCGACCTCGTTCGCGAGACCGGCTCCGCACTTGACGTGTGGCTTGTTCCATACATGCGGCTGGTGGATGCCAGTTTCTCTCACTATAGTAGTCATGAGATTTACAACGGATGTTAGCAACCATAATATCACCGTTGTGGCTTTTCGTAGGTAAGAATCGTTCTTAGCTTGTTACTCCCATAAGCCACGTAAAACATGCAACAACAAAGTAGAGGCGTCTAACTTGTTTTTGCAGGGAGTGTTTTGTGATATGTATGGCCCAAGACATGATGTGTATGAATTGAGATGTATGCGATGATCATGTTTTGTAATCTTTCACGACTTGCATGTCGATGAGTTCACAATCGGCAGGAGCCATATGGTTGTCTTTATAATTGTGTATGACCTGCGTGTCATCTTCTTATATGCCATGTAATAGCTTTACTTTATCGCTAAGTAGTTAGCAATAGTTGTAGTTGCTATTCGTGGTGGAGGCAATCATGGTGGAGTGATGGAGATCATGCCGGCGCGCACAATATGGAGATCATGGCGCGGAGATTGGCTATACCATGTCACATAAAATTATATGCATGTGATGTTTATCCTTTTATGTATCTTATTATGCTTAGATCGCGACGGTAGCATTATAAGATGATTCCTCACTTAAAGATCAAGATAAAATTGTGTTCTCCCCTCGTATGCGCCGTTGCGAAAGTTCGTCGTTTTCAAGCATCTCGTGATGATCGGGTGCTATAAACTATACGTTCACATACAACGGGTGCAAGTCAGTTTTGCACATGCGGAGATACTTGGGTTTGACTTGACAAGCCTAGCATGTACAGACATGGCCTCGGAACACACAAACCGAAAGGTTAAACATGAGTCATATGAATGATATGATCGACACTTTGTTGTCCACCATTGAAACCACATCTCTTCTCGTGAAGATCGGATTAGGTGTGGTGAATTTGGATCGTGTTCACTAAACAACTTGAGGGATGTTGAATTTAGTGGGAGTTCATCTAGTAATTTGATTAAGTTGAACTAGTTATCATGAACATAGTCTAAATTGTACTTGCAATGTTGTAGATCAAATGGCTAAGTCCAACTTCAACTTCAACGTTTTTGCTGAGAAAGAAAATCTTAAGAACAATGGGTCTAACTTCACCAACTGGTTCCGCAATCTGAGAATCATTCTCGCTGGCGGACAAAAAGCCTATGTACTTGAGGAAGCGTTAGGTGACACCCCTACTGCAACAGCGAAAACTGAAGAACTTGCTGACTTCAATGCTCGCAGAGATGATTGTGATGCGATTATGAGTACCATGCTGTTTCCTTTGGAACCGGAACTTCAAAATCGTTTTGAGAAGTACCGTGGGCCTGATGAGATTCTTGAGGAACTGAAAATCGTGTTTCAGACTCAAGCCCGTTCTGAGAGATATGAGATCTCTGAGAAGTTCTTTAACTGCAAGATGGAGGAAGGGAGTTCCGTTAGTGAGCACGCCATTAAGATGTCGGGCTACACTCAACGCCTTGAGCAACTGGACTGCAAGATTCCAGAAGAGCTCAAGATTGACAGAGTTCTGCAATCACTCCCTCCTAGCTACAAAGGTTTTGTAGTTACTCACAATCAAATTGGTTCCACTGATATGATCACTGAGCTCTTCGCAAAGCTTAAAGCTGCGGAGGTGGATATCAAGAAAGACAATCATGTGTTGATGGTCAACAAGACCACTAGCTTTAAGAAAGCTAAGGGTGCAAAGGGATCCTTCAAGAAAGGCAGCGGCAAGCGCGTTGCCCCTGCCGAGAAGAAGCTCAAGTCTGGACCTAAGCCGGATACTGAGTGCTTCTATTGCAAGGACAAGGGTCACTGGAAACGCAACTGTCCGAAGTACTTAGCGGACAAGAAGGCTGACACCATTAAAGGTATATTTGATATACATGTTATTGATGTTTACCTTACTAGCGCTCGTTGTAGTGCCTGGGTATATGATACTGGTTCAGTTGCTAATATTTGTAACTCGAAACAGGAGCTACAAAATAGACGGCGGCTAGCAAGGAATGAGGTGACGATGCGCGTTGGCAATGGATCAAAAGTTGATGTGATGGCCGTCGGCACGCTCTTCTTAGTTTTACCTCCGGGATTAGTTTTAAACCTTAATAAGTGTTATTATGTGCCTGCGTTGAGCATGAACATTATATCTGGATCGTGTTTATTGCAAGACGGTTATTCATTTAAATCTGAGAATAATGGTTGTTCTATTTATATGAATAACATCTTTTATGGTCATGCACCTGTTGTGAATGGTTTATTTCTTCTGAATCTCAAAAGCAATGAAACACACATCCATAACATTGAGGCTAAAAGATGCAAAGTAGATAGTGATAATCCAACTTATTTGTGGCACTGCCGTCTAGGTCATATTGGTGTAAAACGCATGAAGAAACTCCATTCTGATGGACTTTTGGAGTCTCTTGATTTTGAATCATTTGACACGTGCGAGCCGTGCCTCATGGGCAAGATGATCAAAACCCCGTTCTCCGGAATAATGGAGTGAGCAACGGACTTATTGGAAATCATACATACCGATGTGTGCGGACCAATGAGTGTTTCGACACGCGGTGGATATCGCTATTTTCTCACTTTTACTGATGACTTAAGTAGATATGGGTATATCTATTTAATGAAACATAAATCTGAAACGTTTGAAAAGTTCAAAGAATTTCAGAACGAAGTGGAAAACCATCGTAACAGGAAAATTAAATTTCTGCGATCCGATCATGGAGGTGAGTATTTGAGTTATGATTTTCTCACGCATCTTAAAGCAAGCGGAATCGTTTCGCAACTCACGCCACCCGGAACACCACAGCGCAATGGTGTGTCTGAACGTCGGAATCGAACTCTATTAGATATGGTGCGATCAATGATGTCTCTTACAGATTTGCCGTTATCATTTTGGGGTTATGCATTAGAAACCGCTGCATTCACTTTAAATAGGGCACCATCTAAATCCGTTGAGACGACACCGTATGAACTATGGTTTGGTGCTAAACCTAAGTTGTCATTTCTTAAAGTTTGGGGATGCGAAGCTTACGTCAAGAAGTTGATGCCGGACAAGCTCGAACCCAAAGCGGAGAAATGCGTCTTCATAGGATACCCTAAGGAAACGATTGGGTATACCTTCTACCACAGATCCGAAGGCAAAGTGTTTGTTGCAAAGAACGGATCCTTTCTTGAGAAGGAGTTTCTCTCGAAAGAAGTGAGTGGGAGGAAGGTAGAGCTAGACGAGGTTATTGAACCTTCTCTCGAGTTGGAGAGTAGCGCAGCACCTGAAGTTGTTCCGGTACCGTCTGCACCAACAAGAGAGGAAGCTAATGATGAGGATCATGAAACTTCAAACGATGCTACTACTGAACTTCGCAGGTCGACAAGGTCACGTGCCACTCCTGAATGGTACGGCAACCCTGTCTTAACCGTCTTGTTGTTAGACAACAGTGAACCTGCGAACTATGAGGAAGCAATGATGAGCCCAGACTCTGAGAAATGGCTAGAGGCCATGAAATCTGAATTGGGATCCATGAGTGAAAACCAAGTATGGACTTTGGTGGACCCTCCTAGCGACCGTAAGGCCGTTGAGTGCAAATGGATTTTCAAGAAGAAAACGGACGTGGATGGTAATGTTACTGTCTATAAAGCTCGGCTTGTCGCAAAAGGGTTTCGGTAAGTTCAAGGTGTTGACTACGATGAGACTTTCTCTCCCGTAGCGATGTTTAAGTCCATTCGGATTTTATTAGCAATTGCTGCATTTCATGATTATGAAATATGGCAGATGGATGTCAAGACTGCGTTCCTCAATGGCAACATTGATGAAGAGTTGTATATGATGCAGCCCGAAGGGTTTGTCGATCCTAAGGATGCTAATAAGGTGTGCAAACTTCAGCGTTCCATTTATGGACTGAAGCAAGCATCTCGGAGTTGGAACCTTCGTTTTGATCAAGTGATCAAGAGTTTTGGATTTGTTCCAAATTGCTATGAAGCTTGTATCTACAAGAAAGTGAGTGGGAGCTCGGTGACATTTTTAGTACTATATGTGGATGACATATTGATTATTGGAAATGATATCGGTATGCTTAACGATGTGAAGAGTTATTTGAATAAATGTTTTTCAATGAAAGACCTAGGAGAAGCTGCTTATATATTAGGCATCAAAATCTATAGAGATAGAGAAAGACGCCTAATAGCTTTAAGCCAAAGTACATACATGGACAAAGTTCTGAAAAGGTTCAGAATGGATAAAGCAAAGAAAGGTTCATTGCCCATGTTGTCAGGTAAGATATTGAGCAAGGCTCAGTGTCCAGCTACGGTAAAAGATAGAGATACTATGAGCAAAGTGCCATATGCCTCGGCCATAGGTTCTATCATGTATGCCATGCTATGTACTAGACCGGATGTGTCCAATGCTCTTAGTTTGACTAGCAGATACCAAAGTGATCCAGGAGTGGAACACTGGACAGCCGTAAAGAACATCCTAAAGTATTTAAATAGGACTAAAGAAATGTTCTTGGTCTATGGAGGTGATGAGGAGCTCGTCATAAAAGGTTACGTCGACGCTAGTTTCGACACCGACCCGGATGATTCTAAATCTCAGACAGGATACGTTTATATTTTGAATGGTGGAGCTGTGAGCTGGAGAAGCTGCAAGCAAAGCGTGATCGCGGGATCTATAACAGAAGCGGAATACATGGCTGCTTCGGAAGCATCAAGTGAAGGAGTTTGGATCAGAAACTTCATCACTGAGCTTGGTGTGGTTCCAAATGCC
Source organism: Dactylis glomerata (assembly GCA_007115705.1). NCBI lineage: Eukaryota > Viridiplantae > Streptophyta > Magnoliopsida > Poales > Poaceae > Dactylis > Dactylis glomerata. The sequence goes on along the minus strand of QXEO01001608.1, from coordinate 1,458,157 downwards.
TTGGACCCACTGGAGATATTGTGTGACAACACTGGCGCCATAGCACTGGCTAAGGAACCAAGATATCATCCAAAGACCAAGCACATCAACCGCCGGTTCCATATAATTCAAGATTATATAGCAGATGGAGATCTGAAGATTAGCAAAGTACATACGGATCTGAATGTCGCAGATCCGTTGACTAAACCTCTTCCACGAGCAAAACATGATCAGCACCTTAATGCCATGGGTGTTAGATTGTTGCCAGATGTAAACTAGATTATTGACTCTAGTGCAAGTGGGAGACTGTTGGAATTATGCCCTAGAGGCAATAATAAAGATATTATTATTCTAATTCTTGTTCATGATAATGTTTATATTCCATGCTAGAATTGTATTAAGCGGAAACTTTAATACTTGTGTGGTTTATGAACAACACCGTGTCCCTAGTACGCCTCTATGGACTAGCTCATTGATTAATGATGGTTAAGGTTTCCTAACCATAGACATGAGTTGTCAATTAATAATGAGGTCATATCATTAGGAGAATGATATGATGGACAGACCCAAATAAAGCAGAGCAATTAGATCGTGTCATCGTGTTCATCTTTGCGAAGCTTTTCTTATGTCATGTATTGTATTCCTTAGACCATGAGATAATACAACTCCCTAGTATCGGAAGAAAGCTTTGAGGTCATCAAACGTCATCCTATGTGAGGGTGATCAGAAAGGTGTCTCTCAGGTGATCGGAAAGTACTTGTTGGGTTGTATATATCGGAGATGGAATTTGTCCCTCCCGAGTCGGAGAGATATACTTCGGGCCCACTCGGTAATCGATATCAACACCGCTTGCAAGCACGTGGTTAAGGAGTTAATCACAAAGTGATATCGGATTACGGAACGAGTAAAGTACTTGCTGTGAACGAGATTGAACTAGGTATGGCGATACCGACGATCGAATCTCGGGCGAGTAAAATATCGTGTGACGAAGGGAATACATATACGGGAATAATTGAATCCTGGCATCGTGGTTCATCCGATATGATCATCGATGAATATGTGGGAGTCAATATGGGTTTCCAGATCCCGCTGTTGATTATTGATAGAAGATCATGTCTGCATATTCTCGAACCCGTAGGGTCACACACTTAACGTGCATCGACGCTAGGATAGAATGGATAATTGGTTTATGAGTTTTTGTTCGGAGTCTCGGATGAGATCCAGGACGTCACGAGAGGTTCCGGAATGGTCCGGAGAATAAGATTCATATAAAGGAAAGCAGTTTTTGGATTCCGGAATCGTTTCGGAGTTTATCGGTATTGTACCGGAAGGTTCTAGAAGGTTCCGGAGTGGGACCAACGTGGGCCCACTTATCAGAGGCCTGCGTGGGCCTAAGGGGAAGTGCCCTGGCCACTTTGGGCCAGGCGCACAAGGCCCCTAAGGCCCAGCCGGCCAGCCCTTAGGGGAAACCCTAAGGGAACCTTCCAGAAGAGGGGGGGAGGAGACTTGCCCCCTACTCTTCTCCCTAGCCGCCGCCCTAGAGGCTTGGATGAGGGGCCAAGGCAGCCGGCCAGCTCCCCATATAAGGGGGGGCAGGGGCGCAGCCCCCTACTACTCCAACCCTACCGCCGGCCAACTGCTGCCCCTCCACCTCTCTCTCGCGCGACTGTGCGTACGCGAAGCCCTGCCGCAGAAACTCTCCACCCTAAGCACCACGCCGTCGTGCTGCAGATCCAATCTATCTCTCCACCATACTTGCTGCACCAAGGAAGGAGGAGACATCACTGCACCGTACGTGTGCATCTCTCGGAGGCGCCGCCACTTGCGGCGTAGGATCGGATCGGATCGCGGGGAGGAGACGGCTAGTACGACTACATCATCCACGTTCTGTTGAACGTTTCCGCTGTGCGATTTCTTCAAGGGTATGAAGATCTCATCTACCTCTCTCGTTGATTACATCTCCTAGATTAGATCTTGGCTTTCTTGTTCGCATCCGTAGGAAATTTTTTGATTTACTATGCTGCGAAACCCTTCATTGTTTGTGTTTATTTTCATGTTATAACATGGTTGCTAAGTTTCTTCTATCAAGATTATATCTTTCATGCCCATGTTTTAAGTTTTTCGATCCCAGCGCATAACGCTTACATATTTGATCAAGATTGTGTAGGTGCATGTCACCTCAAAAATTATTTCTTTTGTTATCACTTACCTACTCGAGGACGAGCAGGAGTTAAGCTAGGGGATGCTGATACGTCTTCAATGTATCTATAATTTTTGATGCTCCATGCTTGTTTTTACACCATTTGGTTAGTTTTTCGTTACACTTCATGGCATTTTTATGCATTTTCCGGAACTAACCTATTAACGAGATGCCACAGTGCCAGTTCCCTGTTTTCTGCTGTTTTTGTGTTTCAGAAAAGTTACACAGGAAATATTCTCGGAATTGGACGAAACCAAAGCCAGACGTCCATATATTTCACGGAGCTTCCAGAAGACCGAAGAGGAGACGGAGTCAGACCAGAGGGTGGCCACACCACCAGGGGGCGCGGCCCATCCCTGGCCCGCGCTGGCCTGTGGTGTGGGCCCCCTGGTCCACCTCTGGCGCCGCCTTTTCGCCTATAAAGACCCCCCGACGGGAAAAACCTAAAGAACCTGATCACTTTTCTAGAACACATCGCGATCCACTGCCGCCATCGACCCGAAGATCGGGAGGGTCCAGAAGCTCTTCCCGGCACCCTGCTAGAGAGGGGAATCGCCACCAGAGGTCTTCTTCATCGCCATGCTTGCCGTCGGCGCAATGAGTGAGTAGTCTACCTTGGACTATGGGTCCATAGTAGTAGCTAGTTGGTTGTCTTCTCCACCATGTGCTTCATGTTTAGATCTCGTGAGCTGCCTTACATGATCGAGATCACCGTTATGTAATTGTACATGTTGTGTTTGTTGGGATCCGATGAATATTGGTGTTATGATTGAGTTGAAGTACTGAATTTTATCTTATGTTATCTCTATGTTGTTTATGATCTTGCATTCTCTCTGTTGTTAGTAGCTATCTTGGCCGAGTAGTTGCTAGTGACTCCAAGAGGGGGTATTTATGCTCGATAGTGGGTTCATGCCTCTATTTAATCTGGGGGAGTGACAGAAACCTCTAAGGTTGTAGATGTGTTGTTGCTACTAGGGGAAAAACAACATTCATATGCTCGAGGGCATATTCTTTGTTTACATTACACACTTTGCTTAATGCAGTTATCTGTTGTTCACAACTTAATACTTGTGGAGTTCTCGGATTGATTCGCCACAAGTGGATTATTAGTCATAGATGCAGTTGGATGGCGGTCTATGTATTTTGTTGTAATGCCTAGAGTAAATCTCATAGTGATCCTCTTGACATATCACGTTGTCTTTACTCTATCAATTGCCCAACTGTAATTTGTTTATCCAGCATGTGTTATTTTATCTTATGGAGAGACACCACTAGTGAACTGTGGACCCCGGTCCTATTTCCTTTATATTGCTATCACCTGTTTACTTTACTCGCACTATTTACTTTACTCGCATACTATTACTATTTTCCACTCGATACGCTCATTCCTTTGTTTACGGCAAACCGGTGAGATTGACAACCTCATCGTAAGTTGGGAGCAAAGTATTTGGTTGTGTTGTGTGCAGATTCTGTGTTGCAGCTGGCAAAGCAAAGCATTGGACGAGGCGCCTTTTAAATTGTCCAGAGCTGTCGCAAGCTAGCAAGCATCACCTTCAGTCGTATTGGCTTCTTCCTCTCTTGATCGACAAACTTTGGTTTCTTACTGAGGAAAAACCTTGCTGCTATATGCATCATACCTTCCTCTTGGGGTTCCCAACTGGACGGTGAAAAACTATCAACACCGTGCCGCATCACTTCCTTTACCGGCTTGATCGAAGCGACCGCAGACATTCCAAGATAACGGCGTGGCGTACAAGGGAACACCATCACAAGCAGGGCGGATCCACAGCTAGCTATGGGGGTGCACAGGACCTGGTTGGAACATAAATTCTTTGTAATATGTCATTTTTTCCCATATGTGCACCCCTCAAAATTGTTTTAAATTTGTTTGGGCACCCCCTAGGCACCCCAGTGCCAGATACTCTAGCTCCGCCACTGATCACAAGACAGGATACAGAGCTAAACTAGCCATACCAGTGAATGCTCGTGACGAGCATGCAATTACTTGACCACCTAGGCATAGGCGGAGCGCCTTGGAGGCGAAAGTGGGCTACTGCCCCCCTTGGAAATGTGCAAATTCTTTACTAGGCATAGTCTGCATTAGATGTTTCCTAGTATTAATTTTCAATATAGCACGACGTTCCCTGTCAGTTTCCAATCTAGCACAAGATAGCAACGAGAAAGAGGCTTTCATAATTCTGGGTGGACTTTATCGATTTTATAAGTTGCATCGTCCAAATCTGAAGGTCAGTTTCTTTTTACTAATCGACTGATTTTGTATGTTTTTTAGTTGGCTGACCATCAATGCATCTTGGGCCTACTCCTCTTGCTGTTAAAAATAAAAGTTGCTTACTGTGTCAGTTCCTAAGTAAATCAAGAAATCGTTGCTGGCCATTGACAGATCTTGGGAAAAAATTCTATCTTCCTTGCTATATCAATTTCCATTTAATTCAATATTATATATTAAGTGCATTTTCAATGTTGAAAATCATCTCTTCCATGTTACGGATAGCTTGGAATTAATAAAAATTGCAATGAAGAGTTGAATTTGGCCCCCTCTTTATTTTTGGTCACGCTCCGCCACTGCACCTAGGCCATGTACTACGTATATGCTTGAGAAAGCAGGACATGCATGACGTATCAACTCGTTGCAGCTAGTTAAGCAGGCCTAGTGCAGTGCGCTCCTAGTAAAATATCACATGTAAAAGGTATTGGAGTCACCTACGTGCACATGGGAGGATGTGAACCAGACATCCACACACACACACAAACCATGCAACTTTTTTTTTGAACAGGTAAAGAGGAGTTTCATTAAGCGGCGGGTGAAATTACAGGGAGAAAAGATAAAATTACAAACAGCCCCCTGACAATTGCAGAACACACCCTAAAAAAGATTGCTGAGAAGCAATCGGATCCTTGCTTGCCGCCGGCGAAGAGCACCTCCAGAGCAGCGCCACCTCTGAGCCAAGCGGGGACGAGACCACTTGCTTGGACGAGGGACGTCAAGGCCACTCCGTCAATGCAGAAGATCCTCTCGAGGAGGATGAACATGCTCACGCAACTGCTCTCATTGCCGAGCTCGGCGCGGCCAGTCATGTGGCCAAGGATAGCGTCGGCGACATCAGGTCAACACTTGGAGCACGCCGAAGGGAGCTGAAACTCCTGGAGCCCCCGGAGGCCCATACAGGCCCCCCCAAGACCATCTGCTAGCCACGGCAAGCCTCTGGCAGTCCTCCCCCTCCCCCTCGCCGCCATGGCCGGCCGGGGAGATAGGACCAACAGGAGATGCAGCCACCAACAAAAAGTCGCGCTTGAACAGGGGGGAGTAGACCACCAGCCTCACCGCCAACACCCTTCTCCCCACGCCTCCACGGCCGGTCGGAGAAGGAGCAAACGAAGAAGATGAAGCGGGCCACCGCCAGGCGCCGCGCCCACGCACCAGAGCGGAAGGACTCCCGCCACCACCAGATCCAGACATCCTTGCTCCCACCATTTCCATCCCCTCACCACCACGGCCGTCCAGAGGGAGACGGAAGAGCAGAAGGACCTCCGCCGCTGGGAAGCAGCACGCAGCCCCAAACTTATTCTGCGGCATGGTGGCCAAAGGATCTGCAGCTTGCTTCGACCAGAGAAGCAAAATCGCAGAGCAATCGGACCCTAGAACCCAGATCGGGGCGCCAAGATCTGGAGAACCAAGCCCAGGCAAAGAGCCTGCTACCAACAAAAAGAAGAAGAAAAAGGGGGACCTATGTACTCCGGTGCCCCCCCCTCGTCCATCTCCGGCCGGCTATTCTGGCAGAGAGGACTCGGGAGAGGCCCGGCTGCTGTCGGCGCGCACGCAGCTACTGGAGCGAGGAGGGGAGCGAGCTGGGGAGGAAGAGAGCGGTCATTCCAAACCATGCAACTTGCCTACGCCAGAATCCGATGGAAGCGGCAGCGCCTAGAACTGACAGCGCTAGTCGGTACAACCGATAAAACGCGCGATCGGTCGCCCGATATGGAGCGTTTTCCTTATTATATATAACACTTTTTATCTTTTAATTTTGTATGTTAAGATATTTCAACGTTTTCATATTTGGCCGAACTGACTGCAACTCTTTCAAGTTTCTTCCCACACCACACCGAACTGAATTGGACTGATTTTCCACGTCCTCCTTTTTTAATGTATCTCTACTAATAATATTGTTAGAGGTATGGTCCGTAGCTCGTAAATACGCTTTCAATCCACCAAAAATACGCTTTCATCTTCTCCCAACAAAATTACCCGAGTTGCCACCGCTTAGTTATAAAAAAAGGTTCGTACTTGTCCCTTTCCTCTGTTTTTCAATCCACCCGGAGCGGCCATCCCTGCTGGCGAGATTCCCGCCCGTATGTCCCAACGCGCCGCCCGGCCCGATTGCTGCCCCGCGTGCCTCCACGGACCTCGCCGCGGCGCAACGCCCCGAGAAGAGGTCTTGACGCCAGGACGCGGATGAGCTGCGAGCTGCCGCATCTGATTGCTCAGGGATCATATGCGGTCTCTCCCTCGAGCCGGACAAGGCAGTTTTATCACCTCCTCTTTTTGCCGGTGCCCAGTCAAGCGTATGTCGCGGCCGCCTGAACCTCTTTCTGACCGGAGCCCAAGCGACCGCAGCTAATCCTGCCGAACAAGGACTGCTGCCGCCACCCCTCGATCTCCGGCCAACGGTGACCTCCACCTCCTACGGGTACAGGTAGTTGGGGCAGGGTAGACAATGTCGGATTCCAAGCAGGCGGAGCGCATGGGGATGGAGGCGGCCTCCTGCAAGGAGTAGGGGAGGCCGGAGAGTGGTGCGCGGCTGGTAAGAGCAGGAATTGGAGCCCTGCCTGCCGACGTGGTAGTTGTGGGGGCTCCTGGCGGTGAGGTGCGGTGGGCGACTGGGGGCGGCGCGGTGGGTGGGTGGCTGCCTGGCTGTGGCAGCGCGGTGTGTTGGGTAACCACTCACCAGGGGCAGTGCACCATCGTGGCGCTCGGAAAACGCTCATCTGATATCGAACATGAACATCTTAATGCGGACAGCGGTGGAATACTGAAGCTCCACAAGGACGTGCAGACTTGCAGATACCAGGGACGTGCAGATCATGTTCTGACATGCTCACCTATGAGATGCAACCTGCAAGCAACGCACGCTCGCAAACAACATTGGTTGCAGTTTATGGAACTGAAAGATTGCTGAGAAAAACATTACGAGGCCTTTGTTGCCTACACTTTTTCTGCCCAGATAAAGAAAAATTGCCTTCTTAATGTGTGTAAATAGAGGCAGGCTCTGAAATTTTTGTCAGCCAGGAGGAAGACGGAGCAAGGGGGGTTTCACCGCTATAGTTTAATTTGCAATTTGTGGTGTTATTTTCTCGTCAGAATTATGCAGTTTCGACATGTTGTCCATGTGTTTGGAAGAACTTAATCTCCGGTTCAAATAATCAGAGATCATATGAGCAATTCAGACTTGTTTGTTTTCAGAATTATATTCGATACACATGGTTTACATCTTCGCATCTTAAGCTTCTCCGGCAAAACAGTCTCTATCAGGCAACCTGATGTGTGATTCGAGATGAGCGGCGCCAATAGAGAAGTAGTGACGGCCTGATAGGACATGAGAGGCCGCCGTCGTTGAGCCAGCGCTGGATGCTACGGCACTCGAATGTGTAGCTGGAGGAAAGTGGTTCGTCTTGACCTCCATTGAGATTGGGCAGCGTTCGGTGACGACGCCAGCTCTAGAACCTCCATGCTCTTCAACGACTCCCTTCATAAAACAATTCCCGGACCAATTCGTGAGCACATTATAAATATTTGTAAACCAATTCTTATTTGTAGTATGCATCTACAACTGACCTGCAGCCAAATTTGATGCGCTTTTTTCTAGGTCACCGGATGTATCATGCACCTGCGTATTCTTGCTATAAATTCTCTATTTCAAACTCCCAAAGGCTTCAGACACCATTTTAACATATGACCAAGATTTAGGCTATTTAAGTTAGTGACACAATGGTAGCTACCTACAGATTTTCTATATTCACCAGCTCGGTGTATACCCTGACAATTGTGTCTTGGTTGGAGCAAGTAGGCTGGCATGTTCATGCGTTATAAGGAGTGTTGACATTTGCAGTTCCGTTATTAAACTTTAGCTAAATGTCTGATTAGATTACAATATCATCATTTCTTCTGCTATGCTTAGTCTAATTAGAACTAAAAAAAATGCATTCTGCATCCAAGATTTATACCCACAACACATAGCAAATGCATTATTCGTCATTCTATTTTTATTTAGCCGTAGCAACGCACGGGTTTTGTGCTAGTATGTATAATCCGGTAAGACACCCAGACTCCATCGAGTCCTGCTGGCGCACGCAGCGCTGCTTCTAATCTGTACTAATTTTACATGTTTACTAGTTAAATACCCGTGCGTTGCAACGGGTTTAAAATTAAAGATAGGTCGTGAAAAATGCATGCATTCCATAGAATCTATGGTTGTATTACTATCATGGGTCTCAAAAGGATATCAGGGATTTATTTAAATTTAAATTTATCTAAGACTCTATTTAGTGTATAGATACGTTCAAACTTTGATAAAAAAATTACATCTTTTTTAGGACTGAAAGGAATACAATAATTTAACGCCTTAGTGCTCATCTGTTCTGTAAAAATAAGGGCTACACATAGCCCCAGATATTTAGATGTTGTTTTCAGTATTTTTTTAAAAAAGGTTATATGTAGTCCAAGCTGCATTTTGTAGTTTCAGCCATTTCATCTTGCTTGTGCTATAGATTGGATACAAAATACTATACAATCACGACCTCACATTAGCGTTGTAGTTTGCCAAATACAAACATAGTTAAAATTAAAAAAACATGTATTTGCAGTTTTCTCACCTAGATGAATAATTCTAAACACTTGTTGCTAACAAAAAAATGGATTAAAACTTCTTTTACTAAAATTGCTTTCGTAACCCGTTTCTTAAGAACTGATCTATAAATTCCTTTATCGTAACAACTACTGGTTGAAGCCAGCTTTTAGTAGATCCTCTAAAAAAAGCTCTTATTAGATCCCACAATCCAGATTTAAGTGAGCTAAAATCATCACGGGATGTTCTACGCTATCCCCTTTCCAGAGAGCACCGAGCAAGCGGCGGGGACTGCTCCATCCCCTTCCCATGTTCTTTCTTTTTCCAAGCATTTTTAGTTCCGCAACAATGGAAGAGAAATCACCTCGATTGAATCTCGTACAACTCCCGTTTTCTTTGTCTCCTGCCTTTTTCTTGGCCGGTGCATACACCGCCAACGCAGTGAGCTCGGCACGGCAGGGGAGGCCAGCTCCAGCGAGGGGCTGTCTGGCACGACGCTCGGAGGAGACGCCCCCTGCATCCCGATGGCCGCTGCCGCCCCGAGCCACTCAGCCACCCCATCCAGCGCGGCAGCGACGCCCCAACCTACCCAGCGCCAGCCTCGACCATCCGCTGCATCATGTCAGCTGGCGCCAGCGCCGCCGCCCTGAGCCACCCTATGTCCCTATCCCCTCCAGCGCCGGCATTCCCTGCAGACCTCCTCCGCCGCCCTTCCACCTGCATCCTCCCATCCCGTCTTTATCGGTTAAGCATCCTACCCCTAATCCCTAATCCCCATGTTGAGCGGCACACCTATCCCTAATCCCCTACGTCCTCTGCCGAGCTCTTCCATCCCATCTCCCCTGCGTCCTACCTAGCCCTCCTCTCACTGTGCTCCCATGGTGGCCGACGGCAGTGGCAGCAGGCCCACGCAGGAGAGGCGGAGGGACCTGACGGCAAATTAGCTCGTCTACGGCCCCACGCTGGCGATTTGTCGATCCGGCCACGGGAGACTTGGAAGATGCCACGCCACCCTCCCCCATGGCGTTAATCTGCCCGGTGAGCGGCAGTAGGTTTGGTTCTCGTCGATGCCTCGTGACCTGATGCCTAAAGGCTGTGGCGTGCTTCGGCGCTGAAGCTCATCGGTGGGGGGTGGCGAAAGGGGACTGGACGCGGGGAGCCGCCGCGGGGTCGGTAGGCTGCGGTAGCCGAAGCTCCACGTGAGGGAGGACAGGGCACGGGGGCGTCAGCGGCGGGGGGCGCTCCTACGTGTGCGGCGTGCAGGAGGTGTCTTGGCGGTGGGCGGTATGCGTGGCCGAACAGCCGGAGAAGGATGCGGCGGCGGTCTGTCGCGCGATAGGATTGGATGGTTAGGAGTGATGCTGGGGAGAGATCGGTCGGGCCAAAAAACGTTTCGTTTCTTAAACGGACAAAAATGTATTTTAGTCGGTTGAAAGCGTATTATATGGACACGGATCAGTCCTACTGCAATATTATTAGTAGAGATAATATATTTTATTCCTTTTCTTTACAGGCAGAGAAAGAAACGGTGGAGTAGTTGATCGTAGTATTTTTTGACATGTCCGTCTTATGTGACATATGTGTTATTTTTTACAAATCTACTGTTGTACGTATCATTTTTATCTTTTTATCTTATACATTAAGATTAAAATCATCAATATATGTGTTTTTCCTTTTAAATATATTTATTCATGCACCATTTTTAATTCTTAGAATGACTTTTCCCTATTACGTAGGACAAATTTACGCCACACCAAGTCCAGAATACAGAAAATCTCTACCGAAAAAATATATTTTGGGCTATACGTACTGACATATCGTATCAGTGACGACTCTCTGAAACCTTATGTTTTCTTGTAGATGGATTTTATCAGTCGCTAGTTTGATTTTAATAATCCCAAAAGAATAAAACTTGGGGTGCCTACTTTTTACTTGACCTATGTGCAGGTGCGGTTTCAAACTTTCTTCTCCTAAAAAGGAATAAAACTTGCATCCCTAGGTGACTTATCTGCAGGACTGTTCCAAACGTTTTTTTCTTATTGAGATACTAGCACATTACCCGTGCGTTGCTACGGATAGATCAAGTGTTCACCCATGTATTTTGGAAATAATTAAATGCTATTATTGAATGTAAATGATCGATAAAAACACACGTATTGCCATGGTCTATTGAGTTCCTTTCCGTGGCCTATTAGTTTTCTTTACAATGTCTGTAAAAAAAATCATGTGTATAGAAACAATAGCGACATAACACTATACAAGCAATGAAATTCCACTTTGATCAAAGTGTTCTTTTATAAAATATACAGATTGATGTCATTCATAGAAAGCAATGACCCAACTATTCATCTCGCTTTAAATAAGATCTTCTCCTAGATGCGTTTTAATATTTCTGTACAACATCATAAATTGTTGCTTATACGTAAAACACATAGAATTTTGAGTGATTTTAAATATTCGCTCAACTCAGTTTCGCTGTATAAAACACAGTGGTTTTCGGTCGCTTACAACAACATTACCTTGGGCCTATTAGTGTCAATTTTGAAGAAAGATAAAATTTAAAAAGGAACTACAGTTGATAATTAACCAAAGCAATCTGTACATTTCAGAAATACATGGAGAAACTAATAATACTACAAGACTTCGATGCCAGTAGATCTAATGGCACAAGATCAATGACTCTTGATTATTCTTCATGCTTCATTCAACATAGTTTTTTACATGTTCAGTTAACATAGTTCTGTAGAAATATGAAGTGGTTTGCAAACATGTGATATGAATCACCCGAGAGGCATGTCATGCGAAGTCTGAATTCTCTTCAGACTCGTATATAGTGCAAGAACTCTGAGAGCTAGTTTCCACAGCGGAATACCTTCATGTGTCCTACTCGCTATCTTTGTAGAGCATCTTGAATTAAAACCCAGCATGAGTAAAGCCTTCACCGCACGGAGTTGAATCTTATCATCTAAGCATGATGAGCACTCATGAGGCGCATTCCAGCAATTAACCCATCTCTTTTAAGCTGAAAACTGAATTTAACACTGCCCTCTAGAATTTTATAGAAAATTACTTTGGAAACTACTATGAAATGCACCTGATTTCATTTGATTTTGACGATTAATCAAACATCTTCATAAAAATATACAGAGTGCACCTAGAACAAAACTCTAAATACATAAACAAAGGATATCAGCAACCAGATGCTGCTCGGCTGGTTGATTTTGACGATTAATCAAACATCTTCATAAAAATATACAGAGTGCACCTAGAACAAAACTCTAAATACATAAACAAAGGATATCAGCAACCAGATGCTGCTCGGCTGGGTCGGCCTCTCTCTCTCTCTCTCTCTCTCTCTCTCTCTCTCTCTCTCTCTCTCTCTCTCTCTCTCTCTCTCTCTCTCTCTCCCTCTCCCTCTCCCTCTCCCTCTCCCCTCTCCCTCTCCCTCTCCCTCTCCCTCTCCCTCTCCCTCTCCCTCTCCCTCTCCCTCTCCCTCTCCCTCTCCCTCTCTCTCTCTCTCTCTCTCTCTCTCTCCCTCTCCCTCCCTCTCCCTCCCTCCCTCTCCCTCCCTCTCTCTCTCTCTCTCTCTCTCTCCCTCTCTCTCTCTCTCTCTCTCTCTCTCCATTTGCTTTGCTTTACTTCCTTCCGCACCCAACTGCATAGCAGAGGTAGCTTGTTCGACTGAATAAAATCGGAACCCAGCCCCAGGCCCCCAGCCCTCTGCATCTGGTAGGCCTGCGCCAGAAGCAACCGGAACAGATGCAGCAGCTGTGGGAAGCGACCGTACCACCATGGGTCCTCTTTAACCTGGAAAGTCAACGGGGTGGAGAGATGAAGACCAGCAACGGGGTAGGAGGCCAGTCACCACGGCCTTGGATTGAATCTGGAACCCTTGCTCACCATCGTCTGCAAGGACGCCATCGACTTCGCCGATGCATCGGACGACGGGACGACCAGCGGCGTTCGCAAGATCTGTTTCAAAGAGTCGTGTGTGGAGGATCGGGGGTGCTGACTGTGTGCGTTTTTCGTAGCGAGTCGATGGTAGGGCGCTGCCGCCGGCCAATTTTTGGCCAAACCTAACCAGGGCGCCCCGATTCACATCATCGACGCCTCCCTGCCGCGTCCCTCACCCGCTCATGGCTTGTTCTGGGTGAATCCAATTCCCCATCGTCACCATAGACGAAGTAGCTTCACTCCAACTGCCGGCCGATTCCACGGCCTAACGCACGCCATGGACTACGGAAATCTCATATTCATCCCTACCCGCCACCTACCGTCCGCCACGGACCAGAGGAAGCTCAGCTCTGTCCATCTCTGTGACTCCGTCGCATCTTTCCCTCCATGGACAAGGGAAAATCGGCTCCTGCCGTCTACACCGCATCCCTCTTGCCAAGGACGTTGGTAAGTACGTCATTCCGAAATTACCCGCCGGCTCTCCCACCGCCCATCTCGTCGAGTGGATACGCCCTGCACCCTAGCTTCGTTGGGAAGGCAGGGGGAAGCCCTCTTGCCGGAGCTACCTTCTTCGCCTCCTCCCGCCTCCCCCTTCCCCTTTGAACCTAAATCAAAATCGACCTTTTCTCCCCAGTGCCCGTGGACCCTCCCCCAACCCCGCAATCCCTGGAGGAAAACCTCACATTTGATGCCGGGCGCGGGCGCAAGACGGGTGAGCACGAAGGGGAAGAAAAGGAGTGAGGAAGGGAGGGGAAAAGATGATCGAATCGAACCGGTCAGTTTACTTGGCGGTGGCATAAGACTGTAAATTATATGAACTGGATGGGCAAATTTGGAGCAACGTACGTATGTATGGACGGTCGTATTGCAATTTTATTAGTAGTGATTTCTACTTACTATTTTTTCACTGCTCAAATATATGGGTGTTTCTACATACTCATACTAACTTTACAGATGCAACTATATGAACTAAATGATCCTTTATTTGCTTCTTATATGCGGCATATATGGCCGCTTGCTTGTGTGCACCCATCCCTTCAAACATAACCAGTTAAAAATGTATGTTTTATTTAATTTGCTATATGCAGCATATAAATTCGCAAGTAGGATCTAAATCTTTGCTCCATTAGGATTGACCTCTCCACATTCTTGTGCATCTTGCAGGCACCAAGCAATCCTCTCAAATAGATTCATTAGTCAGCATATGAAATTCTATAAGTAAGGACAAATGCTTCTCTCAAGCCCACCTACACGAGTCGTGTAACACGAGCAAGGAGATTGATGACACACCCGTAAGCCTCTTTATTAGGCTGCAACTTATAATAAGATGTTATTGACCTGGCGAAGTTTCATCCTTCATCTAGTATATACCAACATCGTTGCAAGCACTTATCAGGCTATGAATAAAACATGGTCAGGATGTAGCCTAGCAGCTTAGATCATAGTAACTGAAAAGATGGTCTCGCAGTACCCAATCATCATACGTACGGACGTCGTGTTATAAATATGTGGATTTCTCCCTCAGAACGGAGGCACTTTCAGCAAAATTTCTCCAGTACTATTTCATGGTCTGGGCCAATCCAAGGATTGAATCGATTGATCCATGACGCTAGCTTGTGAGCTCCTGTACAATTCCCGGTGCACATTGGGATGACCACGTCCATGGTCCATACCAGCCCCAGCGGTGCTCGTCCTGGCCACCAGCCCCAGCGGCGCGGCTCGGCCAGTTCCTCCTGCTGCAGCGACCACCGACTCCTGCTCCTCGCATTGTTGCTGCCCCTTTGCCCCGTCCAACCTAGAAATCTCGCCACCTTGCCTTCCCGTGCGCTTTCGAGCTCGGTGTCATCCGTAGCCGGCCACGCGTGGCTCCTGCCAGAGTTACTCCACGCCACAGAAGGAGCGACGGGATCCTTCTGTGGAAATCCGCCTACTCCGCCGCCGTATCCGATCTCCTCAACTCCCGTGTAGGCGCTAGAACTAAACACACACACACACGAGAGGTGGACTCAGAGGTTTGCGCAGCGCACAAGAACTGCTGCATTTTCTGTTTTTCTGTTTATTTGTAGCTCGTTACAGAGAGTACAACTGAAGATCCTACAAACAAGGAATTGACCAGGTTTATCGCTCGTGCCATCCCACGAACACCTGACCACGTCCTGACTACAAACGTGCATCTTGCGAACATTCCGTGCCATTCCACGGCGCAACGATCACGGGCTCTATCAAAGTTTATTCAGCTAAGAAAACGCTAACTGAAAAACTACAGCTAATTGAAAACAGACAAACTACAGCTAACTGAAACTGTTCGACAGGCTTACAGTTCAACATTTCTCCCCCTAAGCCTGGCGATCAGATGACACTTCCACGACACCGAGCTTCAGTCTCATTTCGATGAACTTGACACGGCCCAGTGCTTTGGTGAGAATGTCGGCAAGCTGGCCGTCTGTGCTGACATGACTGACGTCCATCTTGTCATCCTCTATGCACTCGCGGATGTAATGATACTTGACGTCGATGTGCTTGCTCCGCTCGTGGTGCACAGGGTTCCTGCTGAGAGCAATCGCCGACATGTTGTCGATGTGCAGCTTCACCTTCAGAGGGGCGTCGCCGACGAGCTCTCCAAGCAAATTTCGCAGCCATACACCCTGGCAGGCTGCTGTTGTTGCCGCCACGTACTCAGCCTCGCAAGAGGACAGTGCGACAACATTCTGCTTCCGCGAAGTCCAGGTGATCGCACTCGAGCCTAGGAAGAAGACTGTTCCTGTCGTACTCTTGCGATCATCAATGTCTCCGGCATAGTCACTGTCACTGAACCCCGTCAGTTTCAGTGCTCCTTCACCACGCTTGTAACAGCATCCGTGACCCGCCGTTCCGCTGATGTAGCGGAGGATCTGTTTCACCGCAGCCCAGTGCGGTGCCGCCGGTGCCTCGAGGAACCTGCTCACCATTCCAACAGCAAACGTGATGTCGGGACGGGTGTTGCAGAGATAGCGTAGGCTACCGACGATGCTGCGGTAGAGCGTCGTGTCCATGACTCCCCCGGAGTCCGTGTTGGTGAGCTTGAGCCTGTTCTCCATCGGCGTGTGAGCAGCGTTACAGCCGGCCATGCCAGCTGCTTTGAGGATCTTGGCGACGTAGGCGCTCTGACAGAGGGTGATGCAGTCATCCCTCTGATCCACCTCGATGCCGAGGTAGTAAGAGAGAAGCCCGAGGTCGCTCATGGCGAACTTGCGCTTCATCTCCTCCTTGAACGCTTCGATGACGCCGCCGTTGGACCCAGTGATCACCAGATCATCCACGTACACTCCGACGATGAGAGTCGAGGCACTGGTGTTTCTCCTATACACCGCGTGCTCGAGTGGGCTGCGCTCGAACCCCAGCGAGTTGAGCGTCGCATCCAGCTTGGCGTTCCACGCCCTTGGTGCTTGTCGCAGCCCGTACAGCGCCTTGCGCAGCCGATGCACGCCATGCTGGTTCCTGTCATCGATGAACCCTGGAGGCTGACGAACGTACACCTCCTCCTGCAGGTCGCCATTGAGGAACGCGCTCTTGACGTCCATATGATGGACCGCCCAGCCGCGGTGTGCGGCAAGACCCAGTAGCAGACGCACCGTCTCCATCCGCGCCACTGGCGCGAAGACCTCGTCGTAGTCCACGCCTTGCCGTTGTGAGTAGCCCTTTGTCACGAGACGTGCTTTGTACTTCACGATGTGTCCCGCAGGGTCCTTCTTCACCTTGTACACCCATTTCAGCCCTATGGCTCGATGTCTAGCCGGGAGTGTGGCGATCTCCCAGGTGCCATTGTCGTGGATGGAAGCAAGCTCCACCTCCATGGCCTTCTTCCAGCACTCATCGGATAACGCCTCGTCGACGCTTGCAGGTTCTTCCGATGCCATGAGACAGAGCCCAATGTGCTCTGACTGCTCCTCGTCCAGCTCCTCCAGCAGATGGTGAATCTTGCGGTAACGTGGTGGAGTATGGTCGAGGTCGTGGCGTTCAGCGTCGTTGCTTGGAGGCGTAGCCCACCCAGTCTCCGTGGACGCTGGGGAAGGGGTTCGTGGCGTGATTGTGTCTCGTGCCACGCCTGTAGGGCACGGCGCGTCCAGGTCCGTGGCCGCCGACGTGCCCGTGTCCCTGCTTGTTGATGATGATCCCCGGCCTGGTGCAGACATGCTTGGTGGAGAACCAGCTTCGAAGCTGGGTGTAGTGCTCTCAGTGGTGGCACCAATGGTGTCGCCAGCGTAGACCACCACCAGCTGTTCGTCCAAAGACGGCACTGCTCCGTTCGCCATCCCCGTCCAGTCCCACTTTCTCTGCTCCTCAAACTTTACATCACATGTGATCCGCACCTTCTTCGTCGCCGGATCGTAGACTCTGTACGCCTTCGAGCCTTCTTCATAGCCGACGAAGATCATTGGCGTCGACCTGTCAGCGAGCTTGTCGATGCCGGGGCCGAGACGCTTGACGTGGGCGACACAGCCAAACGTGCGCAGATGATGCACATACGGCTTCTTGCCGTGCCACGCCTCATACGGTGTCATGCCGTCAATGCTGCGCGTGGGAGCCCGATTGAGCAGATACACTGCCGTCTTCACAGCTTCACCCCAGAACGTGGGCGGCACGACCATGCTTTTCAGCAAGCAACGTGCCATCTCAACGGTGGTCTGGTTTCTACGTTCAACCACACCGTTTTGCTGTGGCGTGTACGGTGCAGTGGTGAAGTGCTTGATCCTGCCGTCGTCGCAGAACTGACGGAACACGGTCGAGTTGAACTCGCCGCCGCGATCCGACCGGAAGCCGAGCAAACGTTGCCCAGATTCCGCTTCTGCCCGTGCCTTGACCTTCTTGAAGCGCTCGAATGCCTCATCCTTGGTCTTGATCACCTCCAGCCACATGTACCTGGAGCGGTCGTCGACGATGAGAAGGAAGTAGTTGTTCCCGCCCTCCGTCGCCGGTGTGATCGGTCCGCACAGATCGGTGTGGAACAGCTCCAGGTTCTTCTCCGCGCGGTACGCCATGGCCTGGGGAAATGGTTGTCGATGTTGCTTCCCCAGAACATAGCCATCACACACCTGCTCCAGGCGATCGAGGAGCGGCATGCCGCTCATCATGTCCTGGCGTCCCAGCTCACGCAGCACGCGGAAGTTGAGGTGGCCGTAGCGAGCGTGCCACTGCCACGCAGGATCAGTGCCGCTCGCCCAGCACGTAGAGGCACCCATTGTTCCTCTTCACGCAGGCGAGCAGACGATCGTCGGCGTCGCGCATACGCAGCCACCCATGCCGGATGCGGGTGTCGCAGCCCATCTCATCCATTTGCCCCAAGCTGAGGATGTTGCTGCGCAAACGAGGGATATAGTACACCTGAGTCAGTGTCAGATGCTCACCATTGCGGCATTCGAAGACGATCATGCCCTTCCCTTCGATCAGCACCTCCATTCCGTCGCCGAGCTTCACCGAGCCTTTCGTGCCAATGTCGAGCTCGGAGAAGATCTCACGGCGCCCAGACATGTGGTTCGATGCCCCACCGTCCAGGTACCAGGAGGTGTCGCAGCGGTTTCCGTCCTTGACAGCACGTGCTTGGGAGCGCTCCTCGTTCAAGAGAACGTGCTCGACGTTGTGCTCCGATGTGACGGTGACGTCCGCCACCATGGCAAGGAGCAGGGATTGCTCCTCCTCCCCGTCGTTGTCCCGAGCCAGGTTCGCTCTCTCCTTGCGTTCCTTGCGTGGCTCAGTGCAGTCACGCGAGAAGTGTCCATATTTGTTACAGTTGTAACACTTCACCGTTGACATGTCGCGCGTGCCGCTGCGGCTGCCGCCGCCGTTGCGGGCGTCCGCCCCGCGTGGCGCGCCCTTCTTCTTGCCCTGGCGACCCTTAGCGTCGCTGCCAGAGCTTTGTCAACGATCCTTCTTCCGCGCGTCCCACTGCTCCTTCGTGAGCAGTAGTTGTCCATCGGCGTTTTCAGTGACGCCGACAGCGCACCGTTGCGCGGACGATCGCAGACGCCCGATCAGCTCCTCCACGGACATGCCGTTCAGATCGAGAAGGGTCTCGATTGAACATGCGATATGCGCGTATTGAGAAGGAACTTCACGAAGGAATTTCTGAACGATCTTTACCTCTTTGACGGTGTCTCCGAGCGATCGAAGATTGTTGGCGAGGGTGGTGATCCGCATGCCGAAGCCGTCGAGCGTTTCTCCTTCCTTGAAGGCGATCGCCTCGAACTCCTTGTGCAGACGTTGCGCCGTTGCTTCACGTGCGCGGCTCACTCCCATCCTCATCAGCTTGATCGCCTCCCAGGCCTCGTTCGATGAGTCCTTGTTAGCGAGCACTGGCACCATCTCCACAGGTACCGCGCGGAGCAGGGCGGCCAGAGCCGCCATGTCCTCCCGTTCGCTTGGTTCCCCCTCCCCGCACATGGCCTCCCAGAGCCCTTGCGCGCGGAGGTTGATCTTCATCACCAACGCCCACTCAATGTAATTGGTGGTCGTTAGCTTTGGGTAGACGATCTGCGGGCCGCTCCCGCCAGATGCCTCCCGGATCACGCGCTCGTGGACGACGATGTCGTTGCCGCCCCGCCTCGCCAGACTGTGCCCACGGCTCCGTGTCCGCGGCGTGCGTGAGGGAGACCTTGATGGTGATCCTCCGTGAGACCCCCCCACCTGCTCCGTCGTGTCGTCGGTTTTCTTCCCAGCAGCCGCCGCTTCGGCAGGCTTCTTGCTTCCGGCCATGGTGACCGGAGAACAACGCGACCGTGGCTCTGATACAAAATGTAGGCGCTAGAACTAAACACACACACACGAGAGGTGGACTCAGAGGTTTGCGCAGCGCACAAGAACTGCTGCCTTTTCTATTTTTCCGTTTATTTGTAGCTCGTTACAGAGAGTACAACTGAAGATCCTACAAACAAGGAATTGACCAGGTTTATCGCTCGTGCCATCCCACGAACACCTGACCACGTCCTGACTACAAACGTGCATCGTGCGAACACTCCGTGCCATCCCACGGCGCAACGATCACGGGCTCTATCAAAGTTTATTCAGCTAAGAAAACGCTAACTGAAAAACTACAGCTAACTGAAAACTGACAAACTACAGCTAACTGAAACTGTTCGACAAGCTTACAGTTCAACATCCCGTGGTGGGGGCACCTTCAGGTTCCTTGCGGGAGGAGGGCGGCAGCTCTGTTAGCCAGAGATCGAGTTGATGCCGGCGGTATCGAACAGGTTCTGTTTGGGAGGATTTCGGTGTCGTTCGCTTGGGGAGGGGAGAAGAAAACAACGAAGTGGTATTGCAGGAAAAGAAAACGTTTCGGGCTAAGGTGGATCGAAAGCGTACTTTTAGTCGATTGAAAGCGTACTTGCGAGCCACGGACTATACCTGTAACAATATCGTTGCAAGCACTTATCAGGCTATGAATAAAACATGGTCAGGATGTAGCCTAACAGCTTAGATCATAGTAACTGAAAAGATGGTCTCGGAGTACCCATTCATCATACGTACGGACGTCGTGTTATAAATATGTGGATTTCTCCCTCAGAACGGAGGCACTTTCAGCAAAATTTCTCCGGTACTATTTCATGGTCTGGGCCAATCCAAGGATTGAATCGATTGATCCATGACGCTAGCTTGTGAGCTCCTGTACAATTCCCGGTGCACATTGGGATGATCACGTCCATGGTCCATACCAGCCCCAGTGGCGCTCGTCCTGGCCACCAGCCCCAGCGGCGCGGCTCGGCCAGTTCCTCCTGCTGCAGCGACCGCCGACTCCTGCTCCTCGCATTGTTGCTGCCCCTTTGCCCCGTCCAACCTAGAAATCTCGCCACCTTGCCTTCCCGTGCGCTTTCGAGCTCGGTGTCATCCGTAGCCGGCCACGCGTGGCTCCTGCCAGAGTTACTCCACGCCACAGAAGGAGCGACGGGATCCTTCTGTGGAAATCCGCCTACTCCGCCGCCGTATCCGATCTCCTGAACTCCCGTGTAGGCGCTAGAACTAAACACACACACACGAGAGGTGGACTCAGAGGTTTGCGCGGCGCACAAGAACTGCTGCATTTTCTGTTTTTCCGTTTATTTGTAGCTCGTTACAGAGAGTACAACTGAAGATCCTACAAACAAGGAATTGACCAGGTTTATCGCTCGTGCCATCCCACGAACACCTGACCACGTCCTGACTACAAACGTGCATCTTGCGAACATTCTGTGCCATCCCACGGCGCAACGATCACGTGCTCTATCAAAGTTTATTCAGCTAAGAAAACGCTAACTGGAAAACTACAGCTAATTGAAAACTGACAAACTACAGCTAACTGAAACTGTTCGACAGGCTTACAGTTCAACATTTCTCCCCCTAAGCCTGGCGATCCGATGACACTTCCACGACATCGACCTTCAGTCTCATTTCAATGAACTTGACACGGCCCAGTGCTTTGGTGAGAATGTCGGCAAGCTGGCCGTCTGTGCTGACATGACTGACGTCCACCTTGTCATCCTCTATGCACTCGCGGATGTAATGATACTTGACGTCGATGTGCTTGCTCCGCTCGTGGTGCACAGGGTTCCTGCTGAGAGCAATCGCCGACATGTTGTCGATGTGCAGCTTCACCTTCAGAGGGGCGTCGCCGACGAGCTCTCCAAGCAAATTTCGCAGCCATACACCCTGGCAGGCTGCTGTTGTTGCCGCCACGTGCTCAGCCTCGCAAGAGGACAGTGCGACAACATTCTGTTTCCGCGAAGTCCAGGTGATCGCACTCGAGCCTAGGAAGAAGACTGTTCCTGTCGTGCTCTTGCGATCATCAATGTCTCCGGCATAGTCACTGTCACTGAACCCCGTCAGTTTCAGTGCTCCTTCACCACGCTTGTAACAGCATCCGTGACCCGCCGTTCCGCTGATGTAGCGGAGGATCTGTTTCACCGCAGCCCAGTGCGGTGCCGCCGGTGCCTCGAGGAACCTGCTCACCATTCCAACAGCAAACGTGATGTCGGGACGGGTGTTGCAGAGATAGCGTAGGCTACCGACGATGCTGCGGTAGAGCGTCGTGTCCATGACTCCCCCGGAGTCCGTGTTGGTGAGCTTGAGCCTGTTCTCCATCGGCGTGTGAGCAGCGTTACAGCCGGCCATGCCAGCTGCTTTGAGGATCTTGGCGACGTAGGCGCTCTGACAGAGGGTGATGCAGTCATCCCTCTGATCCACCTCGATGCCGAGGTAGTAAGAGAGAAGCCCGAGGTCGCTCATGGCGAACTAGCGCTTCATCTCCGCCTTGAACGCTTCGATGACGCCGCCATTGGACCCAGTGATCACCAGATCATCCACGTACACTCCGTCGATGAGAGTCGAGGCACTGGTGTTTCTCCTATACACCGCGTGCTCGAGTGGGCTGCGCTCAAACCCCAGCGAGTTGAGCGTCGCATCCAGCTTGGCGTTCCACGCCCTTGGTGCTTGTCGCAGCCCGTACAGCGCCTTGCGCAGCCGAAGCACGCCATGCTGGTTCCTGTCATCGATGAACCCTGGAGGCTGACGAACGTATACCTCCTCCTGCAGGTCGCCGTTGAGGAACACGCTCTTGACGTCCATATGATGGACCGCCCAGCCGCGGTGTGCGGCAAGAGCCAGTAGCAGACGCACCGTCTCCATCCGCGCCACTGGCGTGAAGACCTCGTCGTAGTCCACGCCTTGCCGCTGTGAGTAGCCCTTTGTCACGAGACGTGCTTTGCACTTCACGATGTGTCCCGCAGGGTCCTTCTTCACCTTGTACACCCATTTCAGCCCTATGGCTCGATGTCCAGCCGGGAGTGTGGCGATCTCCCAGGTGCCATTGTCGTGGATGGAAGCAAGCTCCACCTCCATGGCCTTCTTCCAGCACTCATCGGACAACGCCTCGTCGACGCTTGCAGGTTCTTCCGATGCCATGAGACAGAGCCCAATGTGCTCTGACTGCTCCTCGTCCAGCTCCTCCAGCAGATGGTGAATCTTGCGGTAACGTGGTGGAGTATGGTCGAGGTCGTGGCGTTCAGCGTCATTGCTTGGAGGCGTAGCCCACCCAGTCTCCGTGGACGCTGGGGAAGGGGTTCGTGGCGTGATTGTGTCTCGTGCCACGCCTGTAGGGCACGGCGCATCCAGGTCCGTGGCCGCCGACGTG
Source organism: Dactylis glomerata (assembly GCA_007115705.1). Lineage (NCBI taxonomy): Eukaryota > Viridiplantae > Streptophyta > Magnoliopsida > Poales > Poaceae > Dactylis > Dactylis glomerata. The sequence goes on along the minus strand of QXEO01001608.1, from coordinate 1,435,029 downwards.
CCCGTGTCCCTGCTTGTTGATGATGATCCCCGGCCTGGTGCAGACATGCTTGGTGGAGAACCAGCTTCGAAGCTGGGTGTAGTGCTCTCAGTGGTGGCACCAATGGTGTCGCCAGCGTAGACCACCACCAGCTGTTCGTCCAAAGACGGCACTGCTCCGTTCGCCATCCCCGTCTAGTCCCACTTTCTCTGCTCCTCAAACTTTACATCACGTGTGATCCGCACCTTCTTCGTCGCTGGATCATAGACTCTGTACGCCTTCGAGCCTTCTTCATAGCCGACGAAGATCATTGGCGTCGACCTATCAGAGAGCTTGTCGATGCCGGGGCCGAGACGCTTGACGTGGGCGACGCAGCCAAACGTGCGCAGATGATGCACAGACGGCTTCTTGCCGTGCCACGCCTCATACGGTGTCATGCCGTCAACGCTGCGCGTGGGAGCCCGGTTGAGCAGATACACTGCCGTCTTCACAGCTTCACCCCAGAACGTGGGCGGCACGACAATGCTTTTTAGCAAGCAACGTGCCATCTCAACGGTGGTCTGGTTTCTACGTTCAACCACACCGTTTTGCTGTGGCGTGTACGGTGCGGTGGTGAAGTGCTTGATCCCGCCGTCGTCGTAGAACTGACGGAACACGGTCGAGTTGAACTCGCCGCCGCGATCCGACCGGAAGCCGAGCAAGCGTTGCCCAGATTCCGCTTCTGCCCGTGCCTTGACCTTCTTGAAGCGCTCGAATGCCTCATCCTTGGTCTTGATCATCTCCAGCCACATGTACCTAGAGCGGTCGTCGACGATGAGAAGGAAGTAGTTGTTCCCGCCCTCCGTCGTCGGCGTGATCGGTCCGCACAGATCGGTGTGGACCAGCTCCAGGTTCTTCTCCGCGCGGTACGCCGTGGCCTGGGGAAATGGTTGTCGATGTTGCTTCCCCAGAACACAGCCGTCACACACCTGCTCCAGGCGATCGAGGAGCGGCATGCCGCTCATCATGTCCTGGCGTCCCAGCTCACGCAGCGCGCGGAAGTTGAGGTGGCCGTAGCGAGCGTGCCACTGCCATGCAGGATCAGTGCCGCTCGCCAGAAGACACACCGGCCGTGCCGATGTCAGGTGCAGCACGTAGAGGCGCCCATTGTTCCTCTTCACGCAGGCGAGCAGACGATCGTCGGCGTCGTGCATACGCAGCCACCCATGCCGGATGCGGGTGTTGCAGCCCATCTCATCCATTTGCCCCAAGCTGAGGATGTTGCTGCGCAAACGAGGGATATAGTACAGCTGAGTCAGTGTCAGATGCTCACCATTGCGGCATTCGAAGACGATCATGCCCTTCCCTTCGATCAGCACCTCCATTCCATCGCCGAGCTTCACCGAGCCTTTCGTGCCAATGTCGAGCTCGAAGAAGATCTCACGGCGCCCAGACATGTGGTTCGATGCCCCACTGTCCAGGTACCAGGAGGTGTCGCAGCGGTTTCCGTCCTTGACAGCACGTGCTTGGGAGCGCTCCTCGTTCAAGAGAATGTGCTCGACGTTGTGCTCCGATGTGACGGTGACGTCCGCCACCGTGGCAAGGAGCAGGGATTGCTCCTCCTCCCCGTCGTTGTCCCAAGCCAGGTTCACTTTCTCCCTGCGTTCCTTGCGTGGCTCAGTGCAGTCACGCGAGAAGTGTCCATATTTGTTACAGTTGTAACACTTCACCGTTGACATGTCGCGCGTGCCGCTGCAGCTGCCGCCGCCGTTGCGGGCGTCCGCCCCGTGAGGCGCGCCCTTCTTCTTGCCCTAGCGACTGCTGCGTGTGGTGGTGTGTAGTTGACGTGGGAGCAGACTGTCCTTGTGCATGGTGGATAACCAGCCCGTTGGGAACCCCAAGAGGAAGGTATGATGAATATAGCGGCGAGTTTTCCCTCAGTTAAGAAACCAAGGTTTAATGTCGGTCAGGAGAGGAGAGACAATGACGACTGAAGGTGATGCGGAACCTGCACACACACAAACAAATACTTTGTTCCCAACTTGCGATGAGGTTGTCAATCTCACCGGTTTGCTTGAAACAAAGGTTATGAGCGTATCGAGTGGAAAACAATATAGTATGCGAGTAAAGTAAACAGTATGAGTAAAGTAAACAGGTGATAGCAATATGATGGAAATAGGACCGGGGTCCACAGTTCACTAGTGGTGTCTCTCCATAGATAAAATAACACATGCTGGGTAAATAAATTACAGTTGGGCAATTGATAGAATAAAGATAACGTGATATGTCAAGAAGATCACTATGAGATTTACTCTGGGCATTACAACAAAATACATAGACCGCCATCCAACTGCATCTATGACTAATAATCCACTCCCGGGGATATCAATCCGAACACCCTAGAAGTATTAAGTTGCAAACAACAGATAATTGCATTAAGCAAAGTGTGTAATGTAAACAAAGCATATGCCCTTGAGCATATGAATGTTGTTTTCTCCCTAGTAGCAACAGCACATCTACCACCTTAGAGGTTTCTGTCACTCCCCCAGGTGAAATAGAGGCATGAACCCACTATCGAGCATAAATACCCCCTCTTGGAGTCACTAGCAACTACTCGGCCAAGATAGCTACTAACAACGGAGAGCATGCAAGATCATAAACAACATAGAGATAACAAAAGATAATATTCAGTACAGCAACTTAATCATAAACACCAATATTCATCGGATCCCAACAAACCAAACATGTAGAATTATATAACAGTGATCTCAATCATGTAAGGCAGCTCATGAGATCTAAACATGAAGCACATGGTGGAGGAGACAACCATCTAGCTACTGCTATGGACCCATAGTCCAAGGTAGACTACTCACTCATCGCTCCGGAGGCAAGCATGGCGATGAAGAAGACCTCCGGTGGCGATTCCCCTCTCCGGCAGGGTGCCGGGAAGAGCTTCTGGACCCTCCCGATCTTCGGGTCGACGGCAGCGGCGGATCGCGATGTGTTCTGGAAAACTGATCGGGTCCTTAGGTTTTTTCTGTCGGGGGGTCTTTATAGGCGAAGGGGCGATGTCAGAGGAGGAGCCAGGCTCCCTCACGTGGGCCCGGCGCGGCCAGGGGGCTGGACGCGCCACCCACGTGTGTGGGGCCCTGGTGGCCCCCCTCCTACTCCTCTTCGGATCTCTGGAAGCTTCCGGGTAAAATAAGACTTCAGGAACTTGTTTCGTCCAATTCCGAGAATATTTCCTGTGTATCACTTCTGAAACACAAAAACAGCAGAAAACAGGAAACTGGCACTGTGGCACATGTTAATAGGTTAGTTCCGGAAAATGCATAAAAGTGCCACTAAGTGTAACGAAACAATAGGCAAATGGTGTAAAAACAAGCATGGAGCATCAAAAATTATAGATACGTTTGAGACGTATCAAGCATCCCCAACCTTAACTCCTGCTCGTCCTCGAGTAGGTAAGTGATAACAAAAGAATAATTTTTTAGGTGACATGCACCTACACAATCTTGATCATATATGTAAGCATTGGTGAGCTGGGATCATTAGAACTTAAAACATGGGCATGAAGATATAATCATGACAATAAGAACTTAGCAACCATGTTGTAAACATGCAAATGAACACAAACAAAAGATCATGAAAATGAAACAATGAAAGTCAAACGTGTGTTCAAATCATAAGGAAAAACATACAAATGATTTTCAGCTTGTCCTTCAAAGAGAGCAAAACATAAATGCATAGGACACCTTCAAGTTTAAGAGGGCGACTAGATACAAATAATTTAAGAACAAGTGAAACCAACAATATGAATCAATCAATGAACTTTGGGACAATGCATATCACACTAAGAATGGTTAAAGTTAATGCGAGAACAATTATGATGCATATGCTTGACAAATCATAAGTTGAAAACCTCGTGCCCCGTGAATACGAGTACCCAAACCTCATGCTACTTTACTTAGAGTCCCAAGCAAGTCTCTTGTCATTGTAAGTATATGCATATCATTGAGAACCGCCAATGGGGTACCTCCGTGCCCGATGACATGGAACAAGCCCACACCAAAATGACAGGACAAGCAGACAATGAACACCTCGACATCTCTTTTATTTGCCTTTTGTTTAGCTTTTTATTATGAGATGCGTCGTCGAATGTTCACCATGGGTATGCTGCAAATTTCCACCATGAATTATGCATGGCTAAGATTGGCGGCCCGGCGTTTCCCTAACACATATACAAACTCCATGATCCCTACAAGATTCCCAATTCATTTCACACCGCGGGCATCCATAAACAAAAGATCACGATATCAACTCAAATAAGAAGTGCAATGTTGAAAGCTTGCCCCATGACAGCATGGATGGGCTAGAATCCAACTTACAACTTGCAAGCATAACAACTCAACATAAGAGACCACAATGTCAAATTTTTAAGAACAGGAAAAAGTAAAGTGTGCCTTCCGGTTCGTGAGAGCTTTACTGACCGAATTTCGCATAACACTGGTAAGAGTTTAATTTGAAGAGAAAATAAAAGCAAGTCAAATTTACTTGGAATAGCAAATTGCTAGTAGGTATGTATGGTGGACACTTTGGAAAACTTTGGCTTTTAGGAGTTGGATGCACGAGTAGAGCTCATACTCAGTACAAGGCGAGGGCTAGCAAAAGACTGGGAGCGACCAACTAAGAGAGCAATAATGGCCATAATCATGCAAAGCGACAAAGCGACATTAAAAGAAGCATAAGATGGCATCAAAAGTCAAAAACTAAATGATCATGAAGGCTATTGGCGACTTTGTAAGAGTCTAACATGTGTGAGCATGCGCCAAGTCAACCCAAATAAAGCATCAAGGAGAAAACCAAAATAATGCTTCCATACAATAAAAACAACGCATGATTTTTTCAAAGGCTCATTAAGCAATCTCAGTTATTTGAGACAAGTCATGCTACAGCAAAACCACTAAGCATACTATCAAAAAGACATCAAGCATGACATGAAAAAGCCTAAGCTGCAGTCTACACAAGCTCCTTCTTGTACCACTATTTTGCACAAAGCTTTTTCTCTTTTCCAACACCATTTGATTTTTTTTAAAAACACCTCTTTTGATGAAAACCAATGAAGATCAGAGGCAAGAATACACCTTGATGAAAATATATGACAAGGTCTGAACGCAAATCAAGGCGAAAACGAAAACCAAAAGCAGTAGCAGAAAAAGAAGTACACATGAACAACTCCGTTTTCACTCTTATTAAATCAACGAGCGTTCTTCGCAAATGAAAAGCAAGGCAACTTCTCCAAAAGAAATTTGTTGGGGTCCAACCATTTATTGCAGCAAACAAACAAACTAAACCAACTAAGAAAACTAAAACAACTGACGCTCCAAGAAAAACACATAGTGCATGAAGCAATAAAAATATAGTGTTTTGAAAGGTGACCTGATTTTTGCCGATGAAGAAGGGGTGCCTCGGGGGCATCCCCAAGCTTTGACGCTTGTACTTCTTGGATATTTCTTGGGGTGATGCATGGGCATCCCCAAGCTTGAGCTTTTGTCCATTCTTCAACTCATCTCATCATTCTCCAATCCCTACACTTGAAAACTTCCTTCATACAAAACTAAACATAAATCTATTAGCAACATTAGTGCAAGCATAACATATAATCAATCCTCTATTTGCTTCAGGTTTCAACTCAAAACCACCACATATATAGCAAATACTACTGTATCAACCTCCCCAAAAGTTCCGTGATCAAAAGAACTCAAAAGAAAGCGATAAAGTGGCAAACACAAATATTGGCAGAAATCTGTCAAAACTGAAAAGCTGACAAAGGTCGAATTTTTGAGGGATTTTCTGTTGCTCAAATCAAAAAGTGGTCAGCTAAGAAAAGTTTGGATATAACCTGGGGCATATGCACAAGAAATCGCAGGTCCAAAAGATAAACATAAAATTTTCACGAATTTTTACGGTGCAGCACCGAAAACAGTTTCAGGACAGCAACATCCCCAAATCTTTACCTCACTCAAATTAGAGGCTTCTCTTGGCACAAAAACGAAATAAACAAGATAAGGAGCGGTCATTACAGTAGTAATGACTTCCAAGACTCAAATAAAAGAAAAAGTACTGAAAAGAAAACATTGGGTTATCTCCCAAGAGTGCTTTTCTTTAACGCCTTTGAGCTAGGCGCAGAAAATTGCGAATCAAGTATTATCAAGTGATGAAGCATCAAGCTCATAATTTGCTCTAACAATAGAGTCAAAAAGTAATTTCTTTCTTTTCCTAGGGAAGTGTTCCATACCTTTCTTTAGTGGGAATTGATACTTGATAGTGCCTTCCCTCATATCAATGATAGCACCTACAGTTCGAAGAAAGGGTCTTCCCAAAATAATAGGACATGAAGCATGGCATTCAACGTCCATAACAAGAAAATCAACGGGAACAAGGTTATTGTTAACCACAATAAGAACATCATTAATCCTTCCCAAAGGTTTCTTCTTAGCAACATCAGCAATAGGAACATCAAAATAACACTTTTCAAGCGGTGGTAAATCAAGCATGTCATAAATCTTTCTAGGCATGACAGAAATACTAGCATCTAGATCACATAAAGAATGGCAATCATAACCATTAACATGCATATCAATGATGGGTTCCCAACCATCTTCTAACTTCTTGGGAACAGAAGCTTTTTGCTTCAACTTTTCATCCCTAATTCTTATGAGAGCATTGGTAATATGCTTAGTAAAAGCAATATTTAGAGAACTAGCATTAGGAGTCAAAGCAAGCTTTTGCAAGAACAAAATTACTTCAGATATATTGCAGCCATCAACATCAAAATCATTAAAAGAAATAGAGCTATCATCTCCCACACTCCGAAAAATTTCAGCACTCTTTTGAGAAAAAGTTTTGGCAGTTTTAGGCTTTTTAACACAAGGAGTGGGAGTTTTCTCTACACCAATCAAAGTAAGAGGATTGTTATCAGTAGGAGCAACATCATTAGAGGTAGTAATGGTACATACCTTCATCTCTCTAGCCATCTCATCTTCTCTTTCCCACCTGGCATGCAATTCCGCTAACAATCTAATATTTTCATCAATTCCAACTTGGATAGCATTAGCGGTAGCAAAAACATTGCTCTCTTTCACATCATTAGGAAACACTTTTAATTTCAGAAGTTCAACATCATGAGCAAGGCTATCAACTTTAGAAGCAAGAATATCAATTTTGCCTAACTTTTCCTCAACAGACTTGTTAAAAGCAGTTTGCTTACCGATGAAGTCCTTGAGCATTACCTCAAGCTCGGAGGGCGCGGCCCTAGTGTTGTTGTAGGAATTACCATAAGAGTTACCATAACCATTACCATTGGTAGAAGGATACGGCCTATAATTGTTACTAGCAAAATTGTTCCTATAAGCATTGTTGTTAAAATTATTGTTTCTAATGAAATTCACATCAACATGCTCTTCTTGAGCAACCAGAGAGGCCAAAGGAACATTATTAGGATCAACATGAGTCCTGTCATTAGCAAGCATAGCCATAATGGTATCAATCTTATCACTTAAGGAAGAGGTTTCCTCAACAGAATTTACCTTATTACCTTGTTGAGCTCTTTCGGTGTGCCATTCAGAATAATTTACCATCATGTTGTCGAGTAGCTTTGATGCGGCGCCCAAGGAAAGGGACATAAAAGTGCCTCCAGCAGCTGAATCAAGTAGGTTCCTTGAAGAAAAATTCAGTCCTGCATAAAAAGTTTGGATAATCATCCAAGTAGTCAGTCCATGAGTGGGGCAATTCTTTATCGTAGATTTCATTCTTTCCCAAGCTTGAGCAACATGTTCATTATCAAACTGAGTAAACTTCATAATATTGCTACGCAAAGCTATAATCTTAGCAGGAGGATAGTATCTACCAATAAAAGCATCCTTACACTTAGCCCATGAATCAATACTATTCTTAGTCAAAGACAGCAACCAATCTTTAGCTTTTCCTCTCAAAGAAAAAGGAAACAACTTGAGCTTAATAATATCACTATCAACATCCTTATATTTCTGCATCTCACATAGCTCAACAAAATTGTTGAGATGAGCTGCAGCATCTTCAGTACTAGCACCAGAAAATTGCTCTTTCATAACAATGTTCAATAAAGCAGGCTTAATCTCATAAAAGTTTGCAGCAGTAGCAGGTGGTGCAATAGGAGTGCAGATAAAATCACCATTGTTTGTGCTAGTAAAGTCACACAACTTGGTGTTTTTAGGATTGGCCATTTTAGCAAAACGAAAGTAAACAAGTAAAAACAACTACCAAGGATTCTAATTTTTTTGGTTTTTTGATAAAAAGCGATGCAGGTAAAATAAATAAAGTAAAGCAAAACAATAACAAAGTAAAGAATGTGTGTGCGAAAAACTCCCCTCGCAGAAGTCTTCTCTTCCTCCCCGGCAACGGCGCCAGAAAACTAGCTGCTGCGTGTGGTGGTGTGTAGTTGACGTGGGAGCAGACTGTCCTTGTGCGTGGTGGATAACCAGCCCGTTGGGAACCCCAAGAGGAAGGTATGATGAATATAGCGGCGAGTTTTCCCTCAGTTAAGAAACCAAGGTTTAATGTCGGTCAGGAGAGGAGAGACAATGACGACTGAAGGTGATGCGGAACCTGCACACACACAAACAAATACTTTGTTCCCAACTTGCGATGAGGTTGTCAATCTCACTGGTTTGCTTGAAACAAAGGTTATGAGCGTATCGAGTGGAAAACAATATAGTATGCGAGTAAAGTAAACAGTACGAGTAAAGTAAACAGGTGATAGCAATATGATGGAAATAGGACCGGGGTCCACAGTTCACTAGTGGTGTCTCTCCATAGATAAAATAACACATGCTGGGTAAACAAATTACAGTTGGGAAATTGATAGAATAAAGATAACGTGATATGTCAAGAAGATCACTATGAGATTTACTCTGGGCATTACAACAAAATACATAGACCACCATCCAACTGCATCTATGACTAATAATCCACTCCCGGGGATATCAATCTGAACACCCTAGAAGTATTAAGTTGCGAACAACAGATAATTGCATTAAGCAAAGTGTGTAATGTAAACAAAGCATATGCCCTTGAGCATATGAATGTTGTTTTCTCCCTAGTAGCAATAGCACATCTACCACCTTAGAGGTTTCTGTCACTCCCCCAGGTGAAATAGAGGCATGAACCCACTATCGAGCATAAATACCCCCTCTTGGAGTCACTAGCAACTACTCGGCCAAGATAGCTACTAACAACGGAGAGCATGCAAGATCATAAACAACATAGAGATAACAAAAGATAATATTCAGTACAGCAACTTAATCATAAACACCAATATTCATCGGATCCCAACAAACCAAACATGTAGAATTACATAACAGTGATCTCAATCATGTAAGGCAGCTCATGAGATCTAAACATGAAGCACATGGTGGAGGAGACAACCATCTAGCTACTGCTATGGACCCATAGTCCAAGGTAGACAACTCACTCATCGCTCCGGAGGCAAGCATGGCGATGAAGAAGACCTCCGGTGGCGATTCCCCTCTCCGGCAGGGTGCCGGGAAGAGCTTCTGGACCCTCCCGATCTTCGGGTCGACGGCGGCGGCGGATCGCGATGTGTTCTGGAAAACTGATCGGGTCCTTAGGTTTTTTCCGTCGGGGGGTCTTTATAGGCGAAGGGGCGATGTCAGAGGAGGAGCCAGGCTCCCTCACGCGGGCCCGACGCGGCCAGGGGGCTGGCCGCGCAACCCACGCGTGTGGGGCCCTGGTGGCCCCCCTCCTACTCCTCTTCGGATCTCTGGAAGCTTCCGGGTAAAATAAGACTCCAGGAACTTGTTTCGTCCAATTCCGAGAATATTTCCTGTGTATCACTTCTGAAACACAAAAACAGCAGAAAATAGGAAACTGGCACTGTGGCACTTGTTAATAGGTTAGTTCCGAAAAATGCATAAAAGTGCCACTAAGTGTAACGAAACAATAGGCAAATGGTGTAAAAACAAGCATGGAGCATCAAAAATTATAGATACGTTTGAGACGTATCAGCGACCCTTAGCGTCGCCGCCAGAGCTTTGTCCACGATCCTTCTTCCGCGCGTCCCACTGCTCCTTCATGAGCAGCAGTTGTCCATCGGCGTTTTCAGTGACGCCGACAGCGCACCGTTGCGCGGACGATCGCAGACACCCGATCAGCTCCTCCACGGACATGCCGTTCAGATCGAGAAGGGTCTCGATTGAACATGCGATCTGCGCGTATTGAGAAGGAACTTCATGAAGGAATTTCTGAATGATCTTTACCTCTTCGACGGTGTCTCCGAGCGGTCGAAGATTGTTGGCGAGGGTGGTGATCCGCATGCCGAAGCCGTCGAGCGTTTCTCCTTCCTTGAAGGCGATCGCCTCGAACTCCTTGCGCAGACGTTGCGCCGTTGCTTCACGTGCGCGGCTCACTCCCATCCTCATCAGCTTGATCGCCTCCCAGGCCTCATTCGATGAGTCCTTGTTAGCGAGCACTGGCACCATCTCCGCAGGTACCGCGCGGAGCAGGGCGGCTAGAGCCGCCATGTCCTCCCGTTCGCTTGGTTCCCCCTCCCCGCACATGGCCTCCCAGAGCCCTTGCGCGCGGAGGTTGATCTTCATCACCAACGCCCACTCAATGTAATTGGTGGTCGTTAGCTTTGGGTAGACGATCTGCGCGCCGCTCCCGCCAGGTGCCTCCCGGATCACGCGCTCGTGGACGACGATGTCGTTGCCGCCCCGCCTCGCCAGACTGCGCCCGCGGCTCCATGTCCGCGGCGTGCGTGAGGGAGACCTTGATGGTGATCCTCCGTGAGACCCCCCCCACCTGCTCTGTCGTGTCGTCGGTTTTCTTCCCAGCAGCCGCCGCTTCGGCAGGCTTCTTTTTTCCGGCCATGGTGACCGGAGAACAACGCGACCGTGGCTCTGATACCAAATGTAGGCGCTAGAACTAAACACACACACACGAGAGGTGGACTCAGAGGTTTGCGCAGCGCACAAGAACTGCTGCCTTTTCTGTTTTTCCGTTTATTTGTAGCTCGTTACAGAGAGTGCAACTGAAGATCCTACAAACAAGGAATTGACCAGGTTTATCGCTCGTGCCATCCCACGAACACCTGACCACGTCCTGACTACAAACGTGCATCGTGCGAACACTCCGTGCCATCCCACGGCGCAACGATCACGGGCTCTATCAAAGTTTATTCAGCTAAGAAAACGCTAACTGAAAAACTACAGCTAACTGAAAACTGACAAACTACAGCTAACTGAAACTGTTCGACAGGCTTACAGTTCAACATCCCGTGGTGGGGGCACCTTCAGGTTCCTTGCGGGAGGAGGGCGGCAGCTCTGTTAGCCAGAGATCGAGTTGATGCCGGCGGTATCGAATAGGTTCTATTCGGGAGGATTTCGGTGTCGTTCGCTTGGGAAGGGGAGAAGAAAACAACGAAGTGGTATTGCAGGAAAAGAAAACGTTTCGGGCAAAGGTGGATCGAAAGCGTACTTTTAGTGGATTGAAAGCGTACTTGCGAGCCACGGACCATACCTGTAGCAATATCGTTGCAAGCACTTATCAGGCTATGAATAAAACATGGTCAGGATGTAGCCTAGCAGCTTAGATCATAGTAACTGAAAAGATGGTCTCGCAGTACCCATTCATCATACGTACGGACGTCGTGTTATAAATATGTGGATTTCTCCCTCAGAATGGAGGCACTTTCAGCAAAAATTTCTCCGGTACTATTTCATGGTCTGGGCCAATCCAAGGATTGAATCGATTGATCCATGACGCTAGCTTGTGAGCTCCTGTACAATTCCCGGTGCACATTGGGATGACCACGTCCATGGTCCATACCAGCCCCAGCGGCGCTCGTCCTGGCCACCAGCCCCAGCGGCGCGGCTCGGCCAGTTCCTCCTGCTGCAGCGACCGCCGACTCCTGCTCCTCGCATTGTTGCTGCCCCTTTGCCCCGTCCAACCTAGAAATCTCGCCACCTTGCCTTCCCGTGCGCTTTCGAGCTCGGTGTCATCCGTAACCGGCCACGCGTGGCTCCTGCCAGAGTTACTCACTAGTGGGGACAACACCTTCGGTCCCGGCCCGTAATGGCCTTTAGTCCCGGTTTGCCAACCGGGACCCCAGCCGCGGGACTAAAGGCTAACCCTTTAGTCCCAGCCTGGTTACCAGCCGAGACCGGAGGCTGTCCACGTGGGCGTCTCCGAGGGATCCAGGGCCAGGACCTTTAGTCCCGGTTTGTAACACAGACCGGGACTAAAGGCATCTACAGATTTTGCTTTTTTACTTTAGGGTTTTTAGGGTTTAGGGGTTCTAGGGTTTTAGGTGTTCGGGGGATTAACGTGATGCCTCGTTTGGTGCGTGTTCGGGAATTAGTTTATGCATATATATAAGATTAACTTATCTTACAAGCGAGCATATATATACAATTATATGGAGATCAGAATTATCGGGACTAGAGCCCGTCTATTCGATTACATGGACCAACATCAGTAATGGCCCCTAGCTACACTAAATCGTCCTTTGTCGTCTATAGCTTCTATTCTCAGAAAGGTCGCCAGCTCCTCTGCAACAGCAATCGCGCGTTGCTCTGGTAGGTACTTCTCCCGCATGGCCGTGTACTATATAAGAAGAGGAGATGAATATGAATATCAATCATGATAACAAAGAATGACGAGTAAAAATAGAGGTGTGAATGTTTATTGCTTACATCGTATCTGTAATCCTTGTGCTCAGAGGTAAACGTGCGAATGGTCTCGCAAACATAGTATCCACATAGATGCGTCCCCCGTGGCTGCTGGTCGCACTTTACGAGAATAGAATATATATAATCAAAATAATAATCTAGCATTACAAAAGTATTGAAAATAGAAGTATATCATACTACTACTTACCTGAGCCGCTCTAAAGGTCAGCTTCTCATGCCGGATACCGGGAGTCACGCACTTGAACCGCTTCCAAACCCTGCCCGACAAGGAAAATGATTTGCTAAGTTTTTCATTAATTGATATATCAGAAAATCATCGAAAGAGACCGATAGAGCGCAAGAATGATTGAAATTACCCTTGGAGCATGTCCTGCAGGCTTTGGAACTGTTCCAAGGGTCTCGATAATGGGTCGAAGGCATCAACTCTTCCCTTATCAATTTGAATGTCCAACAGAATCCAGTGGTAGCTGCACATGTATATATATATATGTGTCAGTAACTTATCAATTACACTCATAAGTGAATGGACACAACAGAGTAAGACCCTCACTTGAAGTTGTATGGAAACAGTATGTGGTCACAGTAATTTTGATCTGTTAGAAACCTTAGAAGGTTTTCCTCCGTCTCCTTGGGGTTATCAGTTAGCGTCTTTATATGTATTTTATCTGGGTCAATAAACCCAATATTTAGGATGTTCCTACTTTTACATTCCAGAATCTTCATTCTGCATAATAGAGTACAAGTCAGAACGGAACAAGTTATATGTAGAAAATGAATTGAAATAACTGAACAAGTTATATGTAGACAATGAATTGAAATAATTGAACAAGTTATATGTAGACAACGAATTGAAAAACTTACAGACAATAGCAACTCATAAGCGATTTGTCGAGGGCGTCGGCATTGTACATCTGGAAGAGTTCATCAAAGTCGATATGGATGTCTTCGGGACGGCCGTAGTACTCCCGTGGGACAAGCGCCACGATCATCGTTCTCCCTTTCTTTGATTCACTTAAGTACCATGTATGCAAGTAACGCATATTTGTTGGGAGATCATCAAACTTATCTTTGCTGACCAAAGGCGCTCCCATGACAAACTGTGGCTTAGGGGCTACCACAGCCTTGGGTACCACGTCGTCTTGGGAAGCCAGAATGACTTCAACCGGGATACCCCATTCATCCGCCCACTTCTTTCCTAATCCCAAATCTTGCCCCTGCACCAGAGAGGGAACATTCTCGGGTAACACCCTGAGGGGTGGGATCGACTGTTTGGCCTGTTGTCCAAGCTGAGGAACGTCTGATCTTATTTTGCTTGTAGTTGAACTTGATTTGCTCCCACTTGCACTTGCACTTGCACGTGACTTGCTCTTTTGCCCTTCCTTCTGCAATGTGCGTGTATAGTCGTCAGGCTTATGGTGTAAGTCATACTGTGATGGAAGGGTCATGAAGTATTTTGCATATGCTATTTGCTTCTCGGTGTATTCCGGGCGGGGCTCGGGTTCCTTCTTTTTCATCTGCGCCTCATAATGTTCCTTTGCTATCCTGGCGTTTTCCTCGTCGGTACGATCATAAGGTCTGATAGGAAGATTAGCATGAGGTACCTTTGGGAGGGGCGACAGTTTGCGCTTTGGGGAGCTCCGTCGCTTAGAACTCATGGACGGAGCATTCTTGCTGGCACGCTTCCGCTTAGTATCCTTAGCGGGCGGCGGCGGAGACGGCCGACCCAAGTCCGGCGGCGGTGATCGAGATGGACTCGTGTTGTGGTGGCCGTCGTCATGTGGAGGGCTTGGAGGTGATGGAGGTGTAGGTGACCTGCGACGACTCGGAGGCGGTGTTGTCCTTGGGGCCGAGCCTGGAAGCTTGATGTAGTTCTTGTCCCATAGGATGACTCCACCCAGTACTTCTCCGAGTGTCCTCTCATCTTCGGGTCCAGCCATGTCGAGCTCCATATCATGAAACCCCGCCATGATTTCATCCACCCCGACTTTAGCAAAGCCAGCTGGAATCTCACGGCCATGCCAGCGTGCATCAGGGCCAGAAGGTAAAGCTTGTCCGACGGCCACCTTCATGGATATGTTCTTGAATTTCTGATGGAGTTCACATGATGTTGACTCCTTGATTCCATCCACGGGGTAGCCGGGACCGCCCTCTATCATTCTTCGTGCATCGTCGGGCGGGGCCTCAGATTCAGCCACGCTGCTTTTCTGCTTAGATGGGGCGCCGGTAATATCGAGTGCAGGATCTTCCTGGCGCGCTACTCCTCTAAGCTCGTCAATCTGCTTCTGTTGCTCGTTAAGCCTGGCAAGCAACTGGTTGAACTTGTCATTCTCCTCATCGTGCTGTCGCTTCTTTGCTCTCGCTCGGCTTCTGTAAGTGTCTTGGTCTCTGGCAAACCCAAGCCACCACGGGTAAGAAGGACCGAAGCCTTGCGTTCGTCCTCCATGTTCGTCATTGCCGAGGACCAGTGTGAGCAAATCTTTCTCTCTATCTGCAGTGAACTGTCTTTTTCCCTCTTTAATTTCTTTCACTATCTTTTTCCAATTCTCCCTGGGTATCCTAAGACCGTCACTGCAGATGAGGTCCCCTGTTTCTTCGTCGTACGAACCACCATGCGCAAGGAACCAATTCCTTGCTCTCAATTCCCACTCATCACGGATGGGTTCAGGTACGATGCCTTTAGCTAGCAGATCTTGCTCTTTCTTATCCCACTTTGGGATGGCAGTCTCATAGCCCCCTGGCCCCAGCGTGTGGTGATATTTCTTCTTGTCGGCATTTTTCTTGTTCTTTTCTGATAATGCCTTGGCATCTTCTGACTGCTTGTACTCCTGAAATGCCTTCCAGTGATTCGTCTGCTTGGCTAGATACCCCTCGAATACTGGCACTTTTTTTGTCTTCAGATAGTCTTGCCATAGCTTCTTCTTCCAGCTACGGAACAGTTCGGCCATCTTCTTTAGAGTCCACTGCTTGACTTTGGCCCTCAGTTTATTTGCGGCGTCTTGATTCTCACATTCTGGCAGGTTGAAATGTGACATGATATCATTCCAAAGATTATCTTTGTACCTTTCAGCGACATAGTCACTATCGGCTGCCCCTTTGCGCTTGTTCCACTCCCGAACGCTGATCGGGACGTGATCCCTAACGAGAACTCCGCATTGCTTCTTGAATGTGTCAGCAGCATTCTTAGGAAGCTTTGGTTCGCCCGTAGGCAATATCACCTCAAAGGTGTAATGCGTCCGTGCATCCAACTTTTTAGTCGGGCCTCGTTTCGTAGCTTTGCTCGATGTGGAGGCCTAAGAGGGAGAAACATTCGTCAAATTAATGTATATGTATACAATATAGAGCTATCTCCAATATTTTTCACATATTACAAGTGATTGCCGAACTTCATATGAATACCTCGCCCGACTTTGTTATTTCTCCACCGGCTTATCCACCGGCTTCTCCATCAGTGGAGCTATCCCCTTCTCCGTTATTGGAGCTATCTCCTGCCCCGTCGGCTTCATCTTCGTGTCGGTCGACCTCCATTCCATCTCCGGAGGGGTTCAGAAACGACGACGGAGATTCAGCTGGTTCAACGTCGGGGGCGTCTTTGATTATATCTTCGAGAAGTTCTTCCTCTTCGAGGTTCCTGCTATGTGGATCCATAGTTTCTGCAAAAAACAGACATTTATATTTCAATTATCAACGCTATATGGAATAATAACTAACAAAATAATCTTACTTATTATCTAACTACTAACCCTAACTAATAACAAAACAAATATTTGCTAACAATTATTACTACTTAACAAATATTTGCTAATAATTATTACTACTTAACAAATCTTAGTTATATCTAATAATTATTTTGCTAACAATTATTACTACTTAACAAATATTTGCTAACAATTATTACTAATTAACAAATATTTGCTAACAACTATTACTACTTAACAAATATTTGCTAATAATTATTACTACTTAACAAATATTTTGCTAACAATTATTACTACTTAACAAATATTTTGCTAACAACTATTACTACTTAACAAATATTTGCTAACAACTATTACTACTTAACAAATATTTGCTAACAATTATTACTACTTAACAATTATTTGCTAACAATTATTTTGCTAACCTATTTACTAACAATTATTTTGCTAAGCATTTCTATTCTATCTAACAATTTCTATTTCTATTATTCTATCTAACAATTTCTATCTAACATAAAGTTTTAACATAAAATTTCTATTTCTATTTCTATTATTTTTCTATTTCTATTCTATCTAACCCTAACACAATTAAATTTCTATTTCTATTTCTATTATTTTTCTATTTCTATTCTATCTAACCCTAACACAATTAAATTTCTATTTCTATTTCTATTATTTTTCTATTTCTATTCTATCTAACCCTAACACAATTTCTATTTCTATTTCTATTTCTATTATTTTTCTATTTCTATTCTATCTAACCCTAACACAATTTCTATTTCTATTCTATGTAACCGTAACACAATTATTTTTCTATTTCTATTTCTATTATTTTTCTATTTATATTCTATCTAACCCTAACCAAAAAAAAGGGAGGGACGGTGGTTGGCGGTCTCACCGCGAGCGTCGGCTGGGGAGGGTCGGGGCCGGACGGCGCGGCGCGGCGGGAGGGCGGTGGCGCGGCGCGGCGCTCGCTGGCGGCGGGCGGCGCGGGAGAGGGCGGCGGCGCACGGGAGAGGGCGGCGCGCGGGAGAGGGCGGCGGCGCACGGGAGAGGGCGGCGGCGCACGGGAGAGGGCGGCGGGCGGCGGGGGGAGGGCGGCGCGGCGCGGCGGGTCTCGGCGGCGGCGTCAAAAATCCGGCCGACCGCAACGTTCCTCTCGGGAAGCTCCTCGCGCTCGGCGTCGTCGATGGTTTTCGCGCTAAGTGTGCAGTGGGGAAGAAGAGAAGTGGGGCGCAGGCTTTATACCCCCCCCCCTTTAGTCCCGGCTGGGGGCTCAAACCGGGACTAAAGGGGGTCTTTAGTCCCGGTTTGAACCCCCAGCCGGGACTAAAGGGTGGTGGGGCCGGTAACCGCCCGAGCCCCCCGAGCCCCCCCCCCTTTAGTCCCGGTTGGTGGATCCAGCCGGGACTAAAGGTGCAATAAATGCGCGCCAATGCTGAAATTTTTTCAGTTTTTCATTTCAAATATGAATTTGTAATTTTGAATTGAATAACTTATGTATATTTTAGAATCTGATAAAACTTTCAATATGAAAAGTGTTTGAAATTGATTAACTAATTCAAAACCATTTTCTATTTTCAAAATTAATTATTTTAACTATCCAAACTATTAACTATTTTGCCATTTTTAATTAAAACTATATTGATTAATATTCTTTTTGTATAATTTAGAATTTGACAAAACTTTCAATATGAAAAGTGTTTGAAATTGATTAACTAATTCAAAACCATTTTCTATTTTCAAAATTAATTATTTTAACTATCCAAACTATTAACTATTTTGCCATTTTTAATTAAAACTATATTGATTAATATTCTTTTTGTATAATTTAGAATCTGACAAAACTATTAATATGAAAAGTGTTTGAAATTGATTAACTAATTCAAAACCATTTTCTATTTTCAAAATTAATTATTTTAACTATCCAAACTATTAACTATTTTGCCATTTTTAATTAAAACTATATTGATTAATATTCTTTTTGTATAATTTAGAATTTGACAAAACTTTCAATATGAAAAGTGTTTGAAATTGATTAACTAATTCAAAACCATTTTCTATTTTCAAAATTAATTATTTTAACTATCCAAACTATTAACTATTTTGCCATTTTTAATTAAAACTATATTGATTAATATTCTTTTTGTATATTTTAGAATTTGACAAAACTATTAAAGTGAGCCGGCTTTTTTTCTAAAGAGCGGTGATGACCGATCCATACCATTCTTCACATCCTGCCATCCATGTAACCGTGTCTGTCGTAGCCATGGAGAATCTTCATCATGCATTACATAAAAGGTTTAATACATTATTACATTATTGCACCAACATTCCTATCTATTATTTCTGTTTTCTTCTGGGTCGTAGCCATGGAGAATCTTCATCATTCAGTAGGATGCTTGGGTCAGTTTTCACTTTGAAGGGCGGAGTTTCATGAAACTTATTATAATCTACTGACATGTCTGTCTTGTCATCTACTCCCACGATGTTTCTTTTCCCTGAAAGAACTATGTGGCGCTTTGGCTCATCGGACGATGTCTTCTTTTGCTGATTTCTTTTTCTCGTTTTTGTAGACATGTCCTTCACATAGAAAACCTGAGCGACATCGTTGGCTAGGACGAATGGTTCGTCCATGTACGCAAGATTGTTGAGATCCACTGTTGTCATGCCGTACTTTTGGTCTACAACTACCCCGCCTCCTGTCAGCTTCACCCATTTGCACCGAAACAAAGGGATCTTAAAAGTAGGTCCATAGTCAAGTTCCCATATCTCCTCTATGTACCCGTAATATGTTTCCAAACAGTGCCCATTCTCGTCTGTTGCATCAAAGCGGACACCACTGTTTTGGTTGGTGCTCTTTTTATCTTGGGCAACCGTGTAAAATGTATTCCCATTTATCTCGTACCCTTGGAAAGTACATATAGTAGAAGATGGTGGCCTGGCCAAACAGTACAGCTGATCTCCAACGGTGTCATCATTCATGAGATGTGTCTGCAACCAACTACCGAAAGTCTTCTCGTGTTCCCCTTTAATCCAAGAGTCAGTCTTCCCCGGGTTTTCGGAGCGTAGAATATTCTTGTGTCTCACGATATACGGAGCCACCACGGTGGAATTGTGTAGAACTGTGTAGTGTGCTTGAGAGAAAGAATGCCCGTCCATACATACTTTTGCTTTCCTTCCTAGTGTGCCTTTTCCTGTCAGCCTACCCTCATACCGAGATTCAGGAACACCAATCGGCTTAAGGTCAGGAAGAAAGTCCACACAAAACTCAATGACCTCCTCTGTTCCATAGCCCTTGGAGATGCTTCCTTCTGGCCTAGCACGGTTACGAACATATTTTTTTAAGACTCCCATGAACCTCTCGAAGGGGAACATATTGTGTAGAAATACAGGACCGAGAATTCTAATCTCTTCGACTAGGTGAACTAGGAGGTGTGTCATTATATTGAAGAAGGATGGCGGGAACAACAACTCAAAGCTGACCAGACATTGGACCACATCAATCTGTAACCCTGATAGACTTTCTCGATCGATTACCTTCTGAGAAATTGCATTGAGGAATGCACATACCTTCACAATTGCCAGGCGAACATTTTCCGGTAGAATTCCCCTCAATGCAACCGGAAGCAATTGCGTCATAAGCACGTGGCAGTCATGAGACTTTAGGTTTTGGAATTTTTTGTCTTTCATATTTACGATTCCCTTTATATTCGACGAGAAGCCAGTCGGGACCTTGATACTGAAAAGGACTTCAAAGAAGATTTCCTTCTCTTCCTTAGTAAGAGCGTAGCTGGCACGCCCTTGAAACTGCCCTGGATGCATGCCATCTCTTCCTTTATGACGTTCCTGGTCCTCCCGTGCTTCCGGTGTATCTTTTGACTTCCCATACAAGCCCAGGAAGCCTAGAATATTCACGCAGAGATTCTTCGTCAGGTGCATCACGTCGATTGCGGAGCGGACCTCATGGACTTCCCAATAGGGTAGCTCCCAAAATATAGATTTCTTCTTCCACATGGGTACGCGCTTATCAGGGCCGTTAGGAACAGGTTGGCTGCCAGGACCCTTTCCAAAGATTACTTTTAAATCTTTGACCATATCAAATACTTCAGCACCAGTACGGATGACAGGCTTCCCCCGGGGTTCTGCCTTGCCATTGAAATGCTTGCCTTTTTTCTTTAAGGGATGCTTGGGCGGAAGAAAACGACGATTGAACGGGTACACATTCTTCCTACATTTGTCCAGATATATACTTTCTGTCTGATCTAAACAGTGCGTGCATGCATTGTATCCCTTGTTTGACTGTCCTGAAATGTTACTAAGAGCAGGCCAATCATTGATGGTTACAAAAAGCAAGGCTCGAAGGTCAAATTCCTCTTGTTTGTGCTCGTCCCACACACGTACACCTGGTTCGGCCCACAGCTGTAAAAGTTCGTCAACTAATGACCTTAGGTACACATCAATGTCGTTGCCGGGTTGCTTTGGACCTTGGATAAGCACTGGCATCATAATGAACTTCCGCTTCATGCACAACCAAGGAGGAAGGTTGTAGATACATAGAGTAACGGGCCAGGTGCTGTGACTGCAACTCTGCTCCCCAAAAGGATTCATGCCATCTGTACTCAGACCAAACCATAAGTTCCTTGCGTCACCTGCAAATCTCGGGAACTCTCTCTCAATTTTTCTCCACTGCCGACCATCGGCGGGGTGCCTCAACTTATCGTCTTTCATACGATCTTCCATGTGCCATCGCAACAACTTCGCATGATCTTTATTTCTGAACAGACGTTTCAACCGTGGTATTATAGGAGCATACCACATCACCTTGGCAGGAACCCTCTTCCTGGGTGGCTCGCCCTCAATCTCACCAGGGTCATCTTTTCTGATCTTATACCGCAATGCAGTGCATACCGGGCATTTATCCATATTCTCATACTTCTCACCGCGGTAGAGGATGCAGTCATTAGGGCATGCATGTATCTTCTGCACGTCTAATCCTAGAGGGCAGACAAGCTTCTTTGCTTCATACGTGCTGGCAGGCAATTCGTTCTTTCTTGGAAGCATCTTCTTCATCAGTACCAGCAACTTTTCGAATGACGAGTCAGTCACACCGGTCTCTGCCTTCCACTTCAGCAATTCCAGTGTGCTACCCAGCTTCTTCTGGCCATCTTAACAAGTTGGGTACAACAATTTGTTGTGGTCCTGTAACATCTGCTCGAACTGCAACCTCTCTTTTTCTGTGTCGCAGCCTCGCCGTGCTTCAGAAATGACCCGGCCAAGATCATCAGCGGGCTCATCTGGTTCCCGTTCTGCACCCTGATCTTCTTCTTCATTGTCTTCCATTGCGGTATCAGCATACTCAGGGAACATAGATCGGTAGTTGTCATCATCGTTCTCTTCTTCTTCATCGTCGTCTTCCATCATAACCCCTCTTTCTCCGTGCTTGGTCCAAACATTATAGCCCGACATAAAACCGGACCGAAGCAGGTGGCTCTGAATGACTCTTGAGGAAGTGTAGTCCTTCTCATTCCGACATTCAACACATGGACAAAACATATAGCCACCACCATGCTTGTTCGCATCGGCCGCATCTCGAAAAGAATGCACGCCTTCTCTGTAAGCGGCTGTGCGTCGATCACCGTACATCCATGGATGGCTCATCTGCGTCATGCAACAGTATATCAAACATAATCACGATCCTAAAAATTAGTACCGCACGGTCTAAACGAGAAAATATAGTTGCTAACCTTTTAGAATAAGTGGAAATAAAGAGGAAGAGACTTAAGCGTGGCTCGGGCACCTCATATCGTAGTTGTGTTCGGTGAACTGAAGCGGCATCGCTCTAACACACATTTCATCAAACACCTCTAGTGCATCCATGCAAAAAGGAGAGCTAGCACACACCCACTTAGATCCATCCAAGAAAAATGCAAGGAAGAGTGGAAAGAGGGGCTGCAGCCATATATATATAGGCAGAGGACTTTAGTCCCGGTTTGAGACACAAACCGGGACTAAAGGGTGCGCACAGGGGGACCTCTCAGCGCGTAGCCCTTTAGTCCCGGTTTGTGTCTCAAACCGGGAGTAAAGGGTCGTTACGGGCCGGGACCAAAGCCTCCCGGGCGGCTGGCGAATTTCGGGCGACGTGGCCGGGCCTTTAGTCCCGGCCCAGATGGAGGCCGGGACTAAAGGGTCCTGGCCAAAGGCCCTTTTTCCACTAGTGACTCCACGCCACAGAAGGAGCGACGGGATCCTTCTGTGGAAATCCGCCTACTCCGCCGCCGTATCCGATCTCCTGAACTCCCGTGGTGGGGGCACCTTCAGGTTCCTTGTGGGAGGAGGGCGGCAGCTCTGTTAGCCAGAGATCGAGTTGATGCCGGCGGTATCGAACAGGTTCTGTTCGGGAGGATTTCGGTGTCGTTCGCTTGGGGAGGGGAGAAGAAAACAACGAAGTGGTATTGCAGGAAAAGAAAACGTTTCGGGCTAAGGTGGATCGAAAGCATACTTTTAGTGGATTGAAAGCGTACTTGCGAGCCACGGACCATACCTGTAGCAATATTATTAGTAGAGATCAATCGGTACCTATTTGATTAGTATGATTTTATTGTCCCTCAAATCAATTTTTTTTTTGACATGCCCATAACTAAACGGACTACATAATAGATGTTAACCATGTATGTAACTTAAAGATCCTAGCCATTAAATTTTAATCTAACTATCTAAATAATCTTAATAATGTGGACTATCGTCGCGCTTCGAAAATATAACTCTGTATTGTACTTAGATAGGGCACACGCCCTGATTCATTCAAAAAAAATCACAAGATTTTGTACAAAAGCGTTTTCCAACTGACAACCGCGGGAAAACATGCCGACACGCATGCCCAGCAACACACACCCAAGCCAAAACGACTAGAGGTCTCAGAGGTACCCGGCCGGTACACTAAAAAAACAAAAAACCCACGCAGGGTACTTAACTCCAAACCAGAGAGAGAATGTTCACAAACTGTGAGAGCCCCCTAGATCAAAAATTGCATTTCCTGCCTTCACTATCGTCGAAAGAATCAATTTTTTTTTTGGCAGAATCACGTTTCAACCATCTGAGAAATAGCACCATCGAATTCCGAACAGATGCTCAATCGGCACTAAACATCAAAAGACAGATTCCAACCATGGTGTGCACAATCGGTATGTAGCACGCACAAAATTGAACCTACATATACGTAGGTAACATTGTGTCACGACTATTCTCTACCACTTCATCATCAGACTACTCATAGTGAGAGTAACATAGGTGGTAATATATATGTCAACTAAGAAAGATTAGTGATGTGGCAAGTAATTAATAAAGAGAGAGATAAATAAAGTAACATAATATGTTATCATCACATAGCAGTTTCCAATGCAAAATGAGTCTATAATATAATAAATAATGCTCTCTAGGTTATCACACATATTATCCACTATAGAGGTAGTAACATAGACTAGTAAAGTGGGTAGAGCTGTAACATCCCATGTTTGTAAATAAGTGCATTTGCATCATAAGCATCATGTAAAATTCACTAAGAAAATTTTGCATTTAAAACTAAAGTGGAAACCCTAATTATGCCACTTCTCTCTCTATTTAAAAATGTTGTCAAAGTGTTTTAAAAAATCAAAACAAAATATGTGGACCTTCTAATATGTGTCGAGAAGGCCACTAGATATTTTATATCATTCAATTAAAAAGTTTGAATCTTACAACATTTGCAAACAACCAAAATTGTTTAAAATCAGAAAATAGAAAAAGGGAAATGGTTTTCCTTCTCTCTTCCTTATTGGGCTGTTTCTGGCCAGCCAGCCTCTCCCTCTCTCTTATCTGCCGCTCGGAGCAGCAGATAGCAGCCCAGCCTCCGGCCTAACCCACCTCTTCTCCCCGTCGTCTTCCTCTAGGTGGAAGCAGCTGCGTGCCCTTGCGCTCGCCGTCGATCCAAGCGAGGAGATGCTCGCCGCCGCTGTGCCCGCCTGGAGAGGATAAGCTCCCCGACGCCCTGCCTCTTCCCTATGCTCTCCTCTCTCTCGCGCGCGAGATCTCTTTCCACCTCTGCTTCCTTCTCTCAGCGCGCCGTAACCGCCCCCATGGTCGCCGCTTGAGGCTGTTGTTCCCAGACTCCCCGGACGAAGCAGAAGACTCCACGAGCTTTGCCTCGCCGCCCTGTACCTCCCCGCCGAGGTAATCGAGCTGCATTGCCCCGAATCAACGCCGACGTCGTCATCTTCCCTATAGCTGGCCTGAGCTCCGCCACCCGACTCCTTCCGCCACTACCGAGTTTGGCATCGACCTCAGGGTGAGCCTCCGCGCCTCCTCCCCTGCTCTTCCTCCCCTCAGAGCCCCTGCTCCACCGTCGGAGTCTGCCGGCCAAAGCCCAGTGCGTGCGGCATGAGCATGTCCTGCCCAGGGCGATGCCAACATGCTCTGCTGATGTGGTGGTCAGGCCGCACTGGTCAGTGACCGACGAACAAATAGACTCAGTACAACAAGTCCCTGCACATTATTTCAATTTCTAGAGAATTTCATAAAAGTGGCAAATATTGTAAAATGCATAGGAAATTCCCTGCTTGTCAGAAAATGGTGTATGACATGTCAAAATGTTCATAAAAATGATATATATCAACTTATGCTATCATCATGCATGCTTAAAACAATTGAAATGATGCCATTGGTCAAACCCTAATAAACCCCTTATGTTTAATTATGGAGTTAATACAAATGCTATTTATAGTGCATTTGAACTTGATGACCCACAAGTATAGGGGGTGTATCGTAGTTCTTTGGATAAATAAGAGTGTCGAACCAAACGAGGAGCAGAAGGTGTTGATAAGTGGTTTTGATCAAGGATTCACTGTAAATACTAGCAAACGGGGTTTCAGGGGTATTTGGTAATGCAAATAAATAAAGTGCGAGTAAATAAAAGACAGTAGTAATAATTGCAGCAAGTGGCCCAATCCTTTCTTCAGCAAAGGACAAGCCGGTTGTGTAACTTATAATAACCAGACGTTCTGGAGGACACACGGGAGTTTTTGTCAAGAGCTTTCGCTTTATATTGCCAAATAGTCTTTATTGGTTTGATAAGTGTTATGGGGGTGAACATGTGCTAGCGCACTACCCTTACTAGGATAAATACACACTTGTGATTATACCCCCCTGCAAGCATCCGCAAATACAAGAAAGTAATTAAGATAAATATAAACACAGCCTTACACTCTAAGATCCTACGCTCCCTGGTGCAATAGTTTCCCAACGGAGGTTTAGGTTTCTGTCACTCCAGCAACCCCACAATTGGTAGCCAAATACACAATGCATCTCACTAGGCCCATAAATGGTGAAGTATTATGTAGTCGACGTTCACATGACACCACTAGTGAAATAGCACCACAATAATATTAAACCATTAAATATTTCTCAACAATAATTCACTACTAACATCTTGACTTCTCCCATGTCCTCAAGAACTAAATGAACTACTCACAAGACATCATATAGATCATGATCAGAGGTGAAATAATGGTAAATAACAATCTGAACATAAACCTTAATTCAACGGTTCCACTCAATAGCATCAACTACAAGAGTAATCAACACCGGGAAAGTTTCCCTTATGAATAGAACAAGATCCAACTCAAGATGTTACAGCGGGATGGCGTGGTGATGGTGGAGATGAAGGTGCTGGTGATGGAGATGATGATGATGATCCCGATGAAGTCTGGTGCGATGGTGATGACGATGGTGATGATCTCCCCTCTCCGGGAAGGAATTTCCCTGGCAGATTTCTCTCTGCCGGAGAGCTTTTCTCTCTCTGGTGTTTTCTGCCCCGCAGAGGCGGCTGTGTCTCTCTCTGAGCCCTCCCCCTTGACTTAGGTTTTCAGGGATGATGAAGTACACGAAGGGGCGAGACCAGAAGTGGGCCAGGGTGGCCTCACACAGGGCCGATGCGGCCAGGGGCCAGGCCGCGCCCCCTGTGCGTGAGGCCGCCCCCTGGCTCCTCTCTCCTTCTCCTTCTGGCTTCCGGAGTCTTTTAATAAAATATAATTTTCTGGTATTTTTCTAGAATTTTCCTGATCTTCCAAAATATGGTGTCTTGACGGTCCTTTTCCAGCAGAATCCTGACTCTGGCAGCAAATCCTTCAACGATCATCAAACATGTAAAAACAGAGGAAATAACATAAGTATCATATCTAAATATGAAATATATCAATGAATAACAGTAAATTATGATACAAAATAGTGATGCAAAATGGACGTATCAACCCCCTAAAGCTTAGACCTCGCTTGTCCCCAAGCGAAAACTAAACTCGGTAAATATGACCACAGGTTTATGGAGTGAAGTGTCGATAATCAAAATACGGACAAGAAGCATCACATTCACCAAAGGCACAAGTTATAATAGACAGCAACTTCCCTTTATATAATATAGACTTGCAATAAGTAAAGAAAATCACATATAAAGATGCACAAAGTAAACTATAATTGGTGATGGCAAACCTTAGTTCTTGGTCAGAGAACAATGAACAACTATACTAGCCTTTAAATGGAGCCTTTTTAAAATAGAGCTAATATAGCAAAAACCATATGCTCAACGAAACAAACTTTTTGCATTCATAGAAAGCTTTCAAAGATATATTCCTTCAGACAAAAGCATTGTACAAAACAAAGAAGATAATAAACATGATTAAACGGATCAACATATGGATGAGTGAAACATAACAACTCAAATGCTTGCTTGAGATAGAGGGGAATAGGTTGACTCAACATAAAAGTAAAAGATAGGCCCTTCACAGAGGGAAGCAGGGATTAAACATGTGCTAGAGCTTTTCATTTGTAAAACAGAGGTAAAAATTGTTTTGAGAGGTGGTTGCTTTTGTCAACGACTAGCAACGGAGTTCTTGATATCTTCCATACTAAACAAGTGAGAGCGGTTCCGAGATGTTTGATTAATTGGCACATTGGTGCTCTTTTATAGCTTTGCACTCCTCCCTACCTTTTTCCTTTCTCAAACCATGGCTAACCGATTCCATTGGGTGCCCACCAACTTTCACATTCTATTGGAGGAGTGCTCTTTTTCTTTTCTTTTTGAGATTATAATGGTCTGACCAGCTCCCTTGCAAAATTAATGACGAGCAGATGAAGCTGCCTAGTTGAGGGGTACTTAATTTAGTATGGAAGATAACAAAACCCATCCACTACGTCCTCATGAGCTAAAAACAGTGGCACAAAATGAGAAGTATTTGAAGGTTTTTGAAAGGTAGCATATGAAAATTTACTTGGAATGGCTTAAAATACCATGCATAGGAATTTATAGTGGACTCTTTGGAAGTGACTTGGCTTTTGAGATTTGGATGCACGAGAACTATTCCTTCTCAGTACAGGTTTTTGGCTAGCAAGGCTAGGTAGCAAGCATAAGAATTAAATGAAACAAATAAACATACATATAATAAGAACAATCATGCACACTCCCTTGAAGGTACAATGATTTTAACTTGGAGAATAATAATGCTTATAAGCCAAACATGAAGGGTAAACTGAAGTGATGTAGCTACAAACACTCCTTTATTCTGTTCTACTGAAACCTCAAGGTAATGCTGCTACTGACCAAGCTAAGTTTGCCAAAACCAACTAAATTTACTCATGCTCCCAAAGTGATACCAATACTAATCAACAAGACTAATCATATAAGAAACATTGCAAACTAAAATAAAGTGTGCAGAAAGTAAACGATAGAACTTCTCATTAATATTTCATTACCGCAACTCACACCAAGGGATACATAGATAACCAACTAAGGAGGATACTTCCACAGTGCGAACTATTCTATAGGATAATTTCTCTATTCATGATATGACTCTACTTGAAAAGTAAATGAGTAAAAAGGTAATGATGTGATACCGCGGCACTCCCCCAAGCTTGGAACAAGCCAAGGGGATGCCTATACCGATGACGAGTCACTCCTTTGGTGGTGGCGGTGGATAATCTTTAATAAGCCTCTCAATCAAATCTTTTAGATCATCAATCTTGTGACTGAGGTTACGAATCATCTCAGAATTGTGCTCAACACAGTTCATGAACCTGTCAGCAAGAGAATCCCAGTGATGTCTACACACGCTTCTGTTCTTGTAGACAGTGTTGGGCCTCCAAGTGTAGAGGTTTGTAGAGCAGCAGGAAGTTTCCCTTAAGTGGATCACCCAAGATTTATCGAACTCAGGGAGGAAGAGGTCAAAGCTATCCCTCTCAAACAACCCTGCAATTATGATACAGAAAGTCTCTTGTGTCCCCAACACACCCAATACACTTGTCAGATGTATAGGTGCACTAGTTCGGCGAAGAGATAGTGAAATACAAGCGGTAGTGATGATTATAAGTAGCAAATGTGACTTGAAGTAAATATCGCTGCGAGCAAACATGTAACAAAACAGGAAGTAAACGGTGTGCAATGCTTGGAAACAAGGCCTAGGGATCATACTTTCACTAGTCGACACACTCCCAACAATATAACATAATTGAACAAATAAACAACTTCTCTTCACTATGGTACTCTGAATTACTCTCCTATTGAACAACACTAATCATTTTGTAGTGGCTACAGAAGCACCCCTTAAAGTTCATCAAGTACTTGACAAACACCACTCATAGAGATATCCAAATCAAAGCACAACTCAAGATAGATATTATTGCAACTTAGACCAAGTACTAACACAGTGCACACACTGTCAACATTACACCATGAAAGGAGGAAAAGATCACTTCAATACTATCATAGCGGTAATTATTCTCATAATCCATAAAAGATCACAATCGTAGCCTAGACCAAGTACCACCATGATGCACGCACTATCACCGTTACACCATGGCAGGAGGAATAGATTACTTTAATAACACCACTAGAGTACACATAATATCTGAATAATAGCATCTACTTGTTCAACATGATACAAAGCTCACGATCACATAAAGATCACATCATGGGAGAGAGAGGTGAACCACATAGCTACCGGTAGAGCCCTTAGCCCCGGGGATGAACTACTCCCTCCTCATCATAGGAGACAGCAAGGTTGATGGAGATGGCGGTGAGGTCGATGGAGACGGTGGAGACGGCGATGGAGACCGATGGAGATGGCTCCGGGGGCACTTCTCCGTCCCGGCAGGGTGCCGGAATAGAGACTTCTGTCCCCCAAAATTTGGCTTTGACGGCGGTGGCGCTGCGGAACTGTTCTGGAAATTTCACCGACTCTTTTAGGGTTTTCCATCCTGAGGCTTTATATAGGCGAAGGGGCATCGTCAGGAGTGGCCCCAGGCCTCCTCACACCTAGGCGGCGCGGCCAGGGGCTGGCCTGTGCGAGCCTAGTGTGAGGCTGGCCTGTGGCCCCTCTCCTTCGCCTCTTCGGATCTCTGGAAGCATCCGGGCAAAATAAGACTTCAGGAACTTGTTTCGTCCAATTCCGAGAATATTTCCTGTGTATCACTTCTGAAACACAAAAACAGCAGAAAACAGGGAACTGGCACTGTGGCATCTTGTCAATAGGTTAGTTCCAGAAATTGCATAAAAATGCCACGAAGTGTAACAAAACATTAGGGAAATGGTGTAAAAACAAGCATGGAGCATCAAAAATTATAGATACGTTTGAGACGTATCAGCATCCCCAAGCTTAACTCCTGCTCGTCCTCGAGTAGGTAAGCGATAACAAAAGAAATAATTTTTGAGGTAACATGCACCATCACAACTTTGATCATATATGTAAGCATTTGTGAGCTGAGATCAAAGAACTTAAAACATGGGCATGAAAGATATAATGTTGATAATAAGAACTTAGCAACCATGTTGTAAACATGAAAATGAACACAAAAAAAGATCATGAAAATGAAACAATGAAAGTCAAACGTGTGTTCGAATCATAAGGAAAAACATACAAGTGGTTTTCAGCTTGTCCTTAAAAGAGAGCAAAACATAAATGCATAGGACACCTTCAAGTTTAAGAGGGCGACTAGATACAAATAATTTAAGAACAAGTGAAACCAACAATATGAATCAATCAATGATAAACTTTGGTACAATGCACATTATACTTAGAATGACAACTATGCTCTTCTAATGGTGCATAAAGATAGAAGGTGGTGACTCAACATAAAAGTAAAAGAAAGGCCCTTCGCAGAGGGAAGCAGTGATTAAACATGTGCTAGAGCTTTTCATTTGTAAAACAGAGAGATAAAACTTGAGTTTTGAGAGGTGGTTGCTTTTGTCAACGACTAGCAATGGGGTTCTTACTATCTTCCATACAAAAATGAAGCAAGTTTTTGAGAGAGAGATTGGCACTTTTGTGCTCTTTTTATGAAGCTTGGCACTCCTCCCCACCTTTTTTCCTTTCTCAAACCATGGCTAACCGATTCCATCGGGTGCCCACCAACATTCACATACCATGGAGGAGTGCCTTTTTTCTTTCTTTCTTTTTCTCTTTTTTTTTGGAATAAGACAATATGGAAGATAGCAAATCCGACCACTACGTCCCCATGAGCTAAAAATAGTGTCACAAAATAAGAAGTAGTTGAAAGTTTTGAAAGGTAGCACATGAAAATTTACTTTGGAATGGCTTACAAATACCATGCATAGGAATTTATAGTGGACACAATGGCAAACTTGGTTTTTGGGAGTTGGATGCACGAGTAGAGCTCATACTCAGTACAAAATGAGGGCTAGCAAAAGTCCGGGAGCGACCAACTAAGAGAGCAATAACGGCCATAATCATGCATAGCGATAAAGCAACATTAAAAGAAGCATAAGATGGCTTCAAAAGTCAAAAACTAAATGATCATAGAGGCTATTGGTGACTTTGTATGAGTCTAACATGTGTGAGCATGCGCCAAGTCAACCCAAATAAAGCATCAAGGAGAAAACCAAAATAATGCTTCCAAATAATTAAAACAACGCATGATTTTTTCAAAGGCTCATTAAGCAATCTCAGTTATTTGAGACAAGTCATGCTACAGCAAAACCACTAAGCATACTATCAAAAAGATATCAAGCATGACATGAAAAAGCCTAAGCCGCAGTCTACACAAGCTCCTTCTTGTACCACTATTTTGCATAAGGCTTTTTCTCTTTTCCAACACCATTTGAAATTTTTAAAGACACCTCTTTTGATGAAAACCAATAAAGATCAGAGGCAAAAATACACTTTGATGAAAAGATACGACAAGGACTGATTGAAAATCAAGGCGAAAACGAAAACCAAAAGCAGAAAAAGAGAACACTCGTTGAAACGATAAGAGTGAAAAATGGAGTGTTCTTGGAAAATGAAAAATGGAGTTCATCTCCCTCCAAAACAACATGATGTGATCAACCATTTATTGCAGCAAACAAAACAAACTAATAAAGAAAACTAAAACAACTGACGCTCCAAGAAAAACACATAGTGCATGAAGCAATAAAAATATGGTATCTTGAAAGGTGACCTGATTTTTGCCGATGAAGAAGGGGTGCCTCGGGGGCATCCCCAAGCTTTGATGCTTGT
This sequence comes from Dactylis glomerata, assembly GCA_007115705.1. Classification (NCBI taxonomy): domain Eukaryota; kingdom Viridiplantae; phylum Streptophyta; class Magnoliopsida; order Poales; family Poaceae; genus Dactylis; species Dactylis glomerata. The sequence continues at coordinate 1,403,091 of QXEO01001608.1, read as the reverse complement.
ACTTCTTGGATATTTCTTGGGGTGATGCATGGGCATCCCCAAGCTTGAGCTTTTGTCCATTCTTCAACTCATCTCATCATTCTCCAATCCCTACACTTGAAAACTTCCTTCATACAAAACTAAACACAATTCTATTAGCAACATTAGTGCAAGCATAACATATAATCAACCCTCTTTTTGCTTAAGGTTTCAACTCAAAACCACCACATATATAGCAAATACTACTGTAGCAACTTCCCCAAAAGTTCCATGATCAAAATAACTCAAAAGAAAGCGATAAAGCGGCAAACACAAATATTGGCAGAAATCTGTCAAAACTGAACAGCTGACAAAGATCGAATTTTTGAGGGATTTTCTGTTGCTCAAATCAAAACGTGTTCAACTAACAGAAGTTTGGATATAACCTGGGGCATATGCACAAGAAATCGCAGGTCCAAAAGATATACAGAGAATTTATATGAATTTTTACGGTGCAGCACCGAAAACAGTTTCAGGACAGCAACATCCTCAAATCTTACCTCACTCAAATTAGAGGCTTCTCTTGGCACAACAATGAAATAAAAAGGATAAGGAGCGGTCATTACAGTAGTAATAACTTCCAAGACTCAAATAAAAGAAAAATTACTGAAAATAAGACATTGGGTTATCTCCCAAGAGTGCTTTTCTTTAACGCCTTTGAGCTAGGCGCAGTAATTTGCAAAGATGCTCATGTGGGCGCCATATAAGAGCTTGAGGCCAAGGCGCCATATAGGAACTTAAAGCAATAGAGAGCATCAAAAAGCAAATATGAAACACATTTAAATCTAAACCACTTCCTATGAAAAATAGTCTTGTAAAGAGACAAGTCATGAAAGCGCAAAGCAAAAAGCATAGGAAGGCAAAACAAGTACAACTTCAAGAATTGCAACATAAAGAGGGGAAACTCAATATTGTTGAGATCCATCAAACCATGTTTCCCTCTCTCATAATAACTTTTAGTAGCATCATGAATAGAATTAACAATATAACTATCACATAAAGCATCTCTATCATGAGCCACATGCATAAAAGAATTAATACTCCCCACATGAACAATAGTAGTAGGAGCAGATTCAATAGAATAATTATTCTCATCACCATAATCATCAAAAATAGGAGGCATATTGTAATCATAACTAATTTTCTCCTCAAAAGTAGGTGAATTGAAAATATTATACTCATCATCATAAACTAGAGGCTTAGTATCATCACAAGATAGAGAACTACTATGCCGCAAAGCATATTCATCAAACATATCATCATAAGAAGAAACATGGATAGCACTAATGGTACAACAATTATTAACCTTAGAATTGGTACCAAAAAGATTTTCAATATCAAAAGTAGAGTGCTTTTCCCAATCATGATCACTAACATAGGTAACAGGCATGGGAACATCATCCCAATCAGAATTATCATAATCTATAGCAGGATCATAACGCTTAGGGGAAAATACCGTGTCCTCTCGCCTTTTACTCCTCTTCTTCTTCTTCTTCATACTCTTCTTACTCTCTCCTTTAGGAGGGAGGGACTTGAAGGGCATCTTCTCCACATATTCTTTAGGAGGGAAAGGCATCTTCTCCACATAATCTGGTTTGCTGACAGAAACAACAGAAGAAACTTTGGAGGATTCCTCCTCTCTATTAATAAGATAAAAACATCTATCAGTCCTGTCATAGCTTGGCAAAATATCAAGTTTTATAAGATTTTGTATGTAAGTATTTGCAAGGCAATCTTTAGCACAATAGATACGACAACCACGAAGGGTGCTATTAATATCAACATCATTCATATCTATCAAAGCAACCTTTCTAGATATCTCGTCACACGCCAAGAACAAAGCGAGCTCATCATGCTGATTGGGAGTAATCTTGTCATCACAATACATACTTAAGGTACTAGAAGAGTAACTATTAGGGCTTGAGCATTGGAAATTAAAATGACCTATGTCATCGCAATGTTTACAAAGAAAAGGATAAAGCTTACAAACCCTTTTACCGATCTCACCTATATCCTTGTACCACATTCGGGTTTCTTCATTTGCATGGTGGACACAATAATCTTCCTTATTGTAACTCTGTTCATAAGGTCTATGTACTCCACAAAAATTAACATGCTTATAAGTGATACGTCTCAAACGTATCTATAATTTTTGATGCTCCATTCTTGTTTTTACACCATTTGCCTAATGTTTCGTTACACTTAGTGGCACTTTTATGCATTTTCTGGAACTAACCTATTAACAAGTGCCACAGTGCCAGTTTCCTGTTTTCTGCTGTTTTTGTGTTTCAGAAGTGATACACAGGAAATATTCTCGGAATTGGACGAAACAAGTTCCTGAAGTCTTATTTTACCAGGAAGCTTCCAGAGATCCGAAGGAGAGTAGGAGGCGAGGGACCAGGGGCCCACACGCACAGGTGGCGCGGCCAGCCCCTGGCCCGCGCCACCCCCGTGTGTGGCCGCCTGGCCCCTCCTCTGACATCGCCCCTTCGCCTATAAAGACCCCCCGACGAGAAAAACCTAAGGACCCGATCAGATTTCTAGAACACATCGCGATCCGCCGCCGCCGTCGACCCGAAGATCGGGAGGGTCTAGAAGCTCTTCCCGGCACCCTGCTGGAGAGGGGAATCGCCACCGGAGGTCTTCTTCATCGCCATGCTTGCCTCCAGAGCGATGAGTGAGAAGTCTACCTTGGACTATGGGTCCATAGCAGTAGCTAGATGGTTGTCTTCTCCACCATGTGCTTCATGTTTAGATCTCATGAGCTGCCATACATGATTGAGATCACCGTTATGTAATTCTACATGTTTGGTTTGTTGGGATCCGATGAATATTGGTGTTTATGATTAAGTTGTTGTACTGAATTATATCTTTTGTTATCTCTATGTTGGTTATGATCTTGCATGCTCTCCGTTGTTAGTGGCTATCTTGGCCGAGTAGTTGCTAGTGACTCCAAGAGGGGGTATTTATGCTCGATAGTGGGTTCATGTATCTATTTCACCTGGGGGAGTGACAGAAACCTCTAAGGTGGTAGATGTGCTGTTGCTACTAGGGAGAAAACAATATTCATATGCTCAAGGGCATATGCTTTGTTTACATTACACACCTTGCTTAATGCAATTATCTGTTGTTCGCAACTTAATACTTCTAGGGTGTTCGAATTGATATCCCAGGGAGTGGATTATTAGTCATAGATGCAGTTGGATGGCAGTCTATGTATTTTGTTGTAATGCCCAGAGTAAATCTCATAGTGATCTTCTTGACATATCACGTTATCTTTATTCTATCAATTGCCCAACTGTAATTTGTTTACCCAGCATGTGCTATTTTATATATGGAGAGACACCACTAGTGAACTATGGACCCCGGTCCTATTTCCATCATATTGTTATCACCTGTTTACTTTACTCGTCCTATTTATTTTACTCGCATATTATTATTGTTTTCCACTCGATACACTCATAACCTTTGTTTTAAGCAAACCGGTGAGATTGACAACCTCATCGCAAGTTGGGAGCAAAGTATTTGTTTGTGTGTGTGCAGGTTCCACGTTGCAGCTAGCAAGCAAAGCTTGGACGAGGCGCCATATATAAATTGTCTGCTGCTGTCGCAAACTAGCAATCATCACCTTCAGTCGTCATTGTCTCTCCTTTCCTGACCGACATTAAACCTTGGTTTCTTAACTGAGGGAAGACTAGCGGCTACACTCATCATACCTTCCTCTTGGGGTTCCCAATGGGCTGGTTATTCACCACGCACAAGGACAGTCTGCTTCCACATCAACTGGTCGCCATCAGCTAATTTTCTGGCGCCATCAACAAGTAGCAGCTAATTTTCTGGCGCTGTTGCCGGGGAGGAAGAGAAGACTTCTGCGAGGGGAGTTCTTCGCACACACATTCTTTACTTTGTTTTATTGTTTTGCTTTACTTTATTTATTTTACCTGCATCGCTTTTTATCAAAAACCCAAAAAAATTAGAATCCTTGGTAGTTGTTATTTCTTTACTTTAGTTTATCATGCTATTCCCTAAGTTCGTTCTGGAGGACCTCTCAGTAGGTAGTGGTTCGATTATTGGCAAAAGTAACATTGAGGAGGTCTTTAATCACATTAGTATGCATGAGGAAGTTGAGGAAAAGTCTTGGGTTGAGCTTGCTCCTAGTATTGAAGTTGCTTCTATTATATTAATTGACATGTTGGAAACTAGGTTTGCTAGTATTAATCCTTTTATGCAATATATGTTCCTTAAGCTTCATGAAATTGAGGATCCCGAAAAGAAAGCTTTTATCTTGGAAACTTTGCGCCTAGAATTTAAGGATTTCGTTATTGAAGCTAGGAAAGTTCTTAAACGTTTTAATAAACTCGGTTCACCTCTAAAGGTTATTGATACTAATGATGAGGGGACCGAAATACCTATACCTTGCAAGCTTTTGGGATTGAATGATGCATTCGAAAATAATTTTGCCTGGATCTGTCCTGAAAATCTTTTTGATGAGAATAGTGTACCAAAGCATGATTACAAAGGGTCTTCAAAAACTTATGTGGATGAAATACAATGCCTTATTGACAAGGCCTCTTCTATTGATCTTAATGCTTCTGCTGATAATACTTGATACGCAATTTTCTACGCCTAGCTCAAAGGCGTTAAAGAAAAGCACTCTTGGGAGATAACCCAATGTTTATTTTCAGTACTTTTTCTTTTATTTGAGTCTTGGAAGTCATTACTACTGTAATGACCGCTCCTTATCTTGTTTATTTCGTTTTTGTGCCAAGAGAAGCCTCTAATTTGAGTGAGGTAAAGATTTGGGGATGTTGCTGTCCTGAAACTGTTTTCGGTGCTGCACCGTAAAAATTCGTGAACATTCTCTGTTTATCTTTTGGACCTGCGATTTCTTGTGCATATGCCCCAGGTTATATCCAAACTTTTCTTAGTTTAACACTTTTTGATTTGAGCAACAGAAAATCCCTCAAAAATTCGACCTTTGTCAGCTGTTCAGTTTTGACAGATTTCTGCCAATATTTGTGTTTGCCACTTTATCGCTTTCTTTTGAGTTCTTTTGATCACGGAACTTTTGGGGAGGTTGCTACAGTAGTATATGCTATATATGTGGTGGTTTTGAGTTGAAACCTGAAGCAAATAGAGGATTGATTATATGTTATGCTTGCACTAATGTTGCTAATAGAATTGTGTTTAGTTTCGTATGAAGGAAGTTTTCAAGTGTAGGGATTGGAGAATGATGAGATGAGTTGAAGAATGGACAAAAGCTCAAGCTTGGGGATGCCCATGCATCACCCCAAGAAATATCCAAGAAGTACAAGCGTCAAAGCTTGGGGATGCCCCCGAGGCACCCCTTCTTCATCGGCAAAAATCAGGTCACCTTTCAAAACACTATATTTTTATTGCTTCATGCACTATGTGTTTTTCTTGGAGCGTCAGTTGTTTTATTTTTCTTAGTTTGTTTAGTTTGTTTGTTTGCTGCAATAAATGGTTGGACCCCAACAAATTTCTTTTGGAGGAGATGTACTCGTTTTCATTTGCCAAAGAACGTTCTAGTTTTCACTCTTATTAAAAATCGAGTGTTCTTCTTTTTCTGCTACTGCTTTTGGTTTTCGTTTTCGCCTTGATTTGCGTTCAGATCTTGTCATATCTTTTCATCAAGGTGTATTTTTGCCTCTGATCTTTATTGGTTTTCATCAAAAGAGGTGTTTATAAAAAATTCAAATGGTGTTGGAAAAGAGAAAAAGCTTTGTGCAAAATAGTGGTACAAGAAGGAGCTTGTGTAGAATGTGGCTTAGGCTTTTTCATGTCATGCTTGATGTCTTTTTGATAGTATGCTTAGTGGTTTTTCTGTAGCATGACTTGTCTCAAATAACTGAGATTTCTTAATGAGCCTTTGAAAAAATCATGCGTTGTTTTTATTGTATGGAAGCATTATTTTGGTTTTCTCCTTGATGCTTTATTTGGGTTGACTTGGCGCATGCTCACACATGTTAGACTCTTACAAAGTCGCCATTAGCCTTCATGATCATTTAGTTTTTGACTTTTGATGCCATCTTATGCTTCTTTTAATGTCGCTTTGTCGCTTTGCATGATTATGGCCATTATTGCTCTCTTAGTTGGTCGCTCCCAGTCTTTTGCTAGCCCTCGCCTTGTACTGAGTATGAGCTCTACTCGTGCATCCAACTCCTAAAAACCAAGTTTGCCATTGTGTCCACTATAAATTCCTATGCATGGTATTTGTAAGCCATTCCAAAGTAAATTCTCATGTGCTACCTTTGAAAAAACCTTCAAAACACTTCTCGTTTTGTGACACTGTTTTCAGCTCATGGGGACGTAGTGGTCGGATTTGCTATCTTCCATATTGCTTATTCCAAAAAGAAAAAAAAAAGAGAAAAAAAGAAAGAAAAAAGGCACTCCTCCATGGAAAGTGAATGTTGGTGGGCACCCGATGGAATCGGTTAGCCATGGTTTGTGAAAGGAAAAAAAGGTGGGGAGGAGTGCCAAGCTTTATAAAAGAGCACAAAAGTGCCAATCTCTCTCTCAAAAACTTGCTTCATTTTTGTATGGAAGATAGTAATTGCCAGTCGTTGACAAAGACAACCACCTCTCAAAACCAATTTTTATCTCTCTGTTTTACAAATGAAAAGCTCTAGCACATGTTTAATCACTGCTTCCCTCTGGGAAGGGCCTTTCTTTTACTTTTATGTTGAGTCACCACCTTCTTTCTTTATGCACCATTAAGAGAGCATAGTTGTCATTCTTAGTGTGATATTCATTGTCCCAAAGTTCATTGATTGATTCATATTGTTGGTTTCACTTGTTCTTAAATTATTTGTATCTAGTCGCCCTCTTAAACTTGAAGGTGTCCTATACATTTATGTTTTGCTCTCTTTGAAGGACAAGCTGAAAACCATTTGTATGTTTTTCTTTATGATTTGAACACACGTTTGACTTTCATTGTTTCATTATCATGATCTTTTGTTTGTGTCCATTTACATGTTTACAACATGGTTGCTAAGTTCTTATTGTCATGATTATATCTTCATGCCCATGTTTTAAGTTCTATTGATCCCAGCTCACCAATGCTTACATATATGATCAAGATTGTGTAGGTGCATGTCACCTCAAAAATTATTCTTTTGTTATCACTTACCTACTCGAGGATGAGCAGGAGTTAATCTTGGGGATGCTTGATACGTCTCAAACGTATCTATAATTTTTGATGCTCCATGCTTGTTTTTACACCATTTGCCTAATGTTTCGTTACACTTAGTGGCACTTTTATGCATTTTCCGGAACTAACCTATTAACAAGTGCCACAGTGCCAGTTTCCTGTTTTCTGCTATTTTTGTGTTTCAGAAGTGATACACAGGAAATATTCTCGGAATTGGACGAAACAAGTTCCTGAAGTCTTATTTTACCAGGAAGCTTCCAGAGATCCGAAAGAGAGTAGGAGGCGAGGGACCAGGGGCCCACACGCACAGGTGGCGCGGCCAGCCCCTGGCCCGCGCCACCCCCGTGTGTGGCTGCCTGGCCCCTCCTCTGACATCGCCCCTTCGCCTATAAAGACCCCCCGACGAGAAAAACCTAAGGACCCGATCAGATTTCCAGAACACATCGCGATCCGCCGCCGCCGTCGACCCGAAGATCGGGAGGGTCCAGAAGCTCTTCCCGGCACCCTGCCAGAGAGGGGAATCGCCACCGGAAGTCTTCTTCATCGCCATGCTTGGCTCCGGAGCGATGAGTGAGTAGTCTACCTTGGACTATGGGTCCATAGCAGTAGCTAGATGGTTGTCTTCTCCACCATGTGCTTCATGTTTAGATCTCATGAGCTGCCATACATGATTGAGATCACCGTTATGTAATTCTACATGTTTGGTTTGTTGGGATCCGATGAATATTGGTGTTTATGATTAAGTTGCTGTACTGAATTATATCTTTTGTTATCTCTATGTTGTTTATGATCTTGCATGCTCTCCGTTGTTTGTGGCTATCTTGGCCGAGTAGTTGCTAGTGACTCCAAGAGGGGGTATTTATGCTCGATAGTGGGTTCATGACTCTATTTCACCTGGGGGAGTGACAGAAACCTCTAAGGTGGTAGATGTGTTGTTGCTACTAGGGACAAAACAACATTCATATGCTCAAGGGCATATGCGTTGTTTACATTACACACTTTGCTTAATGCAATTGTCTGTTGTTCGCAACTTAATACTTCTAGGGTGTTCGGATTGATATCCCAGGGAGTGGATTATTAGTCATAGATGCAGTTGGATGGCGGTCTATGTATTTTGTTGTAATGCCCAGAGTAAATCTCATAGTGATCTTCTTGACATATCACGTTATCTTTATTCTATCAATTGCCCAACTGTAATTTGTTTACCCAGCATGTGCTATTTTATCTATGGAGAGACACCACTAGTGAACTGTGGACCCCGGTCCTTTTTCCATCATATTGTTATCACCTGTTTACTTTACTCGTACTGTTTATTTTACTCGCATATTATTATTGTTTTCCACTCGATACACTCATAACCTTTGTTTCAAGCAAACGGTGAGATTGACAACCTCATCGCAAGTTGGGAGCAAAGTATTTGTTTGTGTGTGTGCAGGTTCCACGTTGCAGCTAGCAAGCAAAGCTTGGACGAGGCGCCATATATAAATTGTCCGCTGCTGTCGCAAACTAGCAAGCATCACCTTCAGTCGTCATTGTCTCTCCTCTCCTGACCGACATTAAACCTTGGTTTCTTAACTGAGGGAAGACTAGCCGCTACACTCATCATACCTTCCTCTTGGGGTTCCCAACGGGCTGGTTATTCACCACGCACAAGGACAGTCTGCTTCCACATCAACTGGTCGCCATCAGCTAATTTTCTGGCACCATCAACAAGTAGCAATAAGAAATAGTACTTTTAGAAATTTGAGCATGTTTATTGCAATCATCAACAACAATATCACTTTCTATGCAAGTGTCCTTAAAAGGTTCATGATACACGTCCCCATTTCCTTTAGGAACATTCATATGGGAAGTAAAGGCTTTAAAGCAATCAACCATAATTTGAGGATCAAGACCATATTTAGCACTAAGCTCTTGAAAATTAGCAGTTTTAGCGAAAGACTTAATGCAATCAAACTCATAATTCATACCTGATCCTTTACCTTTATCGCTATCCCAACCTTCAATATTGTTTTGAATTGTTTCAAGCAGATCCCACTTGGTGTCAGCATCCTTGCTTGTGAAAGACCCATCAAAGCATGCATCTAGATAGTCCTTGTAATATCCTGAAAGCCTTGCATAAAAATTATTAATAACAATATTATGAGGAAGATCATGAATAGGATATTTATGCATTAGTAACTTCAATCTTCCCCAAGCTTGGGCAATGCTTTCTCCCTCATGCGGATGAAAATTATAAATGTAATTCCTATCTTTATAAACCTGACTAGAAGGATGGAATTTAGAATAAACGAGAGGTTCAATTTCCTCCCAATCAATAGATCAGCCATCCTTCAATGTTTTATACCATTCCTCAGCTCTGCCTTTCAGTGATAAAGGAAATAGCTTCTTCTTAACTTGGTTCATCGAAATACCTGCACACTGGAACAACTCGCATAATTCATGTATAAAGAGCAAATGATCACCAGGATGGACAGTTCCATCCCCTAAATAGCAGTTATTCTTAACACATTCAACAATCTTCGTAGGTATTTTAAAAGGATGAGGAGCACAAGCATCACTAGAAACATCACATATGGGAGATAAAATATTATCAGAACAAACCTTCTCCACTAAAGCTGGGGAGCTAAAAATATCATGCATAACAAAACCAGCTTCCCCAAGCTTAGACTTTTCCATAGCATTAGCAATAACGGGATTCAAAGCATTCGTACTAATAACATTGCTATTCGAAATAAGCTCCAAAGGATTTTCAATTTTCTCATCAAATCTAAACTCAGGAAAAAGACTAAAGAACTCTTTATTTTCCATTAAGCCTAACTAGTGAAAATAAAAACAAGAAACAAAAAGATGTAATTGCAGAATCTAAAGGAAATAACTCCGAGCACTCACACAGTAGGATGCGAGTACCTTTTACCTTACCTCCCCGGCAACGGCGCCAGAAAAGAGCTTGATGTCTACACACGCTTCTGTTCTTGTAGACAGTGTTGGGCCTCCAAGTGCAGAGGTTTGTAGAGCAGCAGCAAGTTTCCCTTAAGTGGATCACCCAAGGTTTATCGAACTCAGGGAGGAAGAGGTCAAAGCTATCCCTCTCAAACAACCCTGCAATTATGATACAGAAAGTCTCTTGTGTCCCCAACACACCCAATACACTTGTCAGATGTATAGGTGCACTAGTTCGGCGAAGAGATAGTGAAATACAAGCGGTAGTGATGATTATAAGTAGCAAATGTGACTTGAAGTAAATATTGCTGCGAGCAAACATGTAACAAAACAGGAAGTAAACGGTGTGCAATGCTTAGAAACAAGGCCTAGGGATCATACTTTCACTAGTGGACACACTCCCAACAATATAACATAATTGAAAAAATAAACAACTTCTCTTCAGCTGGCAATCATGGTGCTTGGCCGTGAACTTTGATCTTCCTCCTCGTCTTCACTTTCAACCTCTTCTTTCAGCCGAAAGTCTTTGGTGTCATCTTCCGGAGGTGTCTTCTCCTTATCATCGCTTGAAGAGGCCATGGTACTCCCCCAAGCTTAGGCTCAACTCCTGACAAAAATAGCTCGAAACAAAACATGACAAGAAAACGATATACAGACCTCGAGTACTCCGGGGGGTTAAATAGGCAAAAATTATACATTGAAACGAAACCACAGGAGAAAATTGGGACGGAAACGAGTTCCGGTGTGCTCTCACACCAGGGCGGCGCGGCCAAAGGTGGGCCCGCGCCCCCTATGTGTGAGGAGCACACGGACTCCTTTTCCTGCCCGTTTTCATCTCGTGATTTTTCATATTTAGTAAAAACAGCAAAAATAATAAAGGAAGAGTTTTTCATGAAACTTTTCTGACTAGAACTGTTACCTATTCAAAAACAAACTCTGCAAGTACCTGCAATTTGTCTTGGATGAATTCTTCTGGAGAAACTGTTTCAATTACATCAACATCTTCATTATATGAATCTCCAGTAATATAATGTTTGAGTCTTTGCCCATTCACCACTTGTGTAGACTCGTCTTTCAATGAAGCAATCTTAATAGCACCTGAGCGGTATACTTCCACAATAACATATGGTCCTTCCCATTTAGAGAGTAATTTTCCTGCAAAAAATCTGAGACGAGACCTATACAATAGAACTTTCTCACCAACATGAAATTCTCTCTTAAGAATTCTCTTATCATGCCATTGCTTGACTTTCTCTTTGAAAAGTCTGGCATTCTCATACGCCTCGTTTCTCCACTCATCTAGAGAACTCAAATCTAACAACCTTTTCTTACCAGCTAGTTTAAAATCTCTATTAAGCTCTCTCACTGCCCAAAAAGCTTTGTGTTCTAATTCTAAGGGCAAGTGACATGCTTTTCCATAAACCATATTATAAGGAGACATGCCCATGGGATTCTTATAAGCAGTTCTATAAGCCCACAAAGCATCGTTTAACTTACTAGCCCAATTTTTCCTAGATCTATTGACAGTCTTCTGCAAGATAGACTTGATTTCTCTATTTGAAAGCTCTACCTGCCCACTAGTTTGGGGATGATAAGCAGAAGCAATTCTATGATTAACATCATATCTAGCAAGAGTTTTTCTAAAACCACCGTGAATAAAATGAGAACCTCCGTCAGTCATAAGATATCTAGGCACACCAAACCTAGGAAAAATTACATCCTTAAGCATTTTTAATGAGGTCTCACCATCGGCACTCTTTGTAGGTATGGCTTCTACCCATTTAGTAACATAATCAACAGGAACAAGTATGTGGGTATAGCCTTTTGAAGGAGGAAAAGGACCCATAAAGTCATATCCCCAACAATCAAACGGTTCGATAACAAGAGTGTAACTCATAGGCATTTCATTGCGTCTAGAAATATTACCAACTCTTTGACATTCATCACAAGATAAAACATACCTTCTAGCATCTTTAAAGAGGGTTGGCCAATAAAAACCTGATTGTAGAACCTTTTGTGCGGTTCTATCTACAGCATGATGCCCTCCATAAGCACTGCCATGGCACTTTCTCAATATTTCTTGTTGCTCATATTCGGGTACACATCTTCGCATAATACCATCAACTCCTTCTTTATATAAGTGTGGGTCATCCCAAAAATAATGCCTCAAATCATAGAAGAATTTTCTTCTTTGCTGAGCTGTAAAGGTTGGAGGCAAATACTTGGAAACAATAAAGTTATCATAATCAGCATACCAAGGAAGGTCTCACGAAGTTACATTTATTGCAGCCAACTGTTCATTTGGAAAACTATTGTTAACAGGAATAGGATCAAAAGAAATGTTTTCCAATCTAGACAAGTTGTCAGCCACAGGATTTTTAGCACCTTTCCTATCTACGATATGCAAATCAAACTCTTGTAAAAGTAACACCCATCTAATAAGCCCAGGCTTAGCATCCTTCTTAGTCATAAGATATCTAATAGCAGCGTGATCAGTATGAATAGTAACTTTAGAATCAACAATGTAAGATCTAAACTTATCACATGCAAAAACTACAGCAAGAAACTCTTTCTCAGTGGTAGCATAATTCTTCTAAGCAGCATCAAGAGTCTTACTAGCATAATGAATAACATTCAACTTATTATCTACTCGCTGTCCAAGAACAGCACCAACAGCAAAATCACTAGCATCACACATAATTTCAAAAGGTAAATTCCAATCAGGTGGTTGAACAATAGGAGCAGTAGTTAAAGCCTTCTTAAGAGTTTCAAAAGCTTCCTTACAATCATCATCAAAGACAAATGGTACATCGTTTTGAAGAAGATTAGTAAGAGGCTTTAAAATCTTAGAGAAATCTTTAATAAACCTCCTATAGAAACCAGCATGACCAAGAATACTACAAATACCTTTAACATCTCTGGGACAGGGCATTTTCTCAATTGCCTCCACTTTTGCTCTGTCAACTTCAATACCTCTTTCAGAAATTTTATGTCCAAGGACAATTCCTTCATTCACCATAAAGTGGCATTTCTCCTAGTTAAGAACAAGGTTAGTTTCTTCGCATCTCTGCAAAACTTTATCAAGGTTGTGCAAACAATTATCAAAAGAAGTTCCATAGACGGAGAAATCGTCCATGAAGACCTCCACAATTTCTTCACAAAAGCCATGAAAAATAGCAGACATGCATCTTTGAAAAGTAGCAGGAGCATTGCATAAACCAAACGGCATACGTCTATAAGCATAAGTTCCATAAGGACAAGTAAAAGTGGTTTTCTCTTGAGAAAAACCAGAATAACCATCAAGGAAACAAAAATGAGTTTTCTTAGATAACCTTTCTAGCATCTGATCTATAAACGATAAAGGATAATGATCTTTCTTAGTACCTTTGTTTACCTTCCTATAATCAATGCACATCCTATAACCAACTACTACCCTTTGAGGAATAATCTCGTTATTCTCATTAGGCACAACAGTCATACCTGCTTTCTTAGGAACACAATGAACAGGACTAACCCATCTACTATCAGCAATAGGATAAATAATACCAGCATCAAGGAGCTTTAATACCTCATTCCTTACCACATCCTTCATCTTGGGAATTAGGTGGCGTTGATGCTCCACGACTGGCTTCGCGTCTTTCTCCATATTAATGGCATGCTGACATAAAGTGGGAGAAATCCCTTTTAAATCATCGAGAGTATATCCCATAGCTCCTCGGTGTTTCCTCAATATCTCCAATAATCTTTCTTCTTCCTTTGTAATATCCTAGGATTAGAGGTTATAAAATAGAGGCAACAGATGTGTGCATTGTATTTCATGCATAGAAAATCCGGATAATTTTCACGCATTTAAATAAAACAGATCAAAGTGATTGGAGTTTCACTTGAGTTGATGGAATTGAAGTAGCTCATCAATTGAAGCATGATAAACTTCAACATGACCTTTGTTAAAATCCTTATTTTGGTTAGTGATAGTTACAACAACTAAAAGAGAGTTAAGTGAGGTAAAACTAAAATGCTTGACACACCATTTTAGGACCAAATATCTATTCACACTAAGATCATCGTGGTATTCTTTAAACTCTACTTCTTTCATGCTAAAGAAGTCAACACAAGTCTATTTCTTAAATCATGATCTATTATATATTCTTATGTCCTAATCTAGTGAGTCCAAATGTGAGAAGTGGAGAGGTTAACTCAATGCCAAATTGGTTTTTAGATTTACCTTAATTTTAGGTGAGATAAATTAAGAGCATTAGAGCCATTCCTAGAAAGGTCAACTAGGAGACTTTAGCTATGACTTAAATTCTAATTAGGTTAAGTCATTTGATATAGGGGTGATCACATCATAAACCCTAATTTTGGTCCAGACTAGAACCATACTTAGGAAGTGACCAATACTTAGACTTATGAAGTTGTGAAGTGGAGTAGATCCTATATGAACCACACAATGGGGAGATTATATCTTTAATCTCAGAAGGTTGGTGCAACCTAGAATAAATCCTTGATAGAGGGAGTTGATGAAGGAAATAGTATGACCATGTCAAGTACATGATTATGCTTGCTGATGAAGATAATTAGGTTAGTTATGAAACCTAGCTTGATAAGCAGATATCATCCTAAAACCAAGTATGGAGTAGGAGTCCAACTAAAACACATCTCACTTAGGAGATAACCATCTTGTTAAAGTTATATTAGAAACCTTGACTTGTGTACAAGTTTCCTTTAAGTGATTAGTGTAAATAGCATTCTATCCAAATCCATAACCTCTTATTTATTTACCTGGGGATTCATTCCCATGTATCATTTCAACTTATGCATCACTTGTGATCATAAGCAAACCATACAAACTTGACATACCTTTAACCAAACAATTGTTTCCTAGTAACAACCCTGCTAATAGGAGCCCTGTCCATTAACCACTAAACCATTTACTTCTTGTTATGTATGTGGACCTCAAATAAAGAGATCTTCATTGTAAAAGAGGGGTAGTTTATATTTTTAAGTTAAGTATATAGAAAATAATTAATGCCATTGGTATAGAACAATTCCATCACATTAAGTAGTATTGTAGTGTTAAGCATAGAATCATGTCTCTCACCATTTCCTGAATAGGGAAGCAAATTGGGGTTAAACACTATTTCTTTGTTTCCTTTTAAGATATGATGCAAGATAATATTGCTACTTATTACTTTCTGTAATTCAAATGTAACAAAGTATTTCCAATGCTCCATAAAAGCTAGTTGGAATTATTCAACCAAGAATCACAGTAAAATTTCAATGATGTGTATAATATTTTATGTACAAGTGCACATATAAAAATTCATCCAGTATTGTGTTTTCTAGCAGTAGTGCTCTACTTGTTTTTGATAAGAAGTTTCAAGTTCAAAACCCTAACTAGAAATCCAAAAAAGAAAAAGTAAATTAATCAGAAGAAGAAAAAAAAGTAAAAATCTTACCTGGCCGCAACCCACCTGGCCGAAGCCCAACGCCGGCCCAACCCAGTCCCCCGATACCGTTTTGCCTTGTCATCTTCTTCCTCGGGGCAGAGGCAGCTCGGTGGAGCTCCCCCAGGCATCTGATCCACCGCCGATGTCGGTGTTCTGGATACCGGGGTATCCCGGTCCACCTGCTCCTGGGCCACGTCATCGGCCCATCTTCAGAATCAACGACCCAAGCTGCGGAGAAGACCCTCACGAGGAGGCGCCTCGTGAGGAGAACGACGACCAAAACTGCTAAGGACCAGAAGACCTCCTCACGAGCCCCTGCTGGTGAGGAGAGGAAGCACGCCCACGTCAGCTCAGCACGTTTGCGTGCAGAGCAAGAAGATAATGGGCAGAAGACCGCGTACCGCCCACGCTACCCCCGACAGGGAGGAGACCAACTTTCGCTGTGCCTGCCCAAAGCGGCACAGTGGTTGTTGGCCACCCCCCTAAAAATAGCGTGGACGGTGCAGGGCGCCAGAGGAGGACGTCAGCTTCCTCCACCCACTCCTGTGGACCGGCGCCACTACTCTACGAAGACCATGTCTACAGAGGAGTGTAGTCTACAGCTGTCCACCCTCCTTGGCCGTATGTGTGGCAACCCCTTCCCCAAGAAGATAAGGGGAAGGAGGACCTTGGCGCTATAAAAGGAGGGGAGGCCATCCCTTAGATGAGATCGGATCTTCTGGAGGCTGCTAGCTGGGCACGCAGGTTCTTCAACCTCTGGCCAGCTAGAGCTTTGTAACCAAGGCCTTGTACTCCTCGCGAGGTGTCGCGTTGCAATACAAGAAGGCAGGAAGTAGGGGTTTTACCTCACCACGAGGGCCCTGAACCTGGGTAAGGCTCGGTGTCTCTCTCTGCAGTGCGTTGTGCGTTCAATGACTCGAGGCTTCCATCTCTGTGCTTCGCTGCGATCCGAGATCTCACACGTTCAGCCCCCTGCGTTCGAATCTTTGGGTCCGTCGTGTGGTACCCCGTGTTCTTGCGACACAAAATCCATCGACATTTGGCGTGCCAGGTAGGGGGCTGTGGTGTGTTTTCTCCAAGATCTGCTTCGACATGGCCCACGCCAACGCGAGGCTCGAGCGTCTTCGTCGTCGCAATGCTGCTCGGGGGCAAACCGAGCCCATCTTCCGTCGTCGTGAAGCTTCGGCCGAGGAGGAAGAGGAGGAAGATCTGGAGTCCTCCTACCTCCCGTCCGGGCGTACAGAGCCTTCGCTCTCCTTCACCGCCACCGCCACTTCTCGCGCTCGTTCTGGGAGTCAACTGTCTCCTGCGCAGGCTCTCGCCATGGCGCAGGAGCTGCTGCGCTACCAACCCACCGACGACGGGCGTGAGGGGTGGCGCGCTCGAATCGCCGAGCTCGTCGCCATCGCCAACGAAGACCCGGCTCAGGGAGGAGCCCAGGGCGCGGAGATCCAGATCCGGCGGCGAGGCGTCGCGCCCCGGGCGCCGGAGATGGGAAGGCCAACAAGGCCAAGAAGGTGGTTTCCCGCGCCGCATCTTCGCCGCGCGGGGAGCCCAGCTGTCAAATCGTCCAACGCGCTCCGGAAGACGCACGCGTCTCCCTTGAGCGCCGCCGCGAAAATCATGACCGCGCCATCGATGACATCGGTGAAGCTGGCAAGAACGTCAGGACCCCCGGCGACCCAATCTACAACCCCGGGTGTCTCGCCCTCACTCGCCAGCAACGCTACGTCGTCTGGCCTGACAAGTTCAAGCCAGACATCGGCGCGCGTTACG
This sequence comes from Dactylis glomerata, assembly GCA_007115705.1. Classification (NCBI taxonomy): domain Eukaryota; kingdom Viridiplantae; phylum Streptophyta; class Magnoliopsida; order Poales; family Poaceae; genus Dactylis; species Dactylis glomerata. The sequence goes on along the minus strand of QXEO01001608.1, from coordinate 1,385,733 downwards.
ACGGGACTACCAACCCCGTCGAATTCCTCCAGCTCTACGTCGTCGCCGTTCAGGCTGCACGTGGGGATCAGCGTGCCATGGCAAATTGGTTCCCCATGGCCCTCAAGGACGCTCCGCGAACTTGGCTCATGAATCTTCCTCACGAATCCGTGACTTCATGGAAGGATTTATGCCGCCAGTTCGTGGCCAACTTCATGCCCACGTACGAGCGCCCCGCTACCAAGAACGATCTTAAGGCGGTGCGTCAGTACAAGGGCGAGATGCTTCGTCAGTACATCCAGCGTTTCAGCCAGATGAGGAACAAGATCCCCAGGATCTCCAACGAGGAGGTCATCTCCGCGTTCTCCACGGGCGTCTCCGACATCAAGATGAGGGAGAAGCTGTCCGTGAATGATGAGTTGACTTCCGTCGTCAGGCTCTTCGAGATCGCCGACCGCTGCGCCAAGGCCGAGGAAGGGAGGCTCTTTGTGCATAACTTGCCGGAGGCGCCTTCCCCTAAGCCAAAGTCCAAGGACCCCAAGCGAAAGGAGGCTGCTGTCCTCGCGGCGGAGCCAGATCATAAGCAACGCCGCGGGGACCGCACCGAGCGCGACAAGGGACGACATCGCCGCTACTGCGTTCTCCACAAGAAGGACACCCACAATACCGACGATTGTTGGTTTGTCCGGAAGTTTCATGAAGAAAATGGCGTCCCCAAGCGCCGCGGGGGTGGCCGCAGCTACGGCAAGAGTGGATCCCGGGGCGATCGCCACGACGACGATCCCGAGGAAGGTCGCCGCCGCGAGGGTCTGTCTCGAGCCGATCCCGAGCCGCTGCCGTTGCCCCCACCAGCAAACGATCGTCGGGAGGAGAACCAAGGGGGCTATCAAGAGCCGCGAGACTTCGCCGCTTGCCTCCTGGGTGGAGCTCAGGCTCCTTTGTCCAACCGACACTTCAAGCAGCTGTCGCGAGAGATCGCGGCAGCACAGCCCAGCGTCGGCAACCGCCTAATGAAGTGGTCAATGTGCAAGATTGGCTTCGACGAGGAGGACCATCCGGCTTCCACCAGGGGCGTGGGCACAATTCCTCTCTTGTGCACGCCAACCATCAACAACGTCGCCATCAATCGCACTCTCATCGACGGAGGGGCGGGACTCAACATCATCTCGGTCGAGATCTTCGAAAAGATGCAGGTGCCATACCACCGGCTCATGCCAACTCGGCCATTCTTCGGGGTAACCGAAGGTTCTACAACGCCAATTGGGCAGGTAAGCCTGCCCGTCACCTTCGGCACCCGGGACAACTACAGGACGGAAAGCCTCGACTTCGACGTCGCCTACATCGCCCTGCCATACAATGCCATCCTCGGCTACCCAGCCCTGGCAAGGTTTATGGCAGCGACGCACCATGGCTTCAATGTCCTCAAGATTCCGGGCGCTAACGGCACAATCACCATGCGCTGCAATGAGAAGGACGCTCTCCGATCAGTGGAGCATGTTTACCGTGAGGCCGCCACCATGTTCCCCGCCGACGAAGATCTACTGGAACACTCCGGCGACCTCGCGAGGAAGAAGCAGCTCGTATCCCAAGAACGGGCTCCAGCGAAGAAGGCCTCTCTCGAGCCCCATCCGCTGGGTTCGACAGGGAAGAAGTTCGCCGCCTCGGCATCGCCTACTCCAAGCGAGGACATGGTCCATCCAATGCTGGACATGAGCATTGGGGAAGCTGCGGTACCCTCAGGGAGGAGGCCCCAGTTCACCCAAGAGCGCTCTGCAACCAAGAAGGTCCCGCTTCAGGCTGGGGGCTGCGACAACTTCGTCACCATCGGGGCAGGGCTTTCCCCCAAATAGGAAAGCGCGCTCGTCACCTTCCTGCGGGCAAACTCTGACATGTTCGCTTGGACTCCGTCAGATATGCCCGGCGTTCCCAGGGAGGTGATTGAGCACCACTTAGCCGTGTGCCCTCAGGCACACCCCGTGAAGCGGAAGACTAGGAAGCAAGCGCAAGAGAAGCAGGACTTCATTGTCAAGGAGATAGATAAGCTGAAGAAGGCCAAGCTGATACGCGAGGTAGCCCACCCCACCTGGATCGCGAATCCGGTGGTCGTCCCAAAAGCAAATGGCAGTGGGCGCCTCTGCGTGGACTTCACAAGTCTCAACAAGGCCTGCCCCAAGGATCCTTATCCGCTCCCGAGGATAGATCAAATCGTCGACTCCACCGCCGGCTGTGACCTCCTTTGCTTCTTGGATGCTTTCTCCGGCTATCATCAGATCAAGATGGCAAAGGAGGACGAGGAGAAGACCGCCTTCATCACGCCTTGTGGGGTGTATTGCTACGTCTGCATGCCCTTCGGTCTGAAGAACGCAGGAGCCACCTTCCAAAGGCTCATGCGCAAGGCCTTGGGGGCTCAGATGGGAAGGAACACGGAGGCCTACGTCGACGACATCGTCGCCAAAACTCGCGAGGGTCACACCTTCATTGAGGATCTGGAGGAAACATTCGTCAACCTGAGAAAGGTAAACATCAAGCTCAACCCCGCCAAGTGCGCCTTCGGCGTACCATCGGGAAAACTGTTGGGATTCCTCGTGTCCCACCGCGGGATAGAGGCGAACCCTGACAAGGTCAAGGCCATCGAAGAAATGCATCCACCGCACAGTCTCAAGGAGATGCAACGCCTCGCGGGGTGCATGGCAGCCCTGGGGCGCTTCATCGCGAGGAGCGGGGAGAAAGCCTTGCCCTTCTTCAAGCTCATGAAGCGCGCTGGGAAGTTCGAGTGGACTCCGGAAGCCGACAAGGCCTTCGCCGAGTTGAAAAGGTACCTCACGAGCCCACCGATCATGGTTGCCCCAACCACCCGCGAGCCCTTGCTACTCTACATCGCGGCAACTCCAAGGACTGCAAGTGCCGTCCTCGTCACGGAGCGAGATGCCAAGGTGATCGCCGAAGAGGAAGTCAACTCTCCAAGCTCGGGGGCTCCTCGCGAGGACGAGGCCGCTCCACCTCCCGACCCTCGAGAGGAACCACCCGCGGCATCTTCGCCGACCGAGCCGCTCTCTCAGAGCAACGCTCAAAAGCCTCCCGAGGAGGAGCCTCCTGAGGGTGTCATCAAGGTGCAAAAGCATGTGTACTTCGTCAGCATGGTACTGCGCGATGCGCGGGAACGCTACACCATGCAGCAAAAGCTGCTCTACACCCTGCTCATCGCTTCGCGGAAGCTGCGCCACTACTTCCAGGGTCACCCGATCAAGGTGGTAACCAATCGTCCCCTGGAGACCATCCTACGCAATCCCAACGTCACCGGGCGGGTGGCAGAGTGGGCCGTGGAGCTTCAACCCTTCGAGATCTCCTTCGAAACTACAAAGGTAATCAAAAGGAAGGCTTTGGCCGAGTTCACTGCGGAGTGGACCGACCCGTTCGCCGATGAGTCTCCGGAGGAGGAGTCAACGCTCCCAGGAGAGGAGGCCCCAGGCCTCTGGTTCATGCACTTCGACGGTGCCTTCAACCTCCCCGGCGCGGGAGCTGGTGTTGTCCTAACCTCTCCTTCCGGAGACAAGCTCTTCTATGCCGTGCAGCTCTACTTCAAGCCTGAGAGCAAGGTCTCCAACAACATCACGGAATACGAAGGACTACTCGCCGGCTTAAGGGCGGCAAACGCTTTGGGCATCAAGAGCCTCATCGTCAAGGGAGATTCACAGCTGGTTGTGAATTTCTCGAACAAGAGCTACACTCCAAGGGATGAGCACATGGCGGCCTATCTCGAGGAGCATCGAAAGATGGAAAAATGCTTCCAAGGCTTGGAGCTGAAGCACATCCCGAGAGGAGAAAATGCGGAAGCCGACGAGATCGCCAAGCGCGCCTCTCACCGCCTGGCGCAACCCGCTGGCGTCTTTGAGGAGCGCCTCTTCAAGCCATCCGCTTCTCCACCGCCATCTGGATCTGACCCTCCACCTGCCCTGCCGCCACCACCGGAGCAGGGGGCTCCAGACTGCGGGCCTCCTTCGGGTGACCGCGTCCTTCTGGCATTGGCACGGCAGGAGGGAGTGGATTGGATTCTCGAGCTCAAGGCCTTCCTCACCAGCAGCAGGCTTCCCGAGGATGAAGAGGAGGCCGAAAGGATCGTACGCTAGGCTTCGGGCTACTGCGTCAAGGACGGTGACTTGTACCGGCGTCGCCCAAACGGCGTCGCTCTGAAGTGCATATCTACTCACCAAGGCCAAGAGCTTCTCAAGGACATCCACGCCGGCGAGTGTGGCCATCATGCTTCTGCGGCAACTCTAGCCGCGAAGGCATATCGAAGCGGCTTCTACTGGCCCTCAGCGCTCGGGGATGCGGCGGAGATGGTCAAGAGGTGCGAGGCATGCCAGTTCCATGCCAAGCAGATCCACCAGCCGGCATAGGAGCTGCGAACCATCCCACTCACTTGGCCCTTTGCAGTTTGGGCGCTGGACATCCTTGGTCCATTCCCCAGAGCGCAAGGGGGCTACCGCTACCTCTACGTCGCCATCGACAAATTCACCAAGTGGGTGGAGGTGGAACCGGTGTGCGCCATCCCGGCCAGGTCCGCAGTCAAGTTCATCCGTGGGCTGGTCTGTCGTTTTGGTGTGCCTAACCGCATAATCACCGACAACGGCAGCCAGTTCACCAGCGGACTGTTCTGGGAGTACTGCGCATCGGTCGGCATCAAGATCTGCTTCGCCTCCGTCGCCTACCCCCGGAGCAATGGCCAGGCCGAGCGTGCTAACGCCGAGGTCCTCAAGGGGCTCAAGACGAAAAGCTTCAACGCCAAGCTCGAAGCCTGTGGCAAAAAATGGTTAGACAACCTCCAATCCATCTTGTGGTCCATCAGGACTATCGCCACCAAACCCACTGGAGAGACCCCTTTCTTCCTGGTCTATGGGGCGGAGGCTGTTCTTCCCACCGACGTCAAGTTCGGATCGCCAAGAGTGCTCGCCTTCGACGAAATTCGCCAAGAGGACCTCATCAAGGATCGTCTCCTCCTGCTCGAAGAAGCTCGGTGCCAAGCCGCGCTCCGCGCCGCGAGGTACCAGCAAGGACTACGCCGCTACCATAGCCGCCATGTTCGAGCAAGGACTCTAGAGGTCGGCGATCTGGTGCTGAGGAGAATACTCTCTCGTGAGGACCTGCACGAGCTATCTCCAATGTGGGAAGGACCCTTCAAGGTGACGCACATCGCCAGGCCAGGCTCGGCGCGGCTGGAAACCGCAGAAGGCGTGTCGGTGGGGAACCTATGGAACATAGCTCATCTGCGAAAGTTCTACCCTTAGGTTCCTCACGAGGAGAAAAAGACCGTTTTCACGGCACTTGTATCAGCTCAACCTGCTCTTAAGCACTGATATTAAGTTAAAGCGCAATATAGCGCCTCTGCTTCGGCATGACATCAAAATGGCATGAAGTCCATTTATTTTCTGTTGTACTCCACGCGGAAGGGGGCTAGGCATGGTGTCTATGCTGGGGCGTTCGCCCGGAAAACAGCGAGGCCGAAAAACCCGAAGGGAATGAGCTCTGGTCGGGGGCGACGGCCCTGTTATCGATCACCTCTAAATACCCATGGTGCTTAGTTCCTCGCGAAGTACATCGGAAAATAAAAAATCTTCGAGTAAAAGTCCAAGGTGTGCCCCAAGGCACCCGCTAAGGACCTACCCCTCGTGAGCAACCCTCACGAGGAGGCAAGAATGCGTCGATGCAACAAGCATCCGCAGGAAGATTCCCTTTATCGAGGAAGGCCTAACGTGGCAGGATTATTGAAGACCAAGGCCGCTCCGATCATCTTGCGAAGGAGATGCAGATCCGGAGGTCCGCGCCAGGCCCTTCACCTCGTGAGCAACCCTTACGAGGTGTCGACGGCCTCTGGGCTCTCTTAAGCGTCGACGTTTTCACGTCCGTGAGGGTCCAGCTTCCCTCAACGACGAGGAAGGCCCCGTGAATCGCCACGCGCGGCAATTTGCTCTTAGCTGCTGGCACAGATAGTGCCGCGCTCCTCCACGACGGAGAAGGTCCCTGTGCTGGTCACAGGGGCATCTTATTCGCCTTCTTTTTTCGTTTGTTTTATCGACTTGTTTTTCCGTTTTCGGGGATTTGGGGTTTTTTCTTTTCCAACTCTTTCTTCAACTTCTTGTCTCAGGAACCGTCCAATGTGTCGTCGGCGCCGACCCCATCTCGAGCTCTGAGGCAAAGGGAGGCCTCCCATCGACGCCAACAGCTCTTCAGGGCTCTCGAGCGTGCGAATGACCGGGACTATGGAGAGCAATAAGAAGCGAAATGCAGGACAGCTAAAAAGCGAGCTTCATTGAAGTAATCCCCTCAAAGGGAAGAGCAAAAGCACGGCGGGGCATACCCCGCCGGCGAGGACTACATGGCAAAAGTGGGGAGGAGACTAGCTCCCCTCCCCAGAAGACTACAGCGTCAGGGCCTCCTCTTCACTGCGCCGCGGGCTGGGGGTAGGTGCGGCGGACGCCACCGGCGGTGAAGATCCGCACCGAGTCCTCCAGCGTCCCCAGCTTGAAGCGGAAGACGAGGTGGTCACCGACGCGGAGGCGATGGCCGAGGGCGAAGGCCCTCCAGCGGCCGGAGAGGACGGCGTTGCCGCCCACCCCGAGAAGGATGTCCACAGGCCAGAGGAGATCTGGCCTGCTCTGCTCCCCCAGGGCGATCTCCCCGACGGCCGCGTCGGGGGCGTAGATCACCCTCCAAATGGCGTCGGGCAGCCGAAGGGAGTTGAAGCCCGGGGCGTCGACGACGACGAGGAGCTCCAAGAAGCGGGACCTCGGGCCGGTAAGGGGTCCCAACATCGCCGCCGCCAGGTGGCGCGGAGTGGCAACCACTCCGTTCGCCGGCGGGGCCGGAGGATCTGCAGCAGGGGGAGGGGGGCCCAGGGCGGCTTCCACCTCCCGGAGGACCCGGTCGACGCTCCCCGAGGCGCGGGAAGCAGGCGCCGCCGCCAGCGGCGACGGCGAGTTCAGAGCGCCTCCGCGCACGGAACCCCGGAGGGTCATGGCGCTGGAGGTCCCCAAGGTGGCGCGGCTCGCCTCATCCTGCCGCGGCGCGCCGATGCGGAGGGGGCCGCCGGCGCCGGGCGTCCATCGGGCCGGGATCTTCACCTTGATCCCGCTGCCCAGCGGACGCCCGCGGCGCTTCGCTCCAGAGCTAGGTCCAGCGGCGGCGGAGGAGTTGGAGGGATCCATCAGCTTCGGGGCGCGGAGGAAGAAGTGGCACTGGAGGAAGGAGGTGAAGTGCCGGAGGTCTTGAGGAGGATTTATTTAAGGAGGGCGTCCGGCGTCGATGCATCAAATCTCAGCGCGGGAATCGAAGCATCGACGCTGTGCTCCGCAGTGAAGCGACGCGCCATCATGGCGGTTTGACGCCTCGGAGACTGCAGTGTCGCCCGCCGTTTCGCCTCTCCAGCTGCGGCCGCGCCACGCGTCCGCATCCTCCGCTTCTTCACATGGTCCTCTGACCACACGGTTGACGCATGCCGTTGGAGGGCCCAGCAGCTTCTGGGGCCCCCGGCCCTTCGCTCCCTCAAGAGGGCACGTTCGCGGGCCGGGCTCCCGGGGGCTACTGTCGGTGTTCTGGATACCGGGGTATCCCGGTCCACCTGCTCCTGGGCCACGTCATCGGCCCATCTTCAGAATCAACGACCCAAGCTGCGGAGAAGACCCTCACGAGGAGGCGCCTCGTGAGGAGAACGACGACCAAAACTGCTAAGGACCAGAAGACCTCCTCACGAGCCCCTGCTGGTGAGGAGAGGAAGCACGCCCACGTCAGCTCAGCACGTTTGCGTGCAGAGAAAGAAGATAACGGGCAGAAGACCGCGTACCGTCCACGCTACCCCCGACAGGGAGGAGACCAACTTTAGCTGTGCCTGCCCAAAGCGGCACAGTGGTTGTTGGCCACCCCCCTAAAAATAGCGTGGACGGTGCAGGGCGCCAGAGGAGGACGTCAGCTTCCTCCACCCACTCCTGTGGACCGGCGCCACTACTCTACGAAGACCATGTCTACAGAGGAGTGTAGTCTACAGTTGTCCATCCTCCTTGGCCATATGTGTGGCAACCCCTTCCCCAAGAAGATAAGGGGAAGGAGGACCTTGGCGCTATAAAAGGAGGGGAGGCCATCCCTTAGATGAGATCGGATCTTCTGGAGGCTGCTAGCTGGGCACGCAGGTTCTTCAACCTCTGGCCAGCTAGAGCTTTGTAACCAAGGCCTTGTACTCCTCGCGAGGTGTCGCATTGCAATACAAGAAGGCAGGAAGTAGGGGTTTTACCTCACCACGAGGGCCCTGAACCTGGGTAAGGCTCGGTGTCTCTCTCTGAAGTGCGTTGTGCGTTCGACGACTCGAGGCTTCCGTCTCTGTGCTTCGCTGCGATCCGAGATCTCACACGTTCAGCCCCCTGCGTTCGAATCTTTGGGTCCGTCGCGTGGTACCCCGTGTTCTTGCGACACGAAATCCATCGACAGCCGACTCCTCAACGCCTGGGATGAAGGCCGCCACCCTTGCCAAACTATAAGAATACTGCACCGCTACTGGAAATCCTAAAACTCCACCACACCTTTACTCCTCTCTAACCTATCCTCACCACCGACGGCCATCGCCGGAGTGCCTCAAGGCGCCATCATTTCAGAGCATTCCGAGCATCAACAAGAGGTCTGGGAGGAGCGCACGACCAATAGGATCACCAGGAAGAGAGGAATTGGAAAGAGGAAGTCCCTGGAGCTGTGATTTCGATGTTCCCTTTCGCAGCACCTCGCCGGAATTCTTGATCGTGCACTCGATTCCGGCAACCATCGCCCTTTCTGAGCACATCCTCACGACCCTGTGAGATTTCGCACCTCTGGATATCTTTCTTGCATCCTAGGGTAGATCGTAGGTGAGTTCCCATAGTTGGCCGGAGACCGCCGCCGCAGCACACGCTCACTGGAGCAACTCCGGCGACCTTCTCATGGAGGCGCCGCCACCAAAGGGTTCCATGTGTTGTCCCGGATCTTTTTAGCTCACTCATGCGTCCGGGGAAGTCGTAGAACGCCGCCACCGTCACCGACTACCTCGCCGGCGGTGAGGTGAAGCTCCCAGTCAACCGCCATGACCAAGTAAAATCCTAGTCAGATTGCTGACTGGTCAATGCTTGCGTGGCAGATGACATGTCCATTGGACCCACTGGCCAGTGAGTAGAGCTAGGTACCCTTTCGGTACAAAATGTCCTGCCTGTTATTTCATAATTCCAGAAAATAAGCAATACTTTGAAAATTCATAACTATTTCATATAAAATCAGAAAAATATAAATAATATACCAAAATGATCACAAAAACATAACCTATCTTTTTAAATTATAATCCTGCATACTTGTGTGATATAATTTAGAAATAAAGTTGAAACCTTGTTTAAGTAGTTTTTGAACTTTGAATTCAAATCCAACAATAAAAAATTTAAACAAAACTTTCTAATACTAAATGAAACTTTTAAAACTTAAATGAGCTTATTCTAATTAATATTTTGTTACTATTGCATATTAATCCTAAAACTTTATTATTAGGATTTTAATTCCTAAAATGTTTTTTCCTAAAAACAAATTTAAAATTGTAAATTTGGGAAAAACCATAAAATTGAATAAGAAGTATTCCCTAACTCTAATATTGCTACTTCAACAATTGTTTCATTAAGAGTAAAACCAAAACCCATTTCAAAATCTTTAATCACTTAACATTTGGATTGCAACCCTAAAATCTAGGAACAGAAATACTAAACTTTCTAAACTATTTTTTTAAATACTAATAGAACTTTACAATGAACTTCCAATTTATTAACACCTTAAGTGATATGTTTTTCAAAAAGTAATCCTTTTGAAGTACATATAACTTAGGTTCTACCATTTCTTTGTAGTACTAAAACCAATAACCACCTCAGTGTGCTAGACTAGCTTAATTCAACCATGAGTAGTTAGTCTTATACTCTATTCCAATATGGTCTACCTTAGTTAACTAACTACTTGCAACACCTTTGTTGCAATTTATAAACTGTTACCTTCCTGACATCACCTAATAACCATTCCTTTAAGTAATAAAAAAATCCAATAAGGAGTATGTTCTTCAAATGTAATTCTTTTGAAGAACATATCAAGTAAGCATCCCCTCAATTCCTATGTCCTAGATTAAGCAATGACCTATGCATGTTAAGATTATTAACAACTCTAGAATCAACCATAAACTATTTACTTTAGCACTACTGGCTAATGGCTAACTATTTGAGTGTCCATGCTAGTTTAGATTGTTATTAATTATGGAAACAACTATTTTTGGTAATAACATTCTAAACTACCTTGAATGTCCATGCTTTACTAAAACCCTTTTAACATTGATTGATACTCAACCTGTTCCCTTGGTATGCTCATCTACTAACTATTCTTGGATTATGATAAAATCATGCTAAACCCTAGAACACGAAACCTTGTGTGTAGTGCTTCTAATCAGCAATAAATATGTTCTTCAAATGTTATTCTTTCAAGAGACATTGAAAGTAAGTAACCAACTATTTCATTAAGCTTGAACATATATAACTCTATTTGTGTCTTAAGATTGTTGTCAACCGTAAGACTAACTGTGTATTCTCATCAAATAAGAATTACCTCAAGTTTGCTTGTCCATAACCAACTACTTGTTTGCCAATAATATGATACCACTTAAAAGTGTTACTTTCAAGTTTTCACTTATTGCTATACTAGTCTTTTGCAATAACTCTTGTATTAAGCTTTATACTATTACTTTGAAAGTTGTCAGTCAATCAAAAACCCTTAACAACCTTATCATGGAGTAAATCTAAAAGTGCAACTCATTATAAAGAAATCATCACAACTTTGTATAATAAACCATTGGGGGTTAGGATACGCTTAGAGCGATGCATAGCATATACTTTGCATATCATGCTGCAGTTCTTTTAACATCATATTTACCAGATGATGGTGCTATTTCAATTTATGGATTTCCTATGTATCGAAGACCTTGACTTGCATAATCTTGCAGTCAAAAAGGCAAGTTTATCTTGCTCATATCTCTTGGTTGCACTGGTTTTGAAACTACTTGCAAAGTGTTGACTTCAAACTCTAACATTTCAAAAAGAAAGGAAAATCTATTTTCTTAAGTAATATGACTAGTGGTTATCAACCAGTGGTGATAACCTAGGAGGGCTGGCACGTGGAACCATGGTAAGATTGTGGTGGTGGAGGTTCCACTTGCACGGGAAAGTAAACCTAGGACTAACTACCAATGCCATAGTTATTCTAGCGCCGTAAAAACCATGTCATCCAAGAGACTTGGAATGGGACGGGAAAGTCAGCTGTATCTTCTCTCATTCGCATGTCAACGGACACTCAGCTACCGTTCGCCGTATGTCTTGCGAGAATACGTGCACATGGGTGGGACCCTGATGTCTACGCATGCTTCTGTTCTTGTAGACAGTGTTGGGCCTCCAAGTGCAGAGGTTTGTAGAGCAGCAGCAAGTTTCCCTTAAGTGGATCACCCAAGGTTTATCAAACTCAGGGAGGAAGAGGTCAAAGCTATCCCTCTCAAACAACCCTGCAATTACGATACAGAAAGTCTCTTGTGTCCCCAACACACCCAATACACTTGTCAGATGTATAGGTGCACTAGTTCGGTGAAGAGATAGTTAAATACAAGTGGTATAGATGATTATAAGTAGTAAATGCAATCTGGAATAAAAATAGCAGCAAGCAAACAAGTAACAAAATAGCAAGTAAACAGTGTGCAAAGCTTGGAAACAAGGCCTAGGGATCATACTTTCACTAGTGGACACACTCCCAACAAATATAACATAATTGAACCAATAGATGCTATCATCAATATGCAACTCAAACAATTCTCCAATGGAAAACATACAATAATCATGCATAGGGCTATGAAGCACTCCTCAAAGTCCGTATGTACCCAAACTAGATTGTCCCACACTATCACCGTGAACGCACTAGATGGTTTCAACAAACACCACATTCATAGAGACATTAACCAAAAAGATACATATGATGCACACACTAGTCACCTTTACACCATGATACGAGGTATCTCTGGGGAGTATAATAATTAAGCATAGGAGTAGCATAATATCTGAATAATAACATCTACCAATTCAACTAGATACAAAGCTCGCGATCACATAAAGATCACATCATGAGAGAGAGAGAGGTGAATCACATAGCTACCGGTAGAGCCCTCAGCCCCAGGGATGAACTACTCCCTCCTCATCATAGGAGACAGAAAGGTTGATGGAGATGGCGGTGAGGTCAATGGAGATGACGGAGATGACGATGGAGACCGATGGAGATGGCTCCGGGGGCACTTCCCCGTCCCAGCAGGGTGCCGGAACAGAGACTTCTGTCCCCCGAAATTTATCGATGGTGGCGGTGGAGCTGCGGAACTCTTTCTGGAAATTTGCCGACTCCCCTAGGGTTTTCCATCCCGAGGCTTTATATAGGCGAAGGGGCGTCATCAGGAGGCAACCAGGGGCTCCTCACACCAGTTGGGCATGGCCAGGGGCTGGGCCGCGTCCCCTACGTGTGAGGGCGGCCTATGGCCCCCCTCCGGCTCTCTTTTAGTCTTCGGGAAGCTTCCGGGAAAAATAAGACTTCTGAAACTTGTTTCGTCCAATTCCAAGAATATTTCCTGTGTAGCTTTTTTGAAACACAAAAATAGTAGAAAACAGGGAACTGACACTGTGGCATCTTGTCAATAGGTTAGTTCCGGAAATCGCATAAAGACGCCACGAAGTGTAACGAAACACAAGGCAAATGGTGTAAAAACAAGCATGGAGCATCAAAAATTATAGATACGTTTGAGACGTATCAGCATCCCCAAGCTTAACTCCTGCTCATCCTCGAGTAGGTAAGTGATAACAAAAGAAATAATTTTTGAGGTGACATGCACCATCACAATCTTGATCATATAGGTAAAGCATTGAGTGCTGAGATCAAAGAACTTAAAACATGGGCATGAAAGATATAATGTTGACAATAAGAACTTAGCAACCATGTTATAACATGCAAATTAACACAAACAAAAGATCATGAAAATGAAACAATAAAAGTCAAACATGTGTTCAAATCATAAGGAAAAACATACAAATGGTTTACAGCTTGTCCTTCATAGAGAGCAAAACATAAATGCATAGGACACCTTCAAGTTTAAGAGGGCGACTAGATACAAATAATTTGAGAACAAGTGAAACCAACAATATGAATCAATCAATGAACTTTGGGACAATGCATATCACACTAAGAATGACAACTATGCTCTCTTAATGGTGCATAAAGAAAGAAGGTGGTGACTCAACATAAAAGTAAAAGAAAGGCCCTTCGCAGAGGGAACAATTATGGTACTTACTGGCTTTGAGCTCTCATTGCCCCCATCATAAGCATCTTGAATGGTTAAAGTTAATGCGAGAACAATTATGATGCATATGCTTGACAAATCATAAGTTGAAAACCTCGTGCCCCGTGAATACGAGTACCCAAACCTCATGCTACTTTACTTAGAGTCCCAAGCAAGGCTCTTGTCATTGTAAGTATATGCATATCATTGAGAACCGCCAATGGGGTACCTCCGTGCCCGATGACATGGAACAAGCCCACACCAAAATGACAGGACAAGCAGACAATGAACACCTCGACATCTCTTTTATTTGCCTTTTGTTTAGCTTTTTATTATGAGATGCGTCGTCGAATGTTCACCATGGGTATGCTGCAAATTTCCACCATGAATTATGCATGGCTTAGATTGGCGGCCCGGCGTTTCCCTAACACATATACAAACTCCATGATCCCTACAAGATTCCCAATTCATTTCACACCGCGGGCATCCATAAACAAAAGATCACGATATCAACTCAAATAAGAAGTGCAATGTTGAAAGCTTGCCCCATGACAGCATGGTTGGGCTAGTATCCAACCTACAACTTGCAAGCATAACAACTCAACATAAGAGACCACAATGTCAAATTTTTAAGAACAAGAAAAAGTAAAGTGTGCCTTCCGGTTCGTGAGAGCTTTACTGACCAATTTTCACATAACACTGGTAAGAGTTTAATTTGAAGAGAAGATAAAAGCAGTCAAATTTACTTGGAATAGCAAATTGCTAATAGGTATGTATGGTGGACACTTTGGAAAACTTTGGTTTTTAGGAGTTGGATGCACGAGTAGAGCTCATACTCAGTACAAGGCGAGGGCTAGCAAAAGACTGGGAGCGACCAACTAAGAGAGCAATAATGGCCATAATCATGCAAAGCAACAAAGCGATATTAAAAGAAGCATAAGATGGCATCAAAAGTCAAAAACTAAATGATCATAGAGGCTATTGGCGACTTTGTAAGAGTCTAACATGTGTGAGCATGCGCCAAGTCAACCCAAATAAAGCTTCAAGGAGAAAACCAAAATAAGGCTTCCATACGATAAAAAAAACGCATGATTTTTTCAAAGGCTCATTAAGCAATCTCAGTTATTTGAGACAAGTCATGCTACAGAAAAAACACTAAGCATACTATCAAAAAGACATCAAGCATGACATGCAAAAGCCTAGGCCGCATTCTACACAAGCTCCTTCTTGTACCACTTTTTTGCACAAAGCTTTTTCTCTTTCCAACACCATTCAAACTTTTTTAATCCAACTCTTTTGAGGAAAACCAACATGGTCCAGAGGCAAAAAAATACACCTTGATAAATAAGTATAAAAAGATCTGAACGCAAATCAAGGCGAAAATCGAAAGCTAAACGCAGTAGCAGAAAAAGAGAACACTCATTGAACGATAAGAGTGAGAACTAGAGTGTTCTTGGCAAATGAAAAGCGAGTTCATCTCCTCCAAAAGAAACATGATGTGATCTAAAAAATTATTGCAGCAAACAAAAAAACTAATAATGAAAACTAAAACAACTGACGCTCCAAGAAAAACGCATAGTGCATGAAGCAATAAAAATATAGTGTTTTGAAAGGTGACATGATTTTTGCCGATGAAGAAGGGGTGCCTCGGGGGCATCCCCAAGCTTTGACGCTTGTAATTCTTGGATATTTTTTAGGGTGATGCATGGGCATCCCCAAGCTTGAGCTTTTGTCCATTCTTCATCTCATCTCATTATTCTCCAATCCCTACACTTGAAAACTTCCTTCATACAAAACTAAACACAATTCTATTAGCAACATTAGTGTAAGCATAACATTGAATCAACCCTTTAGGCTTCAGGTTTCAACCTAAAAGCACCACATATTAAGCATATACTACTGTAGCAACTTCCCCAAAAGTTCCGTGATCAAAAGAACTAAAAAAGAAAGCGATAAAGCGGCAAACACAAATATTGGCAGAAATCTGTCAAAATAGAACAGCTGACAAAGGTCGAATTTTTGAGGGGTCTTATGTTGCTCAAATCAAAAAGTGTTCAGCTAATGAAAGTTTGGATATAACCTGGGGCATATGCACAAGAAATTTCAGGTCCAAAAGATATACAGAGAATTTTCAAGAATTTTTACGGTACAGCACCAAAAACTGTTTCAGGACAGCAACATCCCCAAATCTTACCTCGCTCAAATTAGAGGCTTCTCTTGGCACAAAACGAAATAAAAAGGATAAGGAGCAGTTATTACAGTAGTAATAACTTCCAAGACTCAAATAAAAGAAAAAGTACTGAAAATAAGCAATGGGTTATCTCCCAAGAGTGCTTTTCTTTAACGCCTTTGAGCTAGGCGCAGTAATTTGCAAAGATGCTCATATGGGTGCCATATAAGAGCTTGAGGCAAAGACACCATATAGGAATTTAAAGCAATAGAGAGCATAAAAAAGCAAGTGTGGAACATATTTAAATCTAAACCACTTCCTATGAAAAATAGTCTTGTAAAGAGATAAGTCATAAAAGCGCAAAGCAAAAAGCATAGGAAGGCAAAACAAGTACAACTTTAAGAATTCAACATAAAGAGGGGAAACTCAATATTGTTGAGATCCATCAAACCATGGTTCCCTCTCTCATAATAACTTTCCATAGCATCATGAATAGAACTAACAATATAACTATCACACAAAGCATCCCTATCATGAGCTACATGCATAAGAGAATTAATACTCCCCACATGAACAATAGTAGTAGGAGCAGATTCAATAGAATAATTATTCTCATCACCATAATCATCAAAAATAGGAGGCATATTGTAATCATAACTAATTTTCTCATCAAAAGTAGGTGAACTGAACATATTATACTCATCATTATAACCATCATAAACTGGAGGTTTACTATCATCACAAGCTAGAGAACAACTATTTCGCAAAGCATACTCATCAAACATATGATCATAAGAAGGAACATGGATAGCACTAATGGTACAACAATTATTAACCTCAGAATTGGTACCAAAAAGATTTTCAATATCAAAAGTAGAGTGCTTTTCCCAATCATGATCACTAACATAGGTAACAGGCATAGGAACATCATCCCAATCAGAATTATCATAATCTATAGTAGGATCATAATGCTTAGGGGAAATTACCGTGTCCTCTTGCCTTTTACTCCTCCTCTTCTTCTTCTTCATACTCTTCTTACTCTCTCCTTTAGGAGGGAGAGACTTGAAGGGCATCTTCTCCACATATTCTTTAGGAGAGAAAGGCATCTTCTCCACATAATCTGGTTTGCTGACAGGAACAACAGAAGAAACATTGGAGGATTCCTCCTCTCTATTAATAAGATCAAAACATCTATTAGTCCTGTCATAGCTTGGCAAAACATCATGTTTTATAAGATCTTGTAAGTAAGTATTTGTGAGGCAATCTTTAGCACAATAGAGACAACAACCACGAAGGGTGCTATTAATATCAACATCTCTCATATCAACCAAAGAAATCTTTCTAGATATCTCTTCACAATTTAAAAACAAAGTAAGCTCATCATGCTGATTGAGAGTAATCTTATCATCACAATACAAATCTGCGGTACTTGTTCGATTAATTGGGCATTGAAAATTAAAGTGACCCTTTTCACCGCAAAATTCACAAAGAAAAGGATAAAGCTCACAAACCCTTTCACCAAGCACATCTAGATCCTTGAGCCACATACTGGTTTCTTCATTTGCGTGGGTGATGCAATAATCTTCCGTGTTGTAACTCTGTTCACAAGGTCTATGTATTCCACAAAAATTAACATGCTTATAAGAAATAGTACTTTTAGAAGTTTGAGCATGTTTATTGCAATCATCAATAACAATATCACTTTCTATGCAAGTGTCCTTAAAAGGTTCATGATACATGTCCCCATTTCCTTTAGGAACATTCATATGGGAAGCAAAGGCTTTAAAGCAATCAACCATAATTTGAGGATCAAGACCATACTTAACACTAAGATCTTAAAAATCAGCAGTTTCAGCGAAAGACTTAATGCAATCAAACTCGTAATTCATACCTGATCCTTTACCTTTGTCGCTATCCCAACCTTCAATATTGTTTTGAATTGTTTCAAGCAGATCCCACTTGGTGTCACATCCTTGCTTGTGAAAGACCCATCAAACCATGCATCCAGATAGTCCTTGTAATATCCTGAAAGCCTTGCATAAGAATTATTAATAACAATATTACGGGGAAGATCATGAATAGGACATTTGAGCATTAGTGACTTCAATCTTCCCCACGCTTGGGCAATGCTTTCTCCATCATGAGGCCAAAAATTGTATATCTGATTACGATCTTTATGAATCTCACTTGGAGGATAGAATTTATAATAAAAGCGAGGTATAATTTCCTCCCAGCCAATAGATGGACCATCCTTAAGCAGCCGATACCATTCCTCAGCTCTGCCTTTCAGTGATAAAGAAAATAGCTTCTTCTTAACTTGGTTCATCGAAATACCTGCACACTGGAACAACTCGCATAATTCATGTATAAAGAGCAAATGATCACTAGGATGGACAGTTCCATCTCCAAAATAGCAGTTATTCTTAACACATTCAACAATCTTTGTAGGTATTTTAAAAGGATGAGGAGCACAAGCATCATTAGAAACACCACATATGGGAGATAAAATATCATCAGAGCAAACTTTCTCCACTAAAGCTGAGGGACTAAAAATATCATACTTAACAAAACCTGCTTCCCCAAGCTTAGACTTTTCTATAGCATTAGCATTAACAGTATTCAAAGCATTCATACTAATAACATTGCTATGCGAAATAAGCTCCAAAGGATTTTCAATTTTCTCATCAAATCTAAACTCAGGAAAAAGACTAAAGAACTCTTTGTTTTCCATTAAGCCTAACTAGTGAAAATAAAAACAGGAAACAAAAAGATGTAATTGCAGAATCTAAAGGAAATAACTCTGAGCACTCACACAGGAGGATGCGAGTACCTTTTACCTTACCTCCCCGGCAACGGCACCAGAAAAGAGCTTGATGTCTATGCACGCTTCTGTTCTTGTAGACAGTGTTGGGCCTCCAAGTGCAGAGGTTTGTAGAGCAGCAACAAGTTTCCCTTAAGTGGATCACCCAAGGTTTATCGAACTCAGGGAGGAAGAGGTCAAAGCTATCCCTCTCAAACAACCCTGCAATTACGATACAGAAAGTCTCTTGTGTCCCCAACACACCCAATACACTTGTCAGATGTATAGGTGCACTAGTTTGGCAAAGAGATGGTGAAATATAAGTGGTATAGATGATTATAAGTAGTAAATGCAATCTGGAATAAAAATAGCAGCAAGCAAACAAGTAACAAAATAGCAAGTAAACAGTGTGCAAAGCTTGGAAACAAGGCCTAGGGATCATACTTTCACTAGTGGACACACTCCCAACAAATATAACATAATTGAACCAATAGATGCTATCATCAATATGCAACTCAAACAATTCTCCAATGGAAAATATACAATAATCATGCGTACGGCTACGAAGCACTCCTCAAAGTCTGTATGTACCCAAACTAGATTGTCCCACACTATCACCGTGAACGCACTAGATGGTTCCAACAAACACCACATTCATAGAGACATTAACCAAAAAGATACACATGATGCACACACTAGTCACCTTGACACCATGATACGAGGTATCTCCGGAGAGTATAATAATTAAGCATAGGAGTAGCATAATATCTGAATAATAACATCTACCAATTCAACTAGATACAAAGCTCACGATCACATAAAGATCACATCATGGGAGAGAGAGGTGAACCACATAGCTACCGGTAGAGCCCTCAGCCCCGGGGATGAACTACTCCCTCCTTATCATAGGAGACAGCAAGGTTGATGGAGATGGCGGTGAGGTCGATGGAGACGGCGGAGACGGCGATGGAGACCGATGGAGATGGCTCCGGGGGCACTTCCCCGTCCCGGCAGGGTGCCGGAATAGAGACTTCTGTCCCCCGAAATTTGTCGACGGCGGCGGCGGAGCTGTGGAACTCTTTCTGGAAATTTGCCGACTCCCCTAGGGTTTTCCATTCCGAGGCTTTATATAGGTGAAGGGGCGTCGTCAGGAGGCAACCAGGGGCTCCTCACACCAGGTGGGCGCGGCCAGGGGTTGGGCCGCGCCCCCTACGTGTGAGGGCGGCCTCTGGTCCCCCTTTGGCGCTCTTTCGGTCTTCGGGAAGCTTCCGGGAAAAATAAGACTTCTGAAACTTATTTCGTCCAATTACGAGAATATTTCCTGTGTAGCTTTTCTGGAACACAAAAATAGTAGAAAACAGGGAACTGGCACTGTGGCATCTTGTCAATAGGTTAGTTCTGGAAATCGCATAAAAACGCCACGATGTGTAACGAAACACAAGGCAAATGGTGTAAAAACAAGCATGGAGCATCAAAAATTATAGATACATTTGAGACGTATCAAACCCCTTAGTGCCCACGGCCACTGGTGTCTATGATGGTCCGCAAGGGGCGCCTAGGTACTTCATCGTTGGGGGTGAATATCAGGGGCATAACCTACTATGCGTGAATTGGGTGGGCATGCGTTGTGCGGAGAAGGCAGTGATTGGCTTGGATCAATGACTGGGCCCCACACCATGGAAGTGTGGACGGGAATGTACGCCCAGTTGTGCAGCAAGGCTTTGATCTCTTTTGGAAGGACACACCTCTGTAGAGTGTAAAAGGATGTGACATGTTACCCCTTGTTCCAGGAAGGAGCTGCGAACGCCGCAGGAAAGGTGCTCTCAAGGCACTACTACCTATGTTGGCTGTTGGGCATATTTTTCTAAAGTAAAAGCAATCTTTCAAGAAACCTTTGATAAAACCTTGCATTGGCCTGTGACTCTTTTGGGTCCATGGCTTTAGTTAGTGCATATCACACAACTTCTTTCTAAACAAACTTGCTGGGTAACGCTCGTTACTCACCCCAATCTCTTAAACCCTTGCTAGACTATGAAGAATTAGATTGAAGGCAACCCAAGGATGCAACCTCAAGACATTAAAGATGAAGACGAAGCATTCTACCAACGTCCTGATCTTCAGCGGAGGCGATAATTATTGCGAAGCTTGGTGGAAAAGTAGCATAGGAATAGAAGGGAACCAGTTCCCTAATCCTAGAACCTAAGTAGCTAGGTTATCTCTATAGCTAACCAACTACATTAGTGGTAGTCATAGACTTATTTTAGTCTTCATTGTATTCTTCCTTGTTTGTAGTCGCCAGAACTAAACCTCTACCTGTTGAGAAGGTTTGATGACCCACAAGTATAGGGGGTGTATCGTAGTACTTTCGATAAATAAGAGTGTCGAACCCAACGAGGAGCGGAAGGTGTTGACGAGCAGTTTTGATCAAGGAATCACTGTAAATACTAGCAAACAGGTTTTCAGGAGTATTTGGTAATACGAGTAAATAAAGTGCGAGTAAATAGAAGACGGTAGTAACAATTGCAGCAAGTGGCCCAATCCTTTATTCAGCAAAGGACAAGCCGGTTGTGTTCTTATAATAACCAAACGTTCTCGAGGACACACGGGAGGTTTCTGTCAAGAGCTTTCGCTTCATAGAGCCAATAGTATTTATTGATTTGGTAAGTGTTATGGGGGTGAACCTGTGCTAGCGCACTACCCTTACTAGGATAAATACACACTTGTGATTATACCCCTTGCAAGCATCCGCAAATACAAGAAAGTAATTAAGATAAATCTAACCACAGCCTTAAGATCTAGGATCCTACGCTCCCTGGTGCAATGGTTTCCCAACGGAGGTTTAGGTTTCTGTCACTCCAGCAACCCCACAGTCGGTGACCAAATACACAATGCATCTCACTAGGCCCATAAATGGTGAAGTATCATGTAGTCGACGTTCACATGACACCACTAGTGAAATAGCACCACAACAATATCAAACCATTAAATATTTCTCAACAATAATTCACTACTAACATCTTGACTTCTCCCATGTCCTCAAGAACTAAACGAACTACTCACAAGACATCATATGGATCATGATCAGAGGTGAAATAATGGTAAATAACAATCTGGACATAAACCTTAATTCAATGGTTCCACTCAATAGCATCAACTACAAGAGTAATCAACACCGGGAAAGTCTCCCCTATGAATATAACAAGGTCCAACTCAAGATGTTACAGCGGGATGGCGAGGTGATGGTGGAGATGAAGGTGCTGGTGATGTAGATGATGATGATGATGATCCCGATGAAGTCCAGTGCGATGGTGATGACGATGGCGACGATCTCCCCTCTCCGGGAAGGAATTTCCCCCGGCAGATTTCTCCCTGCCGGAGAGCTTTTTCTCTCTGGTGTTCTCCGCCCCGCAGAGGCGGCTGTGTCTAACTCTGAACCCCCCCCCCCCCCCTCACTTAGGTTTTCGGGGACGATCATGTACGCGAAGGGAAGAGACCAGAGGTGGGCCAGGGCCCCCTCACACAGGGCTAGCGCGGCCAGGGGTCTGGCCGCGCCGCCCTAGCGTGTGGGCCAGCCCTAGCCCCTCTTGACTCCTCCTTCTGGCTCCGTAAGTCTTCTGGGAAATTATAATTTCTGGGTATTTTTCTGGAATTTTCCTGATCTTCAAAATATGGTCTCCTGATGGTCCTTTTTCCAGCAGATTCCTGACTCCGGCAGCAGCTCCTCCGATGATCATCAAACATGTGAAAGCAAAGGAAATAACATAAGTATCATGTCTAAATATGAAATATATCAATGAATAACAGTAAATTATGATACAAAATAGTGATGCAAATTGGACGTATCAACCCCCCCAAGCTTAGACCTCGCTTGTCCCCAAGCGAAAACTAAACTCGGTAAACATGACCACAGGTTTATGGAGTGAAGTGTCGATGATCAAAATACGAACAAGAAGCATCACATTCACTAAGGCACAAATTATAATAGACAGCAACTTCCCTCTATAAGATGTAAGCTTGCAATAGGTAAAAGGGAAACACATGTAAAGATGCACAAGGTAAATTATAATTGGCAATGGCAAACCTTAGTTCTTGGTCAAAGAATGGAGAACAAACTATTCTCTCTTTTAAACGGAGCCTTTTAAAACAGAGCTAATATAGTAGAGACTATATGCTCAACAAAGTAAACTTTTGCATTCAAAGAAAGCTTTCAAAGATGTATTCCTTTAGACAAAAGCATTATACAAAAACAAGGAAGATAATAAACATGATTAAACGGATCAACATATGGATGAGTGAAACATAACAACTCAAATGCTTGCTTGAGATAGAGGGAAATAGGTTGACTCAACATAAAAGTAAAAGATAGGCCCTTCGCAGAGGGAAGCAGGGATTAAACATGTGCTAGAGCTTTTCATTTGTAAAATAGAGGTGAAAATTGTTTTGAGAGGTGGTTGCTTTTGTCAACGACTAGCAACGGAGTTCTTGATATCTTCCATACTAAACAAGTGAGAGCGGTTCCGAGATGTTTGATTAATTGGCACTTTAGTGCTCTTTTATAGCTTGGCACTCCTCCCCACCTTTTCCTTTCTCAAACCATGGCTAACCGATTCCATCGGGTGCCGACCAACTTTCACAATCCATTGGAGGAGTGCCTTTTTCTTTCTTTTAGAATTAAGATTATAATGGTCTAGTCGAGGGGTACTTAATTTAGTATGGAAGATAACAAACCCATCCACTACGTCCTCATGAGCTAAAAACAGTGGCACAAAATGAGAAGTGTTTGAAAGTTTTTGAAAGGTAGCACATGAAAATTTACTTGGAATGGCTTAAAATACCATGCATAGGAATTTATAGTGGACTCTTTGGAAGTGACTTGGCTTTTGGGAATTGGATGCACGAGAAGTATTTCCTCTCAGTACAGGTTTTTGGCTAGCAAGGTTGGGTAGCAAGCATAAGAGTTGCATGAAACAAACAAACATACATATAATAAGAACAATCATGCAAACTCCCCTGAAAGTACAACGATTTTAACTTTAAGAATAACAATGCTTATAAGCCAAACATAAGGAAAACTGAAGTGATGTACTACAAGCACTTCTTTATTCTTTTCTACTCAAACTTCAAGGTAAAGTTGCTACTGACCAAGCTAGGTTTGCCAAAACCAACTGAATCTACTCATGCTCCCAATGTGATACCAATACCAATCAACAAGACTAGTCACATAAGAGAGATTGCAGACTAACATAAAGTGTGCGAAAAGTAAACGATAAAACTTCTCATTAATATTTCATTACCGCAACTCACACCAAGGGATACAAAGATAACTAACTAAGGAGGATACTTCCAACTGCAAACTATTCTATATGATAACTTCTCTATTCATGATAAGACTCTACTTGAAAAGTAAATGAACAGAAAGTAATGATGTGATACCGCGGCACTCCCCCAAGCTTGGAACAAGCCAAGGGGATGCCTATTCCGATGACGAATTACTCATTTGGCGGTGGCGGTGGATAATCCCGAATAAGCTTCTCAATCAAGTCCTTCAGGTCATCAATCTTGTACTCGAGGTTACGAATCATCTCAGAATTGTGCTCAATACAGTTCATGAACCTGTCAGCAAGAGAATCCCAGCTCTTGGAATTATTTCCCCATCCTTCTTCACTCTTGGAGCTTCCTGTCCCTGCATTGTTAAAACGGCCTATATCCCAGCCAGAGGGTAATCGTGATTTGGGCACCTTTTGGAACTGATGTTCATGAATTAGAGTATGGAAGGGACTTTGGCTTGGCGGAGATGCCCGCGGAGCTAAGGTGTGATATGGCACACCTCCTCCGGTCCTTATGCGAGCGCTCTTCTTGAACTTGTCATGATCTGTCACCACCCCTATGCTGGCAATCACGGTGCTTGGCCTTGGACCTTGATCTTCCTCCTCATCTTCTCTTTCAACCTCTTCTTTCTGCCGGAAATCTTTGATGCCATCTTTTGGAGGTGTCTTCTCCTTGTCACCGCTTGAAGAGGCCATGACTCCCCAAAGCTTAAGATCAACTCCTGACAGAAACAGCTCGAAACAAAACACAACGAGAAAACGATATACAGACCTCGGGGACTCCGAGGGGTTAAATAGGCGAAAATTATACATCGAAACGAAGTCACAGGAGGAAACCGGGACGGAAAAGAGTTCCGAGGCGTTCTCACACGGGGGTGGCGCGGCCAGGGGTGGGCCCGCGCCACCCGTGTGTGAGACCCACACGGACTCCTTTTCCTCCCCGTTTTCATCTCGTGATTTTTCATATTTATTAAAAACAGCAAAAATATTAAAATAAGAACTTTTCGCGAAACTTTTCTGACTAGAACTGTTACCTATTCGAAAACGAACTCTGCAGGTTCCTGCAGTTTGTCTTGGATGTAATCTTCCGGAGAAATTGTTTCAATAACATCAACATCTTCATTATAAGAATCTCCAGAAATATAATGTTTGAGTCTTTGCCCATTCACCACTTGTGTAGAATCATCTTTCAATGAAGCAATCTTAATAGCACCTGAGCGGTACACTTCCACAATAACAAATGGTCCTTCCCATTTAGAAAGTAATTTACCTGCAAAAAATCTGAGACGAGACCTATACAATAGGACTTTCTCACCAACATGGAACTCTCTCTTAAGAATTCTCTTATCATGCCATTGCTTGACTTTCTCTTTGGAAAGTCTGGCATTCTCATACGCTTCGTTTCTCCACTCATCTAGAGAACTCAAATCTAACAACCTCTTCTTACCGGCTAGTTTAAAATCTCTATTAAGCTCTCTCACTGCCCAAAAATCTTTGTGTTCTAATTCTAAGGGCAAGTGACACGCTTTTCCGTAAACCATCTTATAAGGAGACATACCCATGGGGTTCTTATAAGCAGTTCTATAAGCCCATAAAGCGTCATTTAACTTACTAGCCCAGTTTTTCCTAGATCTACTAACAGTCTTCTGCAAGATAGACTTGATCTCTCTATTTGAAAGCTCTACCTGCCCACTAGTTTTGGGGATGATAAGCAGAAGCAATTCTATGATTGACATCATACTTAGCAAGAGTTTTTCTAAAACTACCGTGAATAAAATGAGAACCTCCGTCAGTCATAAGATATCTAGGCACTCCGAACCTAGGAAAAATAACATCCTTAAGCATTTTTAACGAAGTCTCACCATCGGCACTCTTTGTAGGTATGGCTTCTACCCATTTAGTAACATAATCTACATCAACAAGTATATGAGTATAGCCTCTTGAAGGAGGAAAAGGACCCATAAAGTCAAATCCCCAACAATCAAACGGTTCAATAACAAGAGTGTAATTCATAGGCATTTCATTGCGTCTAGAAATATTTCCAACTCTTTGACATTCATCGCAAGATAAAACGTACCTTCTGGCATCCTTAAAGAGGGTTGGCCAATAAAAACCTGATTGTAGAACCTTCTGTGCGGTTCTATCTCCAGCATGATGCCCTCCATAAGCACTGCTATGGCATTTTCTTAATATCTCTTGTTGCTCATATTCCGGTACGCATCTTCTCATAATACCATCAACTCCTTCTTTATATAAATATGGGTCATCCCAAAAATAATGCCTCAAATCATAGAAGAATTTTCTTCTTTGCTGAGCTGTGAAGGTCGGAGGCAAATACTTGGAAACAATAAAGTTAGCATAATCAGCATACCAAGGAAGGTCCCGTGAAGTTGCATTAATTGCAGCCAACTGTTCATTTGGAAAACTATCATTAACAGGAATAGGATCAAAAGAAATGTTTTCCAATCTAGACAAGTTGTCAGCCACAGGATTTTCAGCACCTTTCCTATCTACAATATGCAAATCAAACTCTTGTAAAAGCAACACCCATCTAATAAGCCTAGGCTTAGCATCCTTCTTAGTCATAAGATATCTAATAGCAGCGTGATCAGTATGAATAGTAACTTTAGAATCAACAATATAAGATCTAAACTTATCACATGCAAAAACAACAGCAAGAAACTCTTTCTCAGTAGTAGCATAATTCTTCTGAGCAGCATCAAGAGTCTTACTAGCATAATGAATAACATTCAACTTATTATCTATGCGCTGTCCAAGAACAGCACCAACAGCAAAATCACTAGCATCACACATAATTTCAAAAGGTAAATTCCAATCAGGTGGTTGAACAATAGGAGCAGTAGTTAAAGCCTTCTTAAGAGTTTCAAAAGCTTCCTTACAATCATCATCAAAGACGAATGGTACATCCTTTTGAAGAAGATTGGTAAGGGGCTTTGAAATCTTAGAGAAATCTTTAATAAACCTCCTATAGAAACCAGCATGACCAAGAACACTACGAATACCTTTAACATCTCTTGGACATGGCATTTTCTCAATTGCCTCCACTTTTGCTCTGTCAACTTCAATACCTCTTTCAGAGATTTTATGTCCAAGGACAATTCCTTCATTTACCATAAAGTGGCATTTCTCCCAATTAAGAACAAGGTTAGTTTCTTCGCACCTCTGCAAAACTTTATCAAGGTTGTGCAAACAATTATCAAAGGAAGTTCCATAGACGGAAAAATCGTCCATGAAGACCTCCACAATTTCTTCACAAAAGCCATGAAAAATAGCAGACATGCATCTTTGAAAAGTAGCAGGAGCATTGCATAAACCAAAAGGCATACGTCTATAAGCATAAGTTCCATAAGGACAAGTAAAAGTGGTTTTCTCTTGATCATCCTTCTTAACAGCAATTTGAGAAAAACCAGAATAACCATCAAGGAAACAAAAATGAGTCTTCTTAGACAACCTTTCTAGCATTTGATCTATAAACGGTAAAGGGTAATGATCTTTCTTAGTAACTTTGTCTACCTTCCTATAATCAATGCACATTCTATAACCAACAACTACCCTTTGAGGAATAAGCTCGTTATTCTCATTAGGTACAACAGTCATACCTCCTTTCTTAGGAACACAATGAACAGGACTAACCCATCTACTATCAGCAATAGGATAAATAATACCAGCATCAAGGAGTTTTAATACCTCATTCCTTACCACATCCTTCATCTTGGGAATTAAGCGGCGTTGATGCTCTACAACTGGTTTCGCGTCTTTCTCCATATTAATGGCATGCTGACATAAAGTAGGAGAAATCCCTTTTAAATCATCAAGAGTATATCCCATAGCTCCTCGGTGTTTCCTCAATATCTCCAATAATCTTTCTTCTTCCTTTCCTGAAAGTTTAGAACTAATAATAACAGGATATATTTTCTTATCATCAATATAAGCATATTTGAGGTCATCAGGCAAAGGTTTTAATTCAAACACAGGATCTTCTCTAGGTGGCAAAGTGGTACCAAGATCCTCCACAGGTAGATTATGCTTGAGTAATGGTGGTTGACGAAGAAGAATATCGTCAATCTCTTCTCTTTCCTTGCTAAAAACATCACTTTCGTGATCTTCCATGAATTGCTGCAAGGCATTATTAGGGGCAAGAGCAATAGAAGCAAGCTGCTCAACTCGAAAATTTTCATTAGGCGTGTCATTTTCATAAGAAGTCTTAGCAAACTTGGAAAAATTAAACTCATAAGACTCTCCATTAAACTTAGTAAAAAAATTCTCCTTCTTACAATCTATCACTGCGCCACAAGTATTCAAAAACGGTCTACCAAAAATAATAGGGCAAGTTGTACTAGCCTCCTTACCAAGTACTAGAAAATCAGTAGGGTATTTAGTCTTACCACATAGAACTTCCACATCTCGAACAATACCAAGAGGCCAAACAGTCTCTCGGTTAGCAAGCTGAACAACCACAACAATATCTTCAAGTTCACAAGCGCCAATCTCGTGCATAATTTCTTTATAAAGCTCTAAGGGAATAGCACTTGCACTAGCACCAATATCACATAAACCATAATAGCAATGATCTCCAATCCTGACAGAAATAACAGGAACACTTGCTTTCCTGTGCTTTTTAGGATGCGAGAGAATGTTAGAAGCATCTTCACAAAAAAGAATATATTCATCTCCCACATCTTTAGTAACAAGATCTTTCAATATAGCAACAGGAGACTTAATAGTAATTTGCTCATCAGGCTCTGCAGCTTTCTTAGTACTTTTATTGGACACACTTACCAAAGTAGAGTACTTTTTTACCTTAGCAGGGAAGGGTGTCTTCTCAATATAAGGTTCAGGTCTGATGCTATCAACCGTACAAACTTCTGTAGCTGCAGCAGGTATATGACTAATAGAGTCTTTATAAGGCGCATGATATTTGTTCCAATCTTTCTTTGGAACATCAATATAGGAAGCAAAGGCCTTAAGACAATTAGCAAGTATTTGGGAATCAAGACCCTAAGCAGCGCTAACACTATGAAAGTCATCGGTTCCCATAAAAGATTTAATGCATTCATAATCATAGTTTATACCTGACTTCCTACCTTTGTCGTTTTCCCAACCTTCAGCATTATCTTTTATACGGTCAAGAAGTTTCCACTTGGCATCTTCTTTCATATGAGTGAATGATCCAAAACAAGAAGCATCCAAATAATCCTTATCAGGAAGGGTAAGCCGCGCATAAAAATTATCAATAACAATATTATTGGGGAGCTCATGAATGGGACATTTGAGCATCAGTAACTTCAATCTCTCCCACGCTTGGGCAATACTCTCTCCATCATGAGGCCAAAAATTATATATCTTGTTACGGTCTTTATGAATTTCACTTGGAGGATAAAACTTGGAATAAAACAGAGGCACAATATCCTCCCATGCCATAGATGGACCATCTTGGAGCAGTCGATACCACTCTTCAGCTCTGCCTTTCAATGATATAGAGAATAATTTCTTCTTGACCTGGCTTGGTGAAATACCTGAACACCTGAACAACTCGCATAATTCATGTATAAATAATAAGTGATCACCCGGATGGACAGTTCCATCTCCTGAATAGCAGTTATCCATAATACGCCCAACAATTTTCATAGGTATTTTAAAAGGATCAATTTCAGCAGGCGGCGGCGGTGGTGGTTCCTCCGCATGTGCAGCAGCAGCAGTAGCAGTAGTAGATGTGTTTCCAAATAGGAAACCAAATGGAGAGTTCTCCATAGCAGAACAAAAATAAAAGACAAAATAAAACAATACTCACAGTGACGGTTACCTTTACTAATTCCACTCTTCAATAGCGCTACACTCCCCGGCAACGGCGCCAGAAAATAGTCTTGATGACCCACAAGTATAGGGGGTGTATCGTAGTACTTTCGATAAATAAGAGTGTCGAACCCAACGAGGAGCAGAAGGTGTTGACGAGCAGTTTTGATCAAGGAATCACTGTAAATACTAGCAAACAGGTTTTCAGGAGTATTTGGTAATACGAGTAAATAAAGTGCGAGTAAATAGAAGACGGTAGTAACAATTGCAGCAAGTGGCCCAATCCTTTATTCAGCAAAGGACAAGCCGGTTGTGTTCTTATAATAACCAAACGTTCTCGAGGACACACGGGAGGTTTCTGTCAAGAGCTTTCGCTTCATAGAGCCAATAGTGTTTATTGATTTGGTAAGTGTTATGGGGGTGAACCTGTGCTAGCGCACTACCCTTACTAGGATAAATACACACTTGTGATTATACCCCTTGCAAGCATCCGCAAATACAAGAAAGTAATTAAGATAAATCTAACCACAGCCTTAAGATCTAGGATCCTACGCTCCCTGGTGCAATGGTTTCCCAACGGAGGTTTAGGTTTCTGTCACTCCAGCAACCCCACAGTCGGTGACCAAATACACAATGCATCTCACTAGGCCCATAAATGGTGAAGTATCATGTAGTCGACGTTCACATGACACCACTAGTGAAATAGCACCACAACAATATCAAACCATTAAATATTTCTCAACAATAATTCACTACTAACATCTTGACTTCTCCCATGTCCTCAAGAACTAAATGAACTACTCACAAGACATCATATGGATCATGATCAGAGGTGAAATAATGGTAAATAACAATCTGGACATAAACCTTAATTCAATGGTTCCACTCAATAGCATCAACTACAAGAGTAATCAACACCGGGAAAGTCTCCCCTATGAATATAACAAGATCCAACTCAAGATGTTACAGCGGGATGGCGAGGTGATGGTGGAGATGAAGGTGCTGGTGATGTAGATGATGATGATGATGATCCCGATGAAGTCCAGTGCGATGGTGATGACGATGGTGACGATCTCCCCTCTCCGGGAAGGAATTTCCCCCGGTAGATTTCTCCCTGCCGGAGAGCTTTTTCTCTCTGGTGTTCTCCGCCCCGCAGAGGCGGTTGTGTCTAACTCTGAACCCCCCCCCTCACTTAGGTTTTCGGGGACGATCATGTACGCGTAGGGAAGAGACCAGAGGTGGGCCAGGGCCCCCTCACATAGGGCTGGCGCGGCCAGGGGTCTGGCCGCGCCGCCCTAGCGTGTGGGCCAGCCCTAGCCCCTCTCGACTCCTCCTTCTGGCTCCGTAAGTCTTCTGGGAAATTATAATTTCTGGGTATTTTTCTGGAATTTTCCTGATCTTCAAAATATGGTCTCCTGATGGTCCTTTTTCCAGCAGATTCCTGACTCCGGCAGCAGCTCCTCCGATGATCATCAAACATGTGAAAGCAAAGGAAATAACATAAGTATCATGTCTAAATATGAAATATATCAATGAATAACAGTAAATTATGATACAAAATAGTGATGCAAATTGGACGTATCAAGGTTCTGAAGATCTTCTGTATGCTGAAAATTGTAATCCTATAGACATACCGTGGACCTGCGATGTTTCTGTTGTACCACTCTGATGGATGTAATACTAGTGAGACTGTGTTTCATTAGTGTTATGTCAACGACTTGCATACTACACATGCAGTGGTATGCTGGGTCACCACATCCTTTCCTGAAAGTTTAGAGCTAATAATAACAGGATATATTTCCTTATCATCAATATAAGCATATTTAAGATTATCAGGCAAAGGCTTTAATTCAAACACAGGATCTTCCTTAGGTGGCAAAGTGGTACCAAGATCCTCCACAGGTAAATTGTGCTTGATCAATGGTGGTTGACGAAGAAGAATATCGTCAATCTCTTCTCTTTCCTTGCTGAAAACATCACTTTCGTGATCTTGCATGAATTGCTACAAGACATTATTAGGAGCAAGAGCAATAGAAGCAAGAGCAATAGAAGCAAGCTGTTCAACTCGAATATTTTCATTAGGCGTGTCATTTTCATAAGAAGTCTTAGCAAACTTGGAAAAATTAAACTCATAAGACTCTCCATTAAACTTAGTAAAAAAATTCTCCTTCTTACAATCTATCACGGCACCACAAGTGTTCAAAAATGGTCTACCAAAAATAATAGGACAAGTTTTACTAGCCTCCTTACCAAGTACTAGAAAATCAGTAGGGTATTTAGTCTTACCGCAAAGAACTTCCACATCTTGAACAATACCAAGAGGCCAAACAGTCTCTCTGTTAGCAAGCTGAATAACCACATCAATATCTTCAAGTTCACAAGCGCCAATCTCATGCATAACTTCTTTGTAAAGCTCTAAAGGAATAGCACTTGCACTAGCACCAATATCACATAAACCATAATAGCAATGATCTCCAATCCTGAAAGAAATAACAGGAACACTTATTTTCCTATGCTTTTTGGGATGTGAGAGAATGTTAGAAGCATCTTCACAAAAAAGAATATATTCATCCCCTACATCTTTAGTAACAAGATCCTTCAATATAGCTACAGGAGACTTAATAGTAATTTGCTCATTAGGTTCTGCAGCTTTCTTAGTACTTTTATTAGACACACTTACCAAAGTAGAATAATTCTTTACCTTAGCAGGGAAAGGTGTCTTCTCAAAATAAGGTTCAGGCACAATGCTATCAATAGTACAAACTTCAGTAGCTGCAGCAGGTATATGACTAATAGAATCTTTACAAGGCGCGTGATATTTGTTCCAATCTTTCTTTGGAACATCAAGATAAGAGGCAAAGGCCTTAAGACAATTAGCAAGTATTTGAGAATCAAGACCATAAGCAGTGCTAACACTATGAAAGTCATCGGTCCCCATAAAAGATTTAATGCATTCATAATCATAGTTTATACCTGACTTCCTACCTTTGTCGTTTTCCCATCCTTTAGCATTCTCTTGTATACGGTCAAGAAGTTTCCACTTAGCATCTTCTTTCATATGAGTAAATGATCCAAAGCAAGAAGCATCCAAATAATCCTTATCAGGAAGAGTAAGCCGCGCATAAAAATTATCAATAACAATATTATTGGGGAGCTCATGAATGGGGAATTTGAGCATTAGTAACTTCAATCTCCCCCACGCTTGGGCAATACTCTCTCCATCATGAGGCTAAAAATTATATATCTGATTACCATCTTTATGAATTTCACTTGGAGGATAAAACTTGGAATAAAAGAGAGGTACAATGTCCTCCCATGCCATAGATGGACCATCTTGGAGCAGTCGATACCACTCCTCAGCTCTGCCTTTCAACGATAAAGAGAATAGCTTCTTCTTGACCTGGCTTGGTGAAATACCTGCATACCTGAACAACTCGCATAATTCATGTATAAATAATAAGTGATCACCCGGATGGACAGTTCCATCTCCTGAATAGCCGTTATCCATAATACGCCCAACAATTTTCATAGGTATTTTTTAGCAGGTGGTGGCGGTGGTGGTTCATCCACATGTGCAGAAGTGGTAGAAGTGTTCCCAAATAGGAAACCAAATGGAGAGTTCTCCATAGTAGAGTAAAATAAAAAAGAAAGGCAAAAATAAAACAATACTCACAGTGACGGTTACCTTTACCAATTCCACTCTTCAATAGCGCTACACTCCTCGGCAACGGCGCCAGAAAATAGTCTTGATGACCCAGAAGTATAGGGGGTGTATCATAGTACTTTCGATAAATAAGAGTTTTGAACCCAACGAGGAGCAGAAGGTGTTGATAAGTGGTTTTGATCAAGGATTCACTGTAAATACTAGCAAATGGGTTTTTAGGGGTATTTGGTAATGCAAATAAATAAAGTGCGAGTAAATAAAAGACAGTAGTAATAATTGCAGCAAGTGGCCCAATCCTTTCTTCAGCAAAGGACAAGCCGGTTGTGTAACTTATAATAACCAGACATTCTCGAGGACACACGGGAGTTTCTGTCAAGAGCTTTCGCTTCATATTGCCAAATAGTCTTTACTGGTTTGATAAGTGTTATGGGGGTGAACCTGTGCTAGCGCACTACCCTTACTAGGATAAATACACACTTGTGATTATACCCCCCTGCAAGCATCCGCAAATACAAGAAAGTAATTAAGATAAATCTAACCACAGCCTTAAACTCTAAGATCCTACGCTCCCTGGTGCAATGGTTTTCCAACGGAGGTTTAGGTTTCTATCACTCCAACAACCCCACAATTGGTAGCCAAATACACAATGCATCTCACTAGGCCCATAAATGGTGAAGTATCATGTAGTCGACGTTCACATGACACCACTAGTGAAATAGCACCACAACAATATTAAACCATTAAATATTTCTCAACAATAATTCACTACTAACATCTTGACTTCTCCCATGTCCTCAAGAACTAAACGAACTACTCACAAGACATTGATGTCTATGCACTTCTATTCTTGTAGACACTTGTTGGGCCTCCAAGTGCAGAGGTTTGTAGAACAGCAACAAGTTTCCCTTAAGTGGATCACCCAAGGTTTATCAAACTCAGGGAGGAAGAGGTCAAAGCTATCCCTCTCAAACAACCCTGCAATTACGATACAGAAAGTCTCTTGTGTCCCCAACACACCCAATACACTTGTCAAATGTATAGGTGCACTAGTTCGGCGAAGAGATAGTGAAATACAAGTGGTATAGATGATTATAAGTAGTAAATACAATCTGGAATAAAAATCGCTGCGAGCAAACATGTAACAAAACAGCAAGTAAACGGTGTGCAATGCTTGAAAACAAGGCCTAGGGATCATACTTTCACTAGTGGACACACTCCCAACAATATAACATGATTGAACAAATAAACAACTTCTCTTCACTATGGTACTCTGAATTACTCTCCTATTGAATAACACTAATCATTGTGTAGTGGCTACAGAAGCACCCCTTAAAGTTCATCAAGTACTTGACAAACACCACTCATAGAGACATCCAAATCAAATCACAATTCAAGATAGATATCATTGCAACTTAGACCAAGTACTAACACGGTGCACACACTATCAACATTACACCATGAAAGGAGGAATAGATCACTCAATACTATCATAGCAATAATTACTCTCATAATCCACAAGAGATCATGATCATAGCCTAAACCAAGTACCACCATGATGCACGCACTGTCACCGTTACACCATGGCAGGAGGAATAGATTACTTTAATAACATCACTAGAGTACACTATAATAATTAAGCATAGGAGTAGCATAATATCTGAATAATAACATCTACTTGTTCAACATGATACAAAGCTCATGATCACATAAAGATCACATCATGGGAGAGAGAGGTGAACCACATAGCTACCGGTAGAGCCCTCAGCCCTGGGGATGAACTACTCCCTCCTCATCATAGGAGACAGCAAGGTTGATGGAGATGGCGGTGAGGTCGATGGAGACGGCGGAGACGGCGACGGAGACCGATGGAGATGGCTCCGGGGGCACTTCCCCGTCCCGGCAGGGTGCCGGAACAGAGACTTCTGTCCCCCGAAATTCGTCGGCGATGGTGGCGGAGCTGCGGAACTCTTTCTGGAAAATTGCCGACTCCCTTAGGGTTTTCCGTCCCGAGGCTTCATATAGGCGAAGGAGCGTCGTCAGAGGGGGAGCCAGGCGCCCTCACACGGGGCTCGCGCGGCCAGGGGCCTGGCTGCGCCACCCCTGTGTGTGGGGCCCTGGTGGCCCCACTCCTTCTCTACTTCGGATCTCTGAAAGCTTCCGGGTAAAATAAGACTTCAGGAACTTGTTTCGTCCAATTCCGAGAATATTTCCTGTGTATCACTTCTGAAACACAAAAACAGCAGAAAACAGGGAACTGGCACTGTGGTGACTTGTTAATAGGTTAGTTCCGGAAAATGCATAAAAGTGCCACGAAGTGTAACAAAACAGTAGGCAAATGGTGTAAAAACAAGCATGGAGCATCAAAAATTACAGATACATTTGAGACGTATCAGCATCCCCAAGCTTAACTCCTGCTCGTCCTCGAGTAGGTAAGTGATAACAAAAGAAATAATTTTTGAGATGACATGCACCTACACAATCTTGATCATATATGTAAGCATTGTGAGCTGGGATCATAGAACTTAAAACATGGGCATGAAAGATATAATCTTTGACAATAAAAACTTAGCAACCATGTTATAACATGAAAATGAACACAAACAAAAGATCATGAATAATGAAACAATGAAAGTCAAACGTGTGTTCAAATCATAAGGAAAAACATACAAAAGGTTTTCAGCTTGTCCTTCATGGAGAGCAAAACATAAATGCATAGGACACCTTCAAGTTTAAGGGGGCGACTAGATACAAATAATTTGAGAACAAGTGAATCCAACAATATGAATCAATCAATGAAAACTTTGGGACAATGCACATTATACTCAGAATGACAACTATGCTCTCTTAATGGTGCATAAAGGTAGAAGGTGGTGACTCAACATAAAAGTAAAAGAAAGGCCCTTCGCAGAGGAAAGCAGTGATTAAACATGTGCTAGAGCTTTTCATTTGTAAAATAGAGAGATAAAAATTGGTTTTGAGAGGTGGTTGTCTTTGTCAACGACTGGCAATGGGGTTCTTACTATCTTCCATACAAAAATGAAGCAAGTTTTTGAGAGAGAGATTGGCTCTTTTGTGCTCTTTTATAAAGCTTGGCACTCCTCCCCACCTTTTTTCCTTTCACAAACCATGGCTAACCGATTCCATCGGGTGCCCACCAACATTCACTTTCCATGGAGGAGTGCCTTTTTTCTTTCTTTTTTTCTCTTTTTTCTTTTCTTTTTGGAATAAGACAATATGGAAGATAGCAAATCCGACCACTACGTCCCCATGAGCTGAAAACAGTGGCACAAAACGAGAAGTAGTTGAAAGTTTTTTTGAAAGGTAGCACATGAAAATTTACTTTGGAATGGCTTACAAATACCATGCATAGGAGTTTATAGTGGACACAATGGCAAACTTGGTTTTTGGGAGTTGGATGCACGAGTAGAGCTCATACTCAGTACAAGGCGAGGGCTAGCAAAAGACTGGGAGCGACCAACTAAGAGAGCAATAACGGCCATAATCATGCAAAGCGACAAAGCAACATTAAAAGAAGCATAAGATGGCATCAAAAGTCAAAAACTAAATGATCATAGAGGCTATAGGCGACTTTGTAAGAGTCTAATATGTGTGAGCATGTGCCAAGTCAACCCAAATAAAGCATCAAAGGAGAAAACCAAATAAATGTTTCCATATAATAAAAACAACGCATGATTTTTTCAAAGGCTCATTAAGCAATCTCAGTTATTTGAGACAAGTCATGCTATAGCAAAACTACTAAGCATAATATCAAAAAGACATCAAGCACGACATGCAAAAGCCTAGGCCGCAGTCTACACAAGTTCCTTCTTGTACCACTTTTTTGCATAAAGCTTTTTCTCTTTTCCAACACCATTTGAAATTTTTTAAGACACCTCTTTTGAAGAAAACCAATAAATATCAGAGGCAAAAATACACCTTGATAAATAAATATAAGAAGATCTGAATGCAAATCAAGGTGAAAACGAAAACCAAAAGCAGTAGCAGAAAAAGAAGAACACTCGGTTTTTGATAAGAATGAAAACTAGAGTGTTCTTGGCAAATGAAAAGCGAGTTCATCTCCTCCAAAAGAAACATGATGTGATCTAACCATTTATTGCAGCAAGCAAAACAAAAGAAAACCGAAAACAAAAACAACTGACGCTCCAAGAAAAATGCATAGTGCATGAAGCAATAAAAATATAGTGTTTTGAAAGGTGACCTGATTTTTGCTGATGAAGAAGGGGTGCCTCGGGGGCATCCCCAAGCTTTGACGCTTGTACTTCTTGGATATTTCTTGGGGTGATGCATGGGCATCCCCAAGCTTGAGCTTTTGTCCATTCTTCAACTCATCTCATCATTCTCCAATCCCTACACTTGAAAACTTCCTTCATACAAAACTAAACACAAATCTATTAGCAACATTAGTGTAAGCATAACATAGAATCAACCTCTTTTTGCTTCAGGTTTCAACTCAAAACCACCACATATAAAGTATATACTACTGTAGCAACTTCTCCAAAAGTTCCATGATCAAAAGAACTCAAAAGAAAGTGATAAAGTGGCAAACACAAATATTGGCAGAAATCTGTCAAAACTGAACAGCTGACAAAGGCCGATTTTTTGAGGGGTTTTCTGTTGCTCAAATCAAAAAGTGTTCCACTAATGAAAGTTTGGATATAACCTGGGGCATATGCACAAGAAATCTCAGGTCCAAAAGATATACAGAGAATTTTCACGAATTTGTACGGTGCAGCACCAAAACTGTTTCAGGACAGCAACATCCCCAAATCTTACCTCACTCAAATTAGAGGCTTCTCTTGGCACAACAACGAGATAAAAAGGATAAGGAGCGGTTATTACAGTATTAATAACTTCCAAGACTCAAATAAAACAATGGGTTATCTCCCAAGAGTGTTTTTCTTTAACGCCTTTGAGCTAGGCGCAGTAATTTGCAAAGATGCTCATGTAGGCGCCATATAAGAGCTTGAGGCAAATGCACCATATAGGAACTTAAAGCAATAGAGAGCATCAAAAAGCAAATGTGAAATAAATTTAAATCTAAACCACTTCCTATGCATAGGAATCTTGTAATAAAATAAATCAACGAGGCACATAGTAGCAAGCATGGATAGATAAAACAAGTGCCACTTCAAGATTTGCAACATAAAGAGGGGAACCTTAATAGTGTCGAGATCCATCAAACCATGTTTCCCTCTCTCAAAATAACTTTCAGTAGCATCATGAATAGAACTAACAATATAACTATCACATAAAATATCCCTATCATGAGCCACATGCATAAAAGAATTAATACTCACCACAGGAACAATAGTAGTAGGAGCAAATTCAACAGAATAATTATTCTCATCACCATAATCATCATAAATAGGAGGCATATTGTAATCATAACTAATTTTATCCTCAATAGTAGGTGAACTAAAAATATTATACTCATCATCATAGCCATCATAAACTAGAGGTTTAGTATCATCACAAGCTAGAGAACAGCTATTTCGCAAAGCATATTCTTCAAACATATCATCATAAGAAGGAACATCACATAGGGGAGATAAAATATTATCAGAACAAACTTTCTCCACTAAAGCTGGGGAACTAAAAATATCATGCTTAACAAAACCAGCTTCCCCAAGCTTAGACTTTTCTATAGCATGTTTAAAGCATTCATACTAACAACACTATTAGCATGCAAATTAAGCTCCAAAGGTTTTTCAATTTTCTCTTCAAACACTTCATATCTAAACTCAGGAAAAAGACTAGAGAACTCTTTGTTTTCCATTAAGCCTAACTAGTGAAAATAAAAACAAGAAACAAAAAGATGTAATTGCAGAATCTAAAGGAAATAACTTTGAGCACTCACACAGGAGGATGCGAGTACCTTTTACCTTACCTCCCCGGCAACGGCGCCAGAAAAGAGCTTGATGTCTACGCACTTCTATTCTTGTAGACACTTGTTGGGCCTCCAAGTGCAGAGGTTTGTAGAACAGCAGCAAGTTTCCCTTAAGTGGATCACCCAAGGTTTATCGAACTCAGGGAGGAAGAGGTCAAAGCTATCCCTCTCAAACAACCCTGCAATTACGATACAGAAAGTCTCTTGTGTCCCCAACACACCCAATACACTTGTCAAATGTATAGGTGCACTAGTTCGGCGAAGAGATAGTGAAATACAAGTGGTATAGATGATTATAAGTAGTAAATACAATCTGGAATAAAAATCGCTGCGAGCAAAACATGTAACAAAACAGCAAGTAAACGGTGTGCAATGCTTGAAAACAAGGCCTAGGGATCATACTTTCACTAGTGGACACACTCCCAACAATATAACATGATTGAACAAATAAACAACTTCTCTTCACTATGGTACTCTGAATTACTCTCCTATTGAATAACACTAATCATTGTGTAGTGGCTACAGAAGCACCCCTTAAAGTTCATCAAGTACTTGACAAACACCACTCATAGAGACATCTAAATCAAATCACAATTCAAGATAGATATCATTGCAACTTAGACCAAGTACTAACACGGTGCACACACTGTCAACATTACACCATGAAAGGAGGAATAGATCACTCAATACTATCATAGCAATAATTACTCTCATAATCCACAAGAGATCACGATCATAGCCTAAACCAAGTACCACCATGATGCACGCACTGTCACTGTTACACCATGGCAGGAGGAATAGATTACTTTAATAACATCACTAGAGTACACTATAATAATTAAGCATAGGAGTAGCATAATATCTGAATAATAACATCTACTTGTTCAACATGATACAAAGCTCATGATCACATAAAGATCACATCATGGGAGAGAGAGGTGAACCACATAGCTACCGGTAGAGCCCTCAGCCCTGGGGATGAACTACTCCCTCCTCATCATAGGAGACAGCAAGGTTGATGGAGATGGTGGTGAGGTCGATGGAGACGGCGGAGACGGCGACGGAGACCGATGGAGATGGCTCCGGGGGCACTTCCCCGTCCCGGCAGGATGCCGGAACAGGGACTTCTGTCCCCCGAAATTCGTCGGCGATGGCGGCGGAGCTGCGGAACTCTTTCTGGAAAATTGCTGACTCCCTTAGGGTTTTCCGTCCCGAGGCTTCATATAGGCGAAGGGGCGTCATCAGAGGGGGAGCCAGGCGCCCTCACATGGGGCTCGCGCGGCCAGGGGCCTGGCCGCGCCACCCCTATGTGTGGGGACCTGGTGGCCCCACTCCTTCTCTCCTTCGGATCTCTGGAAGCTTCCGGGTAAAATAAGACTTCAGGAACTTGTTTCGTCCAATTCCGAGAATATTTCCTGTGTATCACTTCTGAAACACAAAAACAGCAGAAAACAGGGAACTGGCACTGTGGCGACTTGTTAATAGGTTAGTTCCGGAAAATGCATAAAAGTGCCACGAAGTGTAACGAAACAGTAGGCAAATGGTGTAAAAACAAGCATGGAGCATCAAAAATTATAGATACATTTGAGACGTATCAGACATCATGTGGATCATGATCAGAGGTGAAATAATGGTAAATAACAATCTGAACATAAACCTTAATTCAACGGTTCCACTCAATAGCATCAACTACAAGAGTAATCAACACCGGGAAAGTTTCCCTTATGAATATAACAAGATCCAACTCAAGATGTTACAGCGGGATGGCGTGGTGATGGTGGAGATGAAGGTGCTGGTGATGGAGATGATGATGATGATGATCCCGATGAAGTCCGGTGCGATGGTGATGATGATGGCGATGATCTCACCTCTCTGGGAAGGAATTTCCCCGGCAGATTTCTCTTTGCTGGAGAGCTTTTCTCTCTCTGCTGTTTTCCGCCCCGCAGAGGCGGCTGTGTCTCTCTCTGAGCCCCCCCTTGACTTAGGTTTTCGGGGATGATGAAGTACGCGAAGGGGCGAGACCAGAAGTGGGCCAGGATGGCCTCACACAGGGCCGGCGCAGCCAGGGGCCAGGCCACGCCCCCTGTGCGTGGGGCCGCCCCCTGGCTCCTCTCTCCTTCTCCTTCTGGCTTCCGGAGTCTTTTAATAAAATATAATTTTCTAGTATTTTTCTGGAATTTTCCTGATCTTCTAAAATATGGTGTCTTGACGGTCCTTTTCCAGCAGAATCCTGACTCCGGCAGCAAATCCTCCAACGATCATCAAACATGTAAAAACAGAGGAAATAACATAAGTATCATATCTAAATATGAAATATATCAATGAATAAAAGTAAATTATGATACAAAATAGTGATGCAAAATGGACGTATCAGAACTCTATTTAATTTGAAAAATCATGTTATAGGGTTAATTTCAATAACTAAATATGTCATATCATCATCCTTGTTTGTGCATCGTTGCCACACTTGAATGTTGTTTCTTTTTCCGGTGTGTTTCTACTTCTTCCCGGTAGGATCCGAAGATGATGTGAGCAACGAGATCGAGTGGGCAATATCGAGGACCAATACCTATCCATTGGCGTATTATTCAAGAAGAAGCACCCTAAATATCTATTTTATTTGGTTATCAACAAACATGGCAAGCAACCCCCCTCTGAACCTATGGTTTCAAAGTATTTCAAAACTTACTATTTTGCAACATATGTTTCAACTGTTTTTTATGGATAGGTAGAGTTATCCTATCTAATGCATATTCCAATCTTATCGCCTAAATACCCTGATCCACTGCTCCTAGCATGACTAGGTTTTGCTTGTGTGCGTTTATATCTGAAATGCTTAGCCATGCTTAGTTTTTTACTCTAGTACATATGGTTAATAAATCAGAGCTGCAAATGAATCTAGTATGACAGGATGATGTGGTATGATGAGAATATGTGTTTAAACATGCTAAAAGGCTTGGATGGGCCACCACATGGGATGTGGTTATTTGACTCATTCTTGCCGCCCTAGGACCTGAGTTCTTGTCTCTTGATCCAAGACTGAGCATACGACCACATGTGGAGGTATGGGACTCCCGTCGAATCACTAACTTGCCTAGATCTATCCATGAGCTACCTATTTCGGGCTTTCTATTTGGCATACGCATTGAAAATGTTTGAAACGAGATGGAGGAAGAGGTGCATATATACAGGATGTGGCCAGGGTGAAGTGTGGGGATCCCGGCTTACCACCCGGGATTCCCGTTATGCATACAATTCACGATCCTAGGAACACCGTCGTGAATCCACATAACAGATTTGGCATTACAGAGTACATCATCCATTACATAACAAGTTCAAATAGTCTTACATGGCCACTTGGCCGAATTCAAATGCCACGCAGGGCAAGTTCAACTAACACAGCAGCGGATACAAGGGTAGCGTTGGTTGCCTATATCATGCCTCTACTCTACAGGCGACTGACCAGGAGGCGGTTCCTAGTTCGCACCGGCATAGTCGAACTCCTCACCATCGTCTTCATACTCGTCACCATAATCTGACCAAGTTAATAGCCAGGGATAAAGCTGTAAGTACATTTTGGAATTGTACTCGCAAACCATCTAAGAGGAACATGCGGGCATGCTATTGGTAGTAGCAGGGATAGGCTCTATTCTAGGTTTCCTTATACTAACATAGCTTCTCTTGTCGATATAGCATGTCATACGAAATCTCTATATCTTTGTTGAAAAACATTTCTGAAATCAGATTTTTTGTGAACTCTCTAGGGAAGGGGGGAACTCATTTAGTTTCCAAGAGCATCGATGGTCAATCAAACATGACCACCTCCAAGTCTTTGGCAGTACCCTCCAAGTA
Organism: Dactylis glomerata; assembly: GCA_007115705.1. NCBI lineage: Eukaryota > Viridiplantae > Streptophyta > Magnoliopsida > Poales > Poaceae > Dactylis > Dactylis glomerata. The sequence goes on along the minus strand of QXEO01001608.1, from coordinate 1,342,829 downwards.
CTCTGAACCACTATCGTACCACGGCAGAACCCTCCGAGTACTCCTTCTGGCACCTTTCTCCATTTTTTTGAAAACAATCTTTGTAAAACCAAAACCTGACATTGGGTTAGGCAACAGCCAGTTCAATAGTCCATGACCAAGGACTCGGCTATTCGAATAGATTTACACTCTGCAAAGGTTATACACTTTACCCACAAGATTCGATAAATCCGCCGGGATACCACCATGGTCTGTCATACACAAGTATGCGGGGTTCGGATAATCAAACAAAGTCTCCCATCTATCTACCTTAGTACGGGTGCCTGCCCTGTGGAGTTAACCTCCCCGGCAAACCCTGGTAGCCTACCTCCATTTTCTCGAGTGTAGCTCCAGTGCCACGACGGGAGAACCCAAGTGTCTTCCGGACGGGTAGCCTATTGGCGGGCCCGCTACACTATTGCCCACCACTTGCGACAACCCGGATTCCGGGGTCCCACAAACCCTTATATAGTATGAGGCTCCCCGCACTAAAGCAAATAAACTTTGGACTAAGCCCCATCCCATACCAGGGTAATGTGGTTGCACGGTTTAATTGCCCCGGGTGAATACTTAATCACTAATGTCTCTTCTTTTAAAACCACCACTCCTTTTTCCTCCATGTCCAACTTTATTTACCCAAAGCCATTTGTGAAAACAATTCAGTGGAGTAGATACTACTCCAAGGTTTTCGAAAGCATTTTTGAAATTTCCTTCCTTGAGTGTTCCCATCCTAGAGTTTTTGACTCCACTAGAAGTTTTTCCAAGGGCTTTGCTGCTAATCAACAAGCCACTACTATAGAGGTGTTGGATAGGTATTCAAAGGGATCATCCCTAAGGATGATAATAACATGGCTTGTGGAGCTTGAGCCAACAAGTAATTGCTACAGGTACTATAGCAATATAAAAACATGCATTTTGATAAACCTTTATGAAACATGCAAAGTAAATGATTAGGATTCAGATATGCATCAAGTATAGATGGCTTGCCTTGAGTGGCTTGTCTCTAATCCTCTTCCTTTTGATACTCAAAGACTTGTCCTTCCTCCGCACACTCTTCGTTTGATTCTATTACCAGAAAATAATAATAACACATAATAAGCACACATGCATACATAGTCCCCACACAAGCCATGCAGTAGCACATTTCAATCAAAGAGTATCAGAAACAAACATGTTCAGATTCTGAACCAAGAATCCATTTTACAAAAGTAATATCACTCTAATAAAACAAAGCAATTTCTAATGGCAAGTAAACCCTATGCTCAATACAAACACCTTGCAGGCATCAATCTTAGTCAAAGTATGTCAACCAGCATACCATCAGGTAGCTAACAAGATTACAAAACCAACCCAATTGGAATCATTCCAAAATAGGTTATGGTTGAAAAATAATGAATTTCCTAGTCACAATTACCACTAGAAAAGCAAAATAAATCCCTAAAACTTTTAGTAGCTCCTAAAATTCTTCCAGAGGTCAAGTTTGAAAGCTACAGTAATGCACAACACACCAGAGTTTGATTCACTTCAAAATATTATTCCTACTAGGCACAATAAATAAAACAATGCTAATCTCTATTAACATCAAAATAATTACTGCAGGCCAAATAATACTTCTAAAATAGCAAAACCAGTTTCTCAAGCTTCACGGTACCACATAGCATCACTAAAAATTGGAATCACCCATTTTCATAAATCCAAACTCATGATTTGGATTTAAGTTTGAAAAACCCTAGATCTACACAAATAAATTCCCAGATATTATTTAGAGATCTACAAATCAAACATACAGTACATCTGGGTAGATAACAATTCAAGGGTCACATAGAAATTTGAAAAACTTACCCGCAAAATAGAAATTTGAAAAACTAAATTTGGATGCATAGAGTAATTTCTATGAATTTTGGAATCTAACAAGGATTATCTAAAAGATTAAAAGTTTGCTAAAAATAAAAGGGGATCGAGACAAGGCGGTGGATCTGAGCCAGGCCGGCCCAAACCCGGCGGCCTTCCTGGGGCCCGGCTGGCGAACCGTTACACCACCGTTGGATTCAGATCCGACGGCGCAGCTGGTTTCTTTCTCGCGGGCTCATGCACGCAGGCGAGCGTCGACGTGCTGGCTAGGGTTTCGAGGGGGCGGCGCTCACCGAGGGGGTTCTGGTGACTGGCAAGAGCTAGATTGGCGGAGGTGGTCAGGATGAGATCCTTGTCCAGTGGGCTTGCATGCAGGGACTATGGCGGCAAGGCGAACGTTGAGCTTGTCGGCAATCCTTCCCAGCAATGGCAGTGATGTCCTCGGCTCTCGATCGATCTGGCAATAGAAAAGAGCGGGATGAGCTCGAGAAGAGCAAGGGGAACACGAGAGTGTCGAGACGGAGGCAAGAGGGAGCTCATAGTGATGGCAACCTTCACCACTATCTCGATCTCTAGCGATCTTGCCGCTCAACAGAGGGAGAGAGACAGCGGGAGTAGGCACATTGTGCTCTCGAAGACGAGGAGGAGTGGGTGGAGAGGACATGGCAGCAAGGGAGGCTGTAGAAGGGGTGTCTCAGGCTTTATATTGCCCCATAGGCGCGGTCTAGGGTGGTCTTTCATCAGACGAGATTGGGTGTTGCGAGATTTGGTCTAGGGCGGCACTGTGGGCTTGTTCTAGTCATCTTATTGGCGGTTTCAGTGGCGGCTTGGTTCGGTCAGAATGGGCGCGGATTCAGTGCAGAAACGGTCTGAATCGGGCATGTCGGGGGCGTCTCGGTCGGCTAGGGTGCAGGGCAGGGGTGGCGCGGCAATGCACGTATGATGCCATGCACCTTTGCGTGGTTTGCGGAGCTGCTGGGGGGGTGCATGTTTTGGAACGTGCATGACGCTCTCAGCGTGCAGAGCGTGCATGGGCACAGGCAGGGCGCGGGCTGGAGAGGGCTCCACGGGTGGCCATTGGGCATTGAAGGCGGTGTGCAGGAGGTGTCGAGGGTGAGGCAGTGACAGGAGGCTTGCCTCCTATGCCTTGGTCCACTCGGGCGTGCACGGGGGTGACATTTAGGGTTCAAGGAGAGAGGGAGAGGTAGGGCTTGTGCGGTCACTGGCTGGTGGGGCTGAGAGGGGCAGAGCTGGGCAGCGGCTCGTCGTCGATTGGGGGTGCAGGGCGGCCGCGGTGCAAGAGGAAGGGCTGGGGATCTTGGCAAGATTTCCTTGGGGGCCTCCCATTCCTTGTGTCCATCGGCTAGAGGACAAGGAGAAGAGAGGGAAGAGGGAATTGCCATCAGAGGGAGAGGATGGACGGCTAGGGTTTTGCTCCTGGTCGGTTTTGCAAGAGAGAAGGAAAGAAGAAAGAAGAAAAGAGGAAGAATAGCTCAGAGGTGGTTGGTAAGTGCAAGGAGGCATATTGCCAAGTTTGAAAACTTTTGAGATAGAGAAGCTAGGGTTTTGGAGAACTCCACAATTTTTAATAAAGGGGCAAAAATAAATCTAATGGAAAAACTAGATGGTGTAATCGTGCAAAGAAGGTTCTCTAGGGTTTTGATTTCATACATGCTAACATCAAGACTAAAGATTGCTGCATGAAATCATAGCACAAAAACTAAGATCTACTACAAGGGTTTTAGAATTGTTGGTGCAATGCTATGTAAATAACCACAAGCACATATTCACATAAAATCATGCACAAACACATGAAATCATAAATACTAGCACACAATCCCACACTTAACAAAAGTTTTTAATTTACCCTTATTAAAGCATTAAACCTTTTTCTTAATTTGGTCTACAAAAAGTGGGGTGTTACAGACCTCCCCCCCTTAAAAGAATCTCGTGCCGAGATTCGGTAGTTAAGCGCTAAGCAACTCGGGAAATTCTCGCTGAAGGTAATCTTGACGTTCCCACGTGGCCTCGTCTTCGTTATGGTTACTCCACTGAACCTTGTACATGTTGATTTTTTGTCTTCGGGTGAGAAGGACATCCTTCTCCAGAATACGGATTGGCCTCTCGCGGTAGGTCAAGTCATGGTTAAGGTCAATGGAGTCTTGATCAATTTCCTTGAAGGTGGAACTCAGACAGCTTCAGGAGTAGTTCTAATTTGTAGGACATCTCTCTGCGGCGCTCTAGAATCTTATATGGGCCAATGTAGCGGGGTGCAAGCTTGCCTTTGACATGGAAACGCTGCATACCCTTGAGTGGGGTCACCCGGAGATAGACAAAGTCTCCCACTTGAAAGGTAATGGGCCTCCGTCGGGAATCTACGTAGCTCTTCTGTCTAGATTGAGCGGCCTTTAAGAGGTTACGAATTAGCTGCACTTGCTCTTCGACTTCCTTGATGATGTTAGGGCCAAACACTTGGCTTTCTCCAGTCTCCGACTAGTTGAGAGGAGTACGACACTTCTGGCCATATAGGGCTTCAAAGGGGGGCATCTGTAGACTAGCTTGGTAGCTATTGTTGTAGGAAAACTCGGCGAATGGCAAACAATCCTCCCATTTGGTCCCATATGAGAGGACGCAGGCACGAAGCATATCTTCAAGGATCTGATTGACCCTTTTGGTTTGACCTCCAGTTTGGGGGCGATAGGCTGTGCTGAAAGAAAGCTTGGTCCCTAAGGCTTCGTGTAAGCTGTTCCAAAATCGCGAAGTAAACTGGGAACCTCAGTCCGAGACAATCACTTTAGGGACTCCATGGAGGCTGACTATACGGGAGATGTAGAGCGCAGCCAAACGCCTTCCATTGAAGACAGTCTTAACGGGTATAAAGTGGGCTACCTTGGTGAGACGGTAGACAATGACCCAAATGGAATCGTGACCTCGGTCTGATCTTGGTAGGCCGGTAATGAAATCCATATCGACCTCCTCCCATTTCCACATGGGTACTTTAAATGGTTGCAGCAGACCCGCAGGTCTTTGGTGCTCGGCCTTGACGCGCTGGCAGACGTCACACCGGGCAATATAAAAGGCTATCTCTCGCTTCATTCCATGCCACCAAAACTGCTCCTTCAAGTCTTGGTACATTTTGGTACCTCCTGGGTGAATTGAATAGGGAGTATCATGGGCCTCTTTCAAAATGAGCTGCTTCAACTCGTCGATTCTAGGGACACATAGGCGGCCATTATACCATAGCACACCTCCCTGGTCAATTGAAAACCCAGGTACTTCTTCTCGTCCCATCCTACGCTTGATCCCTTCAATACTCTCGTGAACTTTCTGGGCTTGTTTAATCTGATCAAACAGAGTAGGTCGGACCTCAAAGTTTGCTAGGAACCCATGGCTCACAAGCTCAAGTCCAAACCTCGCAAATTCTTCACATAGGGTAGGTTGGTTGGTCTTTAGCAGAGCATTAAGGGAGCAAGGCTCTCGACTGAGGGCATCGGTGACCACATTCGCCTTACCCGGATGATAGTGAATGCCTAGGTCGTAATCCTTAATGAGTTCAATCCATCTCCTCTGTCTCATGTTCAAGTCCTTCTAAGAGAAAATGTACTTCAAGCTCTTGTGGTCCGTGTAGATTTCACACTGGTTTCACATAAGGTAGTGTCGCCAAGTTTTGAGTGCATGCACAACAACAGCAAGTGCTAGGTCATGGGGGGTAGTTTAGCTCATGCGGGCATAGTTGATGGGATAGATAAGCAATGACCTTGCCATCTTGCATCAAGACACTTCCAAGTCCAAGCTTGGATGCATCGCAATAGACGTCAAAGCTCTTAGTGATATCGGACATAGTTAGAATAGGTGCTTGAACGGATCGTATGGGCACCTAGAGGGGGGGGTGAATAGGTGCTACTCAAATTTTAATTCTTTTTCAATTTAGGCTTGACACAAAAGGTAAATTCTCTAGATATGCAACTAAGGTGAATTTACCTATATGTCAATGAGCAAGCTAAGCAAGATACAAGTAGTAAAGGCAATAAAGGAAAGAGGTAACCGAGAGTGGAGCACACGGAGACACGGATGTAATTCCCATAGTTCCTTCCTTTTTAGGGGAAGTACGTCTACGTTGGAGGGGTGTGGTTGCCACAAAGGCCTAACCAACGCCACAAAGGCTCACCCTATTCTCCGGTGCAAGCTTCCGCCACAAAGGCCTAGCTCACTTTCCACTAAGGGATTCCTCAAGGCGGAACCGGCCTTTACAAAACTTGGGGCACCACTCCACAACTGAATTGGAGGCTCCCAAGCACCACAAAGATCTCAATCAACAAGTATCAAGATTTCAATCACACAAACAAGGTCAAGGGACACAAGGGAACCCAAGACCAAAGGGCCCTCTAGCAAATGAGAGGGGAAATCAAATCGCTTTGGTGAGGATGTAGATCAAGGCCTTCTCCTTCGATTCTCCAAAGATCAACGACTTTGGTGGGTTGAGGGAGGAGATCTTGCTAATTTGGTGGCTCCAAAATGGGGTCTTTTCTTCACAGCTCGAGCAGCTTGAGGTTGAAGAAGGGGAGGGGTATTTATAGCCCCTCCCAAAATGTAGCCGTTGCTGACTTGGAGGGGCGGATAATCCGGCCAAAGTTGGGCCGGATAATCCGGCTGGCCGGATAATCCGGCCCCTGGCCGGAATATCCGCCCCCCTACCTGGGTGACGCCGCGCCAGGTCCTTAGCAGAATTTCAGCCACCCCCGGGGGAGGGCGGATTATCCGGCCAAAGCTGGGGCGGAATATCCGGCTGGCCGGATTATCCGGCCCCTGGCCGGAATATCCGGCCCCCCTATCTAGGTGACGCCGCGATAAGTCCTTAGCCGTTTTTCGGCCACCCCAGAGGGGGCGGATTATCCGGCCATCCCTGGCCGGATAATCCGGCCTGGCATTTCTGCAAAAGATAATCCTGCAAATCTTAGCACACAATTAGTATCACTAATGTTGTTATCTAACACACAAAATCTGAGGGAAACAAAGTTTGCACTTTCAATCTCCCCCTTTTTGGTGTTAGATGACAACACTAGGATTTGCAAGAAAGGTCGAATAATTCACACAACGAATAATTGATCAAAATACACAGCTCCCCCTAGACATGTGCAACTTCACCAATGAGTTTAGAAGAGACATACCATTGCATAGATAACTCAAATAATATGGATTATGGAATCCCGAATATGATAATATGATATGCCGGGCAATAATTCCATAGCCATTTCACCAATAACCATGAGCTGATAAAAATAAGTGAACAACACATAATGATCCACATAGCATATTAAGAACATATGACATAGTCTCATACACCACATGGTAGCATATAAATGACACGAAGTTCAACCACACACAAAGTTCGACTTAAGACAAACGAAATAAGAAGAAACACAAGCGCCAAAGAATGATAAGCGCGCAAGCTTGTGTTTCCACCCATGCAAATCCCGACAAATTCCTAATAGAACTACTTCTCCCCCTTTGGCATCAAGACACCAAAAAGGGAGAAGAGCGATGCTACACGTCCCGAGAAATCACTCGTCCACGTCATCAAAGTCCTCATCATCATAATCTCCGCCATCACCCTCGTCATCTCCAGCATCTTCATCCTCATCAACAAAGTCCTCCTCAGCCTCAAAGTCCTCCTCAGCCTCTGCACGAGCACCTCCTGCGGGAGCATCTGGAGCATCAAAGAGATGCTTCAGCATATCCACCCAGTTGTAGCGATCGGTGTTCCAAGCATTATAGGCCACAGGAGCAGTAGGAGTGGGATCGGCGGTCTGAGCACCACTGAGACGGTGAAGGATAAGCTGCTGAGTGTCCTGGATGCTCTTCCTCTCGACATAGGCCTGGTAGTTCTCACGGTGGATCTCAACCTTCATGCACAGAACATTCCGCTCAAACCAACTGAGCTTCCTCACCTCCCTAGACACAACAGATGCAGCAGCCCTCTGTTCGCGAGCAGTAGCACTAGTCCTCGCATCAGCCATGAAAGTGTCAGGATAAGCAGCTGAAGGAGTAGATTTCGCCTTTCTCTTGATATACATCTTCTTGACCTTGTGCTCCACACAGTCATCATGAATATCATAGTCTCCAAGGACATGCTTAATGAAAAGCATGATGAAAGGAGCATATGGCACAGTGTTCCTCTGAATAATAGCATCCTTGATCTCATAGAAGATGAAATCCATCACATCAAGGGTAAAGTCCTCAGCAGGGTCAGATGACATGGCACACTCATGAGCAAAAGCAAGGAGATCAACCAGAGAGGTGCGAATGGCATCATTGTTGCCACCACTAGGAGCAATGTTCTCCCTAAAAATGCGGACCAGCTGATCATAAAGCGGATGTAGGCCATTGATGAAGCCCACAACACCTGTGGAGTCATAGAGGTCATGGAGCTTGTCCTTGTCAGGCTTGTTCCCTGGGTTGTGGATACGCCGACCCACTGGAGTCTCTCCATTGTACGCATACCCCAAGAGAGAGGCAAACGTAGGAAAGTCTGATGTGCACTCATGTTCGCCAGTCATCCACTTCATAGATTTCTGAGCATTGGGCAAAATCACCAGAGTAGCATAGAACTGCTTGATAAGACCGGGATTGTAGTCGCACTGAATGTTGGCCAATCCCATCAAACCCAACTTCTCAATCACAGAGAGTGCTTCATCAAAGTAAGACTTGCTGCGGAGGTGATCAAAGTCAATCGGATGCATTGGACGGCAAGGATTCTTGAAAGGCTCATAAATATCACGAAAAATCCCCCACTGCTCCTCATTCCAGAAACCCCTATCTTCAATGTCTTCATCTCTTGCAGTAGCATACCAATTGTTCCTCCGCACAAGAATGTACTCGGCCTCTGGCATCTTCTTGTAGTCAGGACGGGGCTCTTTGCCTTTGCGACGACGGGCACGAGCTTTGGCAACCTTGGCAGCTTTCTCCTGCTCAGCCTCCCTAGCAGCATCCCTCTGTGCCCTCCGGATAGCAATCTCATCCAGAAGAACTCCTTCCTCATTCCAAACAAGCCGACGCTTGCGCTTCAGGATACTCGGACAACCTGTGAAAGAGAGATGCACGGAGAGCATGGGGATAAGCGTATGCACACGAGTATCGGAAAGGATCAACGAATCATGAAAGATGAACAAGCAAATTCCACTAAACGAACCAAATTGACAGCAGCAAATATAAAAAGATGTTGCAGTAAAATCCCAGGCCGGATTATCTGGCCAGGGGTGGCCGGATAATCCGGCCCCCCAAAAGTTTCTTCTACAACTTGCTGCAGATATCAATTTGATAGATCGGGGAAAGTGTTCATACAACATGATTCATAAACAAGATAAACAACACCTAGAGGGCAAAATCACCAAGAACAAGAAGGGGTAAAGACACATCCAATGAGAAGAGCAATACCCGCATCCATTGCGAAATCCGCTTGGTGAAAGCCTTCCAGAAGAGGAGGAGAGCAACCTCCGAAGAAATCAGGCCAAAAGGTTGGCCGGAGCTCCGGCGGCGGCGATGGGAAGGAGGCAGCGGCGGCAGGGATCACCTGGAAGGGGTGGGGAGGGAACTGCCCTAGGGCAGCCCGACCCCCCCCCCCTTATATACCCAGGGTCACTACGGCCGGATTATCCGGCCAGGAAGGGGCGGATAATCCGGCCCCCCGGATATTCCGGCCCAGAGAGGGCGGATATTCCGGCCTGGAGCCAGCAAACTGGCCAACTCGAAATTTTCAAAAACAGATGTTGTTTTGATGAAAAATTTGAACTCGTGTGCATAGATAGATGTCTTGAGAGAGGATGGCTTAGGTGAGAGAGCAAACACGGAGTGGTTCTCGGCACTTAACATTGCAAGAACAAATCGACTAAAAATCCAACGCAAGTGCCTTCCCATATCAAAAAAAAGGAATAACATCGGGAGAGAACACCAAAACCTCAAATAAGATATGCAATGAATCAACTCTTCGAAAAGAAGAGGTCGGTGGCCGAAGCCACCATGTTTGAGTGTTATGGCATTGGACCGCGAAGATGTATCTTGAGTCCATAACCACTACTCGTCATTGAAGCTCAAAAATCATATAATGATATTAAGAGAATGATATGATTACTATCGGCATTATGGGGGGAGGGATAGCCCAATTAATTAGGACCGCACTCCCCCTATCTCCATGCCCACACCTAGACCAAACATGCATTGAAATATAGGTGTATTTGCAAGATGTTCAAGCCACACTCCTTGAATCGATGATATTTAGCTCATTCCTCAAATATCCAAATCTTGCTTCATCAAGAGGCTTCGTGAATATATCGGCAAGTTGATCCTTGGTGCTCACATAAGCAAGCTCAATATCCCCGCGGGCAACATGATCCCTAATGAAATGATTCCGGATCTCAATATGCTTGGTTCTTGAATGTTGCACCGGATTATAGGCGATCTTGATAGCACTTTCATTGTCACATAAAAGAGGCACTTTGTCACAATTGACACCGTATTCCTTCAAAGTTTGCCTCATCCATAACAATTGAGTGCATCCACTTGCGGCGGCAATGTATTCGGCTTCGGCGGTGGAGAGAGATATACAATTTTGCTTCTTAGAAGACCAACACACCAAAGACCTACCAAGAAATTGGCAAGCTCCGGAGGTTGATTTCCTATCATCCTTGTCACCGGCCCAATCCGAATCCGTGAAGCCACAAAGAGAGAAATCCGAGCCTTTGGGATACCAAAGACCATAAGTTGGGGTATGAACCAAATATCGAAAGATTCTTTTAACCGCCATAAGGTGGCTTTCTTTAGGAGCGGCTTGATACCTTGCACACACACCTACACTCAACACAATATCGGGTCTAGATGCGCAAAGGTAAAGCAAAGAACCGATCATAGAACGGTATACCTTTTGATCCACATCTTTACCATTGGGATCAAGTTCAAGATGACATTTTGTGGCCATTGGTGTTGCGGCTCCATTAAGTTCCTTCATCTTGAACCTCTTGAGCATGTCTTGGACATATTTGGCTTGATAGATGAAAGTCCCTTCTTTCAATTGCTTGATTTCAAAACCAAGAAAGAACTTCATTTCGCCCATCATAGACATCTCGAACCTATCGGTCATAAGCTTTGAAAATTCATCATTAAAAGCTTTGTTAGTAGAGCCAAAGATAATATCATCAACATATAGTTGGCATATGAAAAGCTCCCCATTGACCCTCTTAGTAAAAAGAGTAGGATCGATTTGCCCAACTTCAAACCCACGGTCTACCAACAACTCCCTAAGGTGCTCATACCACGCACGTGGGGCTTGTTTAAGGCCATAGAGTGCCTTATGGAGTTTGTAGACATGGTTAGGGAAGTTGAGATCCTCAAACCCCGGGGGTTGCTTAACATACACTTCCTCTTTCAATGGACCATTAAGAAATGCACTCTTAACATCCATTTGTTGCAACTTAAAATTATGATGAGTGGCATAAGCAAGAAGGATACGGATGGACTCAAGACGAGCCACGGGAGCATAAGTTTCTCCAAAGTCAATGCCTTCAACTTGAGAGAAACCTTGAGCAACCAATCTTGCCTTGTTCCTCACAACAATTCCATGCTCATCTTGCTTGTTCTTGAATATCCACTTTGTGCCAATCACATTGCGGCACTCCTTTGGCTTCTCTACTAACACCCAAACATTATTGCGCTTGAAGTTGTTGAGTTCTTCATGCATAGCATCCAACCAATCCGGATCTTCAAGTGCTTCAAATACTTTCTTGGGTTCAACCATGGAGATATAAGCATGATGAGAGCTAAATTGTGCCAATTGACGCCGGGTTGACACTTTGCTTCTTAAATCTCCAATAACCCTCTCAAGGGTATGACCTTTAAGTTCCAAGTCTCTTTCAACTCTTTTCTTGCGACGGGCTTCGATCTCCTCATTAGACCTTGAAGGAGATACTTGATCATCTTGATCATTTTGGTCCCCGTCTTGACCATCAAATTGACCTTGATCATCATTATCTTCATGAGTAGGTTGATCTTGGTCATGTGAAGAATTGGGGGCGGTTGAGATAACCGGAGAGGATGGTGGTGCCCCTTCTTCTTCATGAAGGTCCTTGTCTTGTTCTTCGGTTGGTGCACTAGTTGCTTCCTTGGGAGAGGCTTGTTGAGCTTGTGAAGATGAAGGCTCTACTTGAGTAGAGCATAGTCCTTCCCGGTCGGCCACAAGGTGTCCCTCAATGGGGCGGAAAAATCCCACGCCCATTCTTCCTATGGCTTCTCGAGGTATTTCATCATCTACATCACAAGAAACAACATCTCGCCCCCCTTGGGAGCCGTCATTCTCTTCGAATACCACACTACAAGATTCTTCAACACGTCCGGTGGACTTGTTGAAGACTCTATAAGTGTGGGATTCGGCACCATAACCAACAAAAATACCTTCTATTGCTTTTGGATCAAATTTACCTAAACGAACTCCTTTTCTTTTAAAGAAACACTTACACCCGAAAACCCGGTAGTAGGAGATGTTGGGCTTGCTTCCGGTGAGTATTTCATATGGAGTCTTGTTTAGGCCTTTGCGGAGGAAGAGCCGGTTTGAAGAGTGACAAGCCGTAGAGATAGCTTCGGCCCAAAAGTTGTATGGAGACTTAAACTCCGCCAACATGGACCTAGCCATATCCATAAGAGTCCGGTTCTTCCTCTCGGCTACACCATTTTGTTGAGGGGTATATGCAGCGGAATATTGATGACGAATTCCCTCATCACTAAGAAATCCATTTAAGGTGTAGTTCTTGAACTCTGAGCCATTGTCACTTCTTATTGCCAAAATAGTTTGCCCATGTTGACGTTCAACTTCCTTGGCAAAGTCGATGACGGTTTGTTGAGTCTCACTCTTATGCTTAAAGAAGTAAACCCAAGTATATCTTGAATAGTCATCAACAATCACCAAACAATATTTCTTCCCACCAAGACTTGCATGAGAGGGAGGACCAAAAAGATCCACATGAAGGAGCTCCAAGATCCTCTTGGAAGAAATGATAGTCTTGCTTGGGTGGGGAGAATCATGCATTTTTCCTAGAACGCAAGCCCTGCAAACACGATCTTTGGCAAAAGAAACATTCTCTTTTAGTCCGGGTATGTGGCCACCCTTGTGAAGGCTTTGCAAAGTTCTCATATTGACATGGGATAAACGGCGATGCCAAAGCCAACCCACATCGGCCTTTCCAAATAAACACATTGCACTTGTAGTGGTTTTCCCCGAAAAGTCCACCACATACAAGTTATTTTCAATGTGTCCAACGAAAGCGACCTTTAGAGACTTGCTCCACAAGAGTACCACAATGTCATTATCAATGAAGACGGCAAAGCCCATCTTACCAAGTGCACGAACTGAAAGTAAATTATAACCAAGGGTCTCAACAAGCATGACGTCCACAAGGGAAATATCCGGTGCGACCACCACCTTGCCAAGACCCAATACCTCGGATTGTGACATGTCTCCATAAGTGACGGTTATATGATTGTCATTTGGTCTCATCTCCGTCATAATCTTCTTGCTTCCGGTCATATGACTTGTGCATCCACTATCAAGCACCCATTTTGACCCACCGGAAGCATAGTCCTACAAGAGATCATTGCTTGGTTTTAGGTCCCCATTTTTCAATGGGTCCTCTTTTGTTAGCAACAAGGGTCTTTGGAACCCAAATAGACCAAGCAACATAACCATCATTTGGACCAACATATTTTGCATAAACATCACCATAATAATCACGAAATAAAACATAGTGAGGGTTAGCAATTCCCGCATGATCATCATGAGTGGCTTTGCCACCCACAATAGGATCCTTCTTTGCTTGTGCGGGCTTGGCCTTTTTCTTCTTGTTGTTCTTCTTCTTCTTCTTTGAGACGTAGCCAATCCCCGTTTTATCACCAAATGCCTTTTGCTTACTCAAAAGGTCATTCAAGTTTTTCTCACCTATGGGAATGGAGGACTTGGCAAGCTCATCTTTCAACCTAGCATTTTCTTCAATGACATTTGCATGATCACAAGTAGAAGTAGAAGAACTAGGCACATTATTCTTAGTCAATTGAATTTGAAGTTGTTCATGTGACTTGGTAAGAATAGAGTGTTCACTTTTCAAGGCCTTGTGAGCCTTGTCAAGATCTTCTAAATCCTTAACAAGTATATCATGACCAACACCAAATTCAACCTTTTCCTTTTTAAGCATTTTTACTTTAGCACGAGCATGGTCACGCTCTTTAGTGAGTTTGGAAACCACTTCATTATTAGCTTCCTCAATGGAATCGAGCTTCTCTTCAAGAGTTGCTCGTTCCTCTTGCTCTTCTTCAAGAGACTCGGTTAGTGAGGCAATATCTTGAGCATATTCTCTTTCAAGCCTCATTTGTTCATCTAGTTTTTCAAGAGTTTTACCATATTGGCTCAATAGACGTTCAAAGTGAATCTTATGAACACCATCTACACTAGACACATAATCATCAAAAGCAACAATTTCTTCCTTTACTCTAAGACTAGCAAGATCATTCAAGGAAGCATCATTTGTCTTAGAGGAAGAGAAGGATGTGGGTGATACCTCGGAAGACTTGGCCATAAGGCACTTGGCGTTCTTGACAAGAGAGTCCTCATTGGGGGATTCAAAGAGTGATGTGGAGGAGGTGGAGGTGGTTGCCATTGCGGCCATCTCACTAGTTGTGGTTTCTTCTTCATCACTCTCACTTGCGGAGTACTCTTCTTGAGTCAAGAACACAAACTTTGGTTGTCTCTTCTTTGGTCCACCCTTCTTCACAAATGGCTTCTTGGATGGTGACTTGGACTTGCTTTTGAAGATGAGCTTTCCACTATGGTCTTCTCTCTTCTCATAAGGGCACTCGGCAACGAAGTGAAATCTATCATTGCAATTGTAGCAAGTCCTCACCCTTTGACCATTGTTGTCATTCCTTTGATAGCCACTTGACTTGCTTCTTCTTTGATTGTCTTCTTTAGCCTTATGAGGATCAACCCAAAAGGTTTTTCCATAGAAGGCCATGTGCTCATTGTATTCATGTCTTATGTCCTCGGGACACATTTCAAGTCTTGCTTCAATACTTGCTTGAGAAGGAATCTCTTTCTCAACCACACTAGCCTTTAATGCAAGATTGGAGCTTCTTTGCATTCCTATGGCATGAGCACGTGCATCCTCCGCATTTTGTGCGGCAACCTTGTAGGCTTGAATCTCTTGCATCACTTGATTTGAGGTCATCTCATTGAAGTTGTGCTTGCCTTGAACACTCTTCACATCCGCGGGCTCATATGGAGTAAGAGCAAGAATATACTTCATCTTGATCCACTCATCATCAATATGGTGAGCACCGAGGTTCTTGAAGGTGGTAGCGATAGCCTTGAGTCTTCTATACATCTCTTGATGGTCCTCACCATCCAACATGAAGAATCCTTCCGCTTGATTTGAGAAGGCCACATATCTTGTCTTCTTCATGCTCTCATTACCGACAAAGACGTCGGAGAGTCCTTGCCAAGCTTCTTTGGCGGTGGAGAAATGTTGGATGTGAGGCAAGTCCTTGGACCCAACGGCGACTTGAATCATATGGAGAGCGGTAGCATTGAGTTGGCTATCAACCGTCTCTCTTCTTGTCATGTTGTGGGGATCCATGGCCTTGAATCCTTCCTCAACGATCCTCCAAAGCTCGATGCAAGAACTGCGCATATGAGAGATCATTTGATATTGCCATTGACCAAAGTTTAATGCATCAAGCTTAGGTGGATCTCCTCTATTGTTAATATGAGGATGAGGAACCGGCGGGTCGGGTGAATACCAAGGAGGGAATTCACCTTTCCCGTCGCCCTTGGTGGAAGACTTAGCATCGCCATTTTTATCGGTGCCCTCCACATCAATTACCACATTCTCCACTTGTGGAGTAGCGGGTTTTTCCGGAGGTGGAGGAGCATTAGAAGTTTTAGCTTGCAAGAGTTGCGCTATCATTTCACGCAACTCATTTACTTGAGTTGTCATGGAAGCCATGGATGATTCCAAAGATTTGAACTCACCCATGGAAACTTGACCCGAGCCCTCACTCGGAGAGGTGTCCATACTCTTAGGCGGTTAAGCCCGAATAAAGAGCCGAGGCTCTGATACCAATTGAACGGATCATATGGGCACCTAGAGGGGGGGTGAATAGGTGCTACTCAAATTTTAATTCTTTTTCAATTTAGGCTTGACACAAAAGGTAAATTCTCTAGATATGCAACTAAGGTGAATTTACCTATATGTCAACGAGCAAGCTAAGCAAGATACAAGTAGTAAAGGCAATAAAGGAAAGAGGTAACCGAGAGTGGAGCACACGGAGACACGGATGTAATTCCCGTAGTTCCTTCCTTTTTAGGGGAAGTACGTCTACGTTGGAGGGGTGTGGTTGCCACAAAGGCCTAACCAACGCCACAAAGGCTCACCCTATTCTCCGGTGCAAGCTTCCGCCACAAAGGCCTAGCTCACTTTCCACTAAGGGATTCCTCAAGGCGGAACCGGCCTTTACAAAACTTGGGGCACCACTCCACAACTGAATTGGAGGCTCCCAAGCACCACAAAGATCTCAATCAACAAGTATCAAGATTTCAATCACACAAACAAGGTCAAGGGACACAAGGGAACCCAAGACCAAAGGGCCCTCTAGCAAATGAGAGGGGAAATCAAATCGCTTTGGTGAGGATGTAGATCAAGGCCTTCTCCTTCGATTCTCCAAAGATCAACGACTTTGGTGGGTTGAGGGAGGAGATCTTGCTAATTTGGTGGCTCCAAAATGGGGTCTTTTCTTCACAGCTCGAGCAGCTTGAGGTTGAAGAAGGGGAGGGGTATTTATAGCCCCTCCCAAAATGTAGCCGTTGCTGACTTGGAGGGGCGGATAATCCGGCCAAAGTTGGGCCGGATAATCCGGCTGGCCGGATAATCCGGCCCCTGGCCGGAATATCCGCCCCCCCCTACCTGGGTGACGCCGCGCCAGGTCCTTAGCAGAATTTCAGCCACCCCCGGGGGAGGGCGGATTATCCGGCCAAAGCTGGGGCGGAATATCCGGCTGGCCGGATTATCCGGCCCCTGGCCGGAATATCCGGCCCCCCTATCTGGGTGACGCCGCGATAAGTCCTTAGCCGTTTTTCGGCCACCCCAGAGGGGGCGGATTATCCGGCCATCCCTGGCCGGATAATCCGGCCTGGCATTTCTGCAAAAGATAATCCTGCAAATCTTAGC
The DNA here is from genome assembly GCA_007115705.1 of Dactylis glomerata. NCBI lineage: Eukaryota > Viridiplantae > Streptophyta > Magnoliopsida > Poales > Poaceae > Dactylis > Dactylis glomerata. The sequence continues at coordinate 1,325,703 of QXEO01001608.1, read as the reverse complement.
ACACAATTAGTATCACTAATGTTGTTATCTAACACACAAAATCTGAGGGAAACAAAGTTTGCACTTTCAGTGCTGACACAAGTCTCTTCTTGAGTTCTTGGAAACTCTGCTCGCACTTCTCAGTCCACTCGAACTTTTTATCCTTCTTGAGGAGTTGAGTTAATGGGCGAGCGATGCTAGAAAACCCTTCAACAAACTTCCGATAATAGCCGGCTAGTCGAAGGAAAGCTCGAACTTCGGTGGGGTTGGTCGGGGCTTTTCTTTCCATGATGGAGGTAATTTTTGATGGGTCAATGGATACTCCACCAGCTGAGATAACATGGCCCAGAAATCCAACTTCTTTCAGCCAAAACTCACACTTGCTGAATTTGGCATAAAGTTGGTGCTCGCGCAAGGTTCCCAACACAAGCCGCAGATGTTCTGCATGCTCTTCCTCGGTCTTGGAATAGACCAAGATGTCGTTAATGAACACAACTACAAACTTGTCGAGGAACTTCATGAACACCTTATTCATGAGATTCATGAAGTAGGCAGGGGCATTGGTCAGGCCGAAAGACATTATGGTGTATTTAAATAAACCATAGCGAGTGGTGAAGGCAGTCTTGGGAATATCGGACTCACGGACTTTCAGCTGATGATATCCAGTGCGGAGATCAATCTTGGAGAACACCTTGGCTCCATTGAGCTGATCAAATAGCTCTTCAATCTTTGGGAGTGGGTACTTGTTTTTGATGTTCCCCTCATTCAGTTTACGGTAATCCACACATAATCGAATGGTACCATCTCGCTTGTCCACGAAGAGAACATGCGATCCCCAAGGTGACGCGTTGGGACGAATAAAACCTTTGCTGAGCATATCAACAAGTTTCTTATTTAACTCTTCTAACTCTTGGGGGTTCATGCGGTAGGCTCTTTGTGCAATAGGGGCTGTTATGGGAATCAACTCAATAATGAACTCGATATCCCGGTCAGGGGGCATACCTGGCTACTCTTCAGGGAAAACATCGGGGTATTCGCATACCACCGGAACTTGGTCAAGGGTCGGCCCAGATACGGACTTCTTGTAGTAGGCTTTGCGGGGTGGCATGGTTGCGACGTGCTCGATCTGAATACCGTTGCTGTTGGTCACTGTTATAGACTTCCTGGCGCAATCTATGTGTCCCTGATATTTGGACATCCAGTCCATCCCAAGTACCACATCCAAACCTTCTGTGCCTAGAATGATCAAGTTGGCTTGGAAGGATACCCCATGAATAACCACGGGTACCCCTTCGCAGGACAAGTGAGCTCTAACTTGAGACCCGGGAATTTGAACTATCATGTTGCGGGCCATTTGATATGCGGTCAACCCTCCCGCGGCCACAAATCGCTCGGTGACAAAAGAATGCGATGCACCAGAATCAAACAACACCTTTGCAGGGACTGAGTTGACAAGAAACGTACCTAGAACAACGTCACGGGCCTCGGTAGCTTCTTCAGCGGTGACATGGTTCAGACGGCCTCTTGCATTATTGGCTTGGGTCTTCTGGTTCCTACCCGGGGGTCCACGGCCTTGACCCTGATTGGGTCGCGGCGCGCTGAGGCTTGGTGCAGAAGGCTTTTTCAAGGGGCACTCCTTAGAGAAGTGTCTGGGCTGGCCACAGGTATAACACCCACTGCCTTGGCTGCGGTTATTGGGGTTGAAAGTGTTGCAGTTACCTCCACAGAAATTCCCGCCTACAGGGAGGTTGCTGGAGTACCGACGGTTTGGGTTGATGGGCTTGGGGGCTTGAGAGGCAAACCTCTCAGGGGGTGGTGCAGCCCTGGATGGGGGCAGGCTGCGGGACCGCTAACCACTAGGTCCACCTTGGCTCATCATCCTTCTCTTGCGACTCTCGCGGGCAGCCTTGTGCTTGTCCTCAACCATTATGGCAGCATCCACCATGGCCTCCAAGTCAGGATAGTGCACAGCCACTAGATAGGTCTGCAGCTCCTCCTGCAGTCCATTAAGGAACTGCTCTCTCTTCTTCTCATCGGTGTTGATGTCATTTGGGGCGTACCTTCCCCATGTGGTGAACTTGTCAAGGTACTCTATGACACTCATTCCACCTTGCTTCAGATTGAGGAACTTGTCCCTCATAATCTTGATGAGCCCTGAGGGTATGTGGGCTTTGCGGAACTTGGTCTTGAAAGCATCCCAAGTCATCACTTGACCCTCGGGCTACATGGCACGGACATTCTCCCACCATGCTCCACCTGCTCCAGCTAGGAAATGGGTTGCATACAGTACCTTCTCGTTCGCTCCAACTCCTGCATACTCTAGTTTGCCCTCAATGGTCCGGAGCCAGTCATCGGCATCCAGAGGCTCGGTGGACTTGGTGAAGGTCAGGGGATTGGAATTCTAAAAATCCCTAAGCTTGGTTCGTGGCTCTTCATCACCATTGCCACCATTGTTGTTGTTGTTGGTAGCAATCTGGGCGAGGTGTTGGAGGGTGGTGAGGTTGGCTTGGTGTTCAGCGCGTGCGGCCTCACAGTCTTCCAACATGAGACGCAGCACCTGTGCCATGCTTGGCTCGGGAGGTGGGGGAGGATTGCCTCCATCTTGGCCTTGCGTTCCCGAAGCCATTCTGGAGAAAAGTGGTTCGATGGAAATGACAACAAAATGCGGGAGGAAACAAGTTGTGCATAAAACTTAATAACATGCATAAGAGACATAAGTACACCAAGCATCCATAAGCACATCATGACAACATTCATAAGCATCCAAGTTCAACACATACATACATACATACATGCAAAAGAAGTGCCACATCAGTCCAGCACACACATCACATAGTCTCATACAACAACATCACCAAATGGTTTTAGCTAAACCATACAATAAACATACGCAAAAGGGATCAGGTAGTCCTACTCAGTACGCGACATCCTATGTGAGGTAGCAGTGCGCCGGTACCTACTCGTCGACACTAACGTGGCGAACAACCTCCTCGGGGTCCTCCTCACTAGGGGTCTCGGGCGTGTAGAAGTCCATGATAGCATTGCGGTCATCACCGTCATCGCTACCATGGTCGTCATCGTCGGTGCTCATGGGCTCCTCGTCGTAGGCCTCCTGGTGGTCATCGTCGCGGTCAAGGACTGCCTCGTTCTCCTTGCGGAGCTCGGTGGTCTCCTCCTCTAACTCGGACACGTGGACCTCAAGAGAGGCGAGGTGGTCCTCCAAGTCACGGACATGCTGCCTAAGAGTCTTGTTCCTCTTCATGATCCTCCTCTTGGCAGCGAGGAGGTGGTGATGAGATAAAATGGACTCCTAAAGGTCCTCACGAAGAACAGCTAGCTCCAAGCCTCGCTCGTCGGCGACCATACGGACATGGTCTAGCTGCTCCTGAGTGTGGTGCAGCAGAGCCTTCGTGTGGCAGAAGTGGCGGCTGAACGGAGTGTGGGCGGCGGCCTGGTAAGGAAGGCCCTTGGAGTCGACCCTCCCGTAGTGCTCGTAACGAGTGCCCAGCAGCTCATCGTAGTGGAGGTGGACAAGTTGTGAGATAGCATGCCGCAGGACACGCATCAAGCCATCACCCCAGGTATGCTCAATCACCTCGAAGGTGAACTCCTGAGAAGTGGGCGAGACCTCCTTCCCGCGGACCTCGCATACGACGCGATACGCTAGCTCGCGGGTACCCTCCTCGAAGAGACGGTAACCCCTCACCTCAGGATGCGAGCGTCCAAGTCGTGTGGCCAACTCCACCAAGTCGCGCTCAAAAACGAGCACGTCCTCGTGGGTGCCGACCTGACGGTGTGCAGTAGGAGCGTCCATCTAAACAAAATTTTAAGGTAGGTTTAATTAATAGCTAACCCAAGTGTGCAATATTTTAAATACAGTAAAAACTTGAATTAAGATGCAAGTAGTCTAAAATGCTTTAAAGAACAAGGGAAGAGATGAGAGCAATATATATTTACCTTATATATATTAAGCCATCTCTTTTAGTTTACTAGTGAAAATAAGTTTTGGCTCAGTCTAACGCCCATGCTAACTAGGGTCTCCTAAGGTTAGGATGGCTCTGATACCAACTCTGTGGGGACCCCGGCTTACCAATCAGGATTCCCGTTATGCATACAATTCACGATCCCAGGAAGACCACGAGTTCAAATAGTCTTACATGGCCACTTGTCCGAATTTAAATGCCACGCAGGGCAAGTTCAACTAACATAGCAGCAGATACATGGGTAGTATTGGTAGCCCGTATCATGCCTCTACCCTATAGGCGACTGATCGGGAGACGGTTCCTAGTTCGCACCGGCGTTGTCGAACTACTCACCATCGTCTTCATACTCTTCACCATAATCTGACCAAGTTAATAGCCAGGGACAAAGCCATGAGCATATTTTGGAATTGTACTCGCAAACCATCTAAGAGGAACATGTGGGCATGCTATTGGCAGTAGCAGGGATAGGCTCTATTCTAGGATTCCTTATACTAACATAGCTTCTCTTGTTGATATAGCATGTCATACGACATCTCTATATCTTTGTTGAAAAACAATTTTGAAATCAGATTTTTGTAAACTCTCTAGGGAAGGGTAAACTCATTTAGTTTCCAAGAGTATCGATGGTCCATCAAACATGACCACCTCCAAGTCTTTGGCAGTACCCTCTAAGTACTCCGAACCATTATCGTGCCACGGCAGTACCCTTCGAGTACTCTGACCGGGACCTTTCTCCATTTTTTTGGAAACAATATTTGTAAAACCAAAACCTGACATTGGGTTAGGCAACAACCAGTTCAACCATCCATGACCGATGTAGTGATCTCACCTTTTAAAGATGATCCCTGTGCTTTTCAGTGCTAGTCCCTAGATCAAACGCTAGCACAGTTTAAGATGTAATATCAAGAAACAAAGGTTATTTTATTACATCGCATGATCCAGCAATTACATAAAGAAACTTTACAATACTCATAGCATAAAGCCATTAGAGTTTACAATGAAAATATAAATAGCATGGAGTCCTTCTTCTTCATGTGCCACAAGCGAACATGCTGTGGATAGACTCGTAACCCTGTCGTACCTTTCTTATTGTCAAAACCTGCAACATGAAATATTGCAGCCACAATGGGTCAATACATTTGAATTGTATTGGCAAGATGTCACTTTTGGTGGACACAAATGGAGCCTAACACTTACATGAATATTTGGCTAGGTAGATCATTAGGCTGAGCCGCAGAAAAGCAATTGTTTATCCTACTTTTCAAAAGATCTCATTTTCCTTTTAAAACACTATTGGACACACCGGAATCCACCAGGTGCTCTTAGTTAATTATGCACACACAGGAATCCACCAGGTGCACATAATTATGATCACACAACAACCCCTTGTTATCCCTTCAAGTTTTAATTTTAAGAAGTTGGGATGAGGAGATTCTTGAACAGCTTCAAAATCATGTCGCTCAAAATTGTCCGTAACCGGGGACACGGCTAAGTACTTAGTTTTTATCCCTCTGCAGAGGTGGTGCACTTTTCCCACAAGACTCAGTCAACCTCTTTTCCCATGATGCTCATTCTGCTCAAATGGCCAAGTGAAGACTAAGACGAGACTTTTCATAAGCAATCCCTCAGACCAACCCGGACGCGCTCCATCCTACAAATCACTACCACCCTCTGTCCGTCTGGCTGAGTTCTCGCAACTTAGTTAGTCAAGACAGAGCCCATATGACTCGTGGTTGCACTGGAAGCTTCAAGACTTGAACGTCTCCAATCTCTTTGTTCCTGGGTGGCCGTCCACAAGTGAGATACACACGACCGCCATAGAGATGGCTCTGGTGTAACCACTCAACATAAATCCATCTTACCAATTTCCACCCAGGTGTTTCATTAACTTAGTTCTTTTCTTAGTTTTTGCAAAACATAGTTTTCAAACTTAATAAAAGAACATGTGGAATCCCAACCGCGAATTCTATAGCACAACTAAGCAATCTACACTTATGGTGTTTCTTCTAACAGGGTAGTCAGGGGTATCCTAAGTAGGAGATAGCAAGCATAACAATCTACACATGCATATTATTAAAAGGAGAGAAACACTACATGCATAGTAAAACAATGGGAATTGCCTTAGAAATTTCTGAAGATCGTACTTCTCTTAATCAACGCACGTAGCTCTCCGTACAACTATAAGATAAAAAGTAACACGACATAAACACACTATTCAAAGCAACATAATCAAACAAGACAACAAAAGTGTTTGTTTTAGCTTAGTCTTCAAATATCTTAGTGATAACTGGATAAAAGATTGTGCCATAAAGTTGACTTGATATGGATAGAAAGATTGGCTAAGTCAAGGACTTCTAAAGATTGATGGGGGGGGTTTTCTAAATTGTTAAGAAATGTCTAACACTTAGCAAAAATAGCTTAAGGGAGATTTTATGCTTGGTTTGAGAAGATGGATGGATAAATTCTAAGTCATGAGGTCTAACACTTTTATCTTCTTGACTTGGGGCTCCCTTCTCTTGATCTTCTTTTGACTTCAACTCCTTTTCTTCTCTTCAACTTCTTGTTTTGCCTTCAACTCCTTGTCTTCTCTTCAACTTCTTCTTCATGGTCTTGATATGGGAAAACTTCTATGTCATAGTGTTGGATGGGGTAGTCAAAATACTTGGAAGAATTTGGGTAAGATGGAGTTGATAGTTTTGCACTTGGGCAAAGATAGGGAGTAGATTTTTCACTAAATCATGGTAGAGTGGGATGTTCATTAGGACTTAGGATAATTTACACCATTTGTAGAATGGGACAATAGTTGAATTGCACAAGGTACACATAGGTTGGTTAGAAATTAAAGATTTGTTAAATTACTCAAATAGCTCAATTTCAATTTGAATAACTTAAACTAGGCAATAGGTTTAATATTTGAATGATGTTATAATAGTGTGGGAAAAATGTCTAAAGGGGTTCTTGTGGATAGATATGATCACAAGATTAACTTTCGAAGAAGGAATCATGTTGAAAGAATTATAGAATTAATTCTATAATAAAAAATACTCAAATTCCCACATTTAAATTTGAATACATGTAAATAGGTTCAAAATCCAAAATTTAAACTTACAGATTCGAAAATTCAATAATTGGAAAATTTGGTACCACTAGATAGGAAATTTAATTATGAAGCCAACGCAACAAGAATCATCCAAAACGGAGCTATAGATCTTTAGTTATGAATTTTCAAAAATTGATGTGAGCTAGCTTAACCCTGCAAACCTGATCGATCGGATGTCAGTGCATGCGTGAAACAGAAACTTCGGGTGTGTTTGGTAGGTCGGCCCAACCCAGCAATTCTCTGCCCAACCGAGATTTTTGACAATTTAGCTGTTTGGTAGACCGGCCCAGCCAAAGTGGGCACTGCCCAGTTCACCCGAATAATGCCTCTGAGCCCTGCCCGGTTGAAAAGCTCGATTCGAGCTTCGCAACTTGGCAGGGCCGGACTCGGCCAAATTCTGCCCCGCGCCCCCACGCCCGCAGGGGTCTCAGCCCCGCAACCCTCATTTGCCCCAAATCCAGTCTCTCCCACCTTTATCTCTCCTGAGCACCACGCCGGGATCCCGAGCTCCCCCGCTGCCTTCCGACGCTGGCTTCCTCCCCCCAACGCCGCCCGCCGCTTAGAACCACGGCCAGCCGCCGCCTCACGCCAGGGCCAGCTGCCGCCTCGCGCCACGGCTGCCAGCTCGCGCCACGGCTGCCAGCTCGCGCGCCGACCACCTGCACAGCACCTCCAGGGCCAACCGCCGCCGCCTCGCGCCACGGCGGCCACCTCGCGCCACGGCCGCCGCCTCGCGCCATGGCCGCCAGGGACAGCCGCCACCAGGGCTAGCCGCGCCAGGGACAGCCGCGCCAGGGCCAGCCGCCGGCAGGCCAGCCACGCTGTGACCTCGGCAGCGACCTGGATAGCCACGGCCAGGGCCAGCGCAGGGCCAGCATAGCGACCTGGGCGGCCGCGTGACCTCGTCTGGCCGGAGGCCGCCTCGCCCCGGAGGTCAACCCGCCGGAGCTCGTCTCGCCGGAGGGCAACTCGCCGGACTTCATCTTGCAGGGACCCGATTGCTTTTTCCAGGGACTTGATTGCTTTTTCCAGGGACTTGATTGCTTTTTCCAGGGACTTGATTGCTTTTTCTAGGGACTTGATTGCTTTTGTTTTGTATATAAGGACCTGATTGTTTTTCATTTTTATATTGAAGGATCTTTATATAAATTTTAGACCTACTCAGCATCTCTCAGCCCGTACGAGCTACCAAACAACTGCCGCACTGAGAATATCTCAACTAAGACGGGCTACCAAACACGGCAAAAATCTCGGTCCAGCTTAGCTAGAGTGAGCTTGTATGAAGGCGAATAGCTATTCTCGATAGAGCCGGGCTACCAAACACACCCTTCGTGTCAAGATGTGATAGGCCAAGACGTGATAGCCTGATAGGCCAGTATCGGTTCATATATACAATTTTTTTTAAAACGATCTGCTCCGTAGATGCACGAAGCGGTGGTTCTTCGTTGCGACTTGGGTGATGATGGCGACCGGCTCGGGATACTGGCGTCGGACCTTCGGCACGATCTCCTTGGCGAATGAGATTCAGCTATTGATTCAGCGCGTCACGACGGCCAGGCAGTGTGTCCTCTTCGACGACTCCTTCAACGGCGGCGACGGCGATGGAATAACTTTTTACGAGTTTGTCAGTACCAACCGATTTGTGTTCTAGGTAAAGAATGTCAATCTAATAATCTGTCTACCAGCTACGCAATCTAATCCGAGCAGAAAAACAAACGAATCCATGGACGACAACGGAAACAACTTACAGCAACTGCGCGATGTTGTTGACGAGAATGGGAGTGGACGGCGACGTCGATGCAACGGTCTTCAGGCTCCACGGAGATGTCTACGACGTGCAGCACAGCAGGTTGCTGGAGGGCGTCCTCGTAAGCATCTCTGGTGGTCCAGAACGTCATCTGCATCCGGCCAGAGTTCAGCGGCGCGGGCGTCGCGGCCAACCATGATAATATGATATAAGACCTTGTTAAAGAGGTAGGCGACGATGAGAGGAGTCGACGGGTAAAAGGAAACAACTCAGAAGTTTACCTGCATAACGTACTAGGCCGATGAACTCCGATGACATCGCGGCCAACGGAAAGAATATGATGCAATACTATGTCTAGGAGGTAGCCCTTGAATCAGGGAGTATTCTGGTGTGAGGATTCATCGATATGATCACTCACGGAGACGGCATCTGACAATGAACTCGAATTTGTTGGTAAGATTGGCATGGATATTACGGGTTGTACAGAGCATATCTGGGGAAATTTTTAGAACGAAAATGAGGGAGGGGAAGGAGGAGCACGCGGTGCTTCTCTTGATTCTTCTTATAATGGACCGAGGAGAGAGATCGGGAGGTGTACGCCAACCGGCGACATTCGGTGCACCTATATGTTTTTCGAAATTAAGGAAATTAAATGAGATTTTAATTACCTGAATAGGACCATAATTTGTGGGAGATTAATTCTCGTATTGAAGACGATAATAAATGATCGCTAAAATTAAAGGGATAGGATGGGGAAGCTACAGCCATGAAAATGTTAGAGGTTTCTCTGTACGTGCACGATGAAGGAAGACCATGACCGGTTCCGTCGGTCTAGACGGGCCAGGCTGGTTCGGCCCAAGAGAAAAATAAGAGAAAGGAAGAGGAAAAAAAAGGAAGAAGAGAATGGCCACGAGTGGGCTGAATAGGTTGCGTTAGATGGGCCTGTGCGGTATATATTTTTCTCTTCTTCTTTCTTTTATTCTTTTTTTGTTTTCTTATTTCTTTTGTAACTTTTTCATTTGAACTCAAAATAAGTTCAAATCAATTTCTAAAATTTTCTAATATTCAAAGCAACAGATTAGGATAGTAAGAAACATGTTTTTATAAATACACAAATTCTTAAATAAAACTTTATAAATAGTCCAAAGGACTTTATGTTGCATAATAGAAAATATGGTTTGAGAATAATCCTTTTAAAATCAAGGCATAAACTTTATAAAAATAATATTTGGAATTTATTTTCGAACATGATTTTGGCATTGCAAAATTTATTTGATATATATCATTTTTATAATATTTCCTTTGCAAATATGCTTCAATAGGATTTGAATAAATACAAAATAGTATTTTGAAATCTTATTTTCACAAATGAGTTCTTCAAGGAATAATAGAAAGTTTGAAATGGTTTTCTAATAATGCTTTTAAATAAATAAAAAGGTTCTAATTCCCTATGAAATTTCAATCAAGACAAGTGAACATGGTTCCTATTTTATTTATTTCACATTCCAAAATTTTGGGATGTGACAACCGAGGACTCGGCTATTCGAATAGATTTACACTCTGCAGATGTTGTACACTTTACCCACAAGATTCGATAAATCCGCTGAGATACCACCATGGTACGTCATACACAAGTATGTGGGGTTCGGATAATCAAACAAAGTCTTCCATCTATCTACCTTAGTACAGGTGCCTGCCCTGTGGAGTTAACCTTCCCGGCAAACCCTGGCAGCCTACCTCCATTTTCTCGAGTGTAGCTCCAGTGCCACGGTGGGAGAACCCAAGTGCCTTCTGGACGGGTAGCCTATTGGTGGGCTCACTACACTGTTGCCCACCACTTGCGACAACCCGGATTCCGGGGTCCTACAAACCCTTATATAGTGTGAGGCTCCCCGCACTAAAGCAAATAAACTTCGGACTAAGCCCCGTCCCATACCAGGGTAATGTGGTTGCACGGTTTAATTGCCTCGGGTGAATACTTAATCACCAATGTCCTTTCTTTTAAAACCACCACTCCTTTTTCCTCCATGTCCAACTTTATTTACCCAAAACCATTTGTGAAAACAATTCAGTGGAGTAGATAGTACTCCAAGGTTTTCGAAAGCATTTTCGAAATTTCCTTCCTTGAGTGTTCCCATCCTAGAGTTTTTGGCTCCACTAGAAGTTTTCCCAAAGCCTTTGATGCTAATCAACAAGCCACTACTATAGAGGTGCTGGATAGGTATTCAAAGGGATCATCCCTAAGGATGATAATAACATGGCTTGTGGAGCTTGAGCCAACAAGTAATTGCTACAAGTACTATAGCAATATAAAAACATGCATTTTGATAAACCTTTATGAAACATGCAAAGTAAATGATCAGGATTCAGATATGCATCAAGTATAGATGGCTTGCCTTGAGTGGCTTGTCCCTGATCCTCTTTCTCTTGATACTCAAAGACTTCTCCTTCCTCCGCACACTCTTCATTCGATTCTATCGCCGGAAAATAATAATAACACATAATAAGCACACATGCATACATAGTCCCCACACAAACCATGCAGTAGCATATTTCAATAAAAGAGTATCAGAAACAAACATGTTTAGAATCTGAACCAAGAATCTATTTTACAAAAGTAATATCACTCTAATAAAACAAAGCAATTTCTAATGGCAAGCAAACCCTATGCTCAATACAAACACCTTGCAGGCATCAATCTTAGTCAAAGTATGTCAACCAGCATACCATCAGGTATCTAACAAGATTACAAAACCAACCCAATTGGAATCATTACAAAATAGGTTATGGTTGAAAAATAATGAATTTCCTAGTCACAATTACCACTAGAAAAGCAAAATAAATCCCTAAAACTTTCAGTAGCTCCTAAAATTCTTCCAGAGGTCAAGTTTGAAAGCTACAGTAATGCAAAACACACCAGAGTTTGATTCACTTCAAAATATTATTCCTACTAGGCACAATAAATAAAACAATGCTAATCTCTATTAACATCAAAATAATTACTGCAGGCCAAATAATACTTCTAAAATAGCAAACCAGTTTCTCAAGCTTCACAGTACCACATAGCATCACTAAAAATGGGAATCACCCATTTTCATAAATCCAATATCATGATTTGGATTTAAGTTTGAAAAACCCTAGATCTACACAAATAAATTCCCATATATTATTCAGATATCTAAAAATCAAACATGCAGTACATCTGGGTAGATAACAGTTCAAAGGTCACATAGAAATTTGAAAAACTAAATTTGGATGCACAGAGTAATTTCTATGAATTTTAGAAACTAATAGGGATTATCTAAAAGATTAAAAGTTTGCTGAAAATAAAAAGGGATCGGGCCGAGGCGGCGGATCTGAGCCAGGCCGGCCCAAACCCGGCGGCCTGCCCGGGGCCTGGCTAGTGAACCGTTTCGCCACCGTCGGATTCAGATCCGATGGCGCGGCTGGTTTCTGCCTCGCGGGCTTATGCACGCAGGCGAGCGTCGGCGTGCTGGCTAGGGTTTCGAGGGGTGCGGCGCTCACCGAGGGCGTTCTGGCGACTGTCAAGCGCTAGATCGGCGACGGAGATGGTCAGGAAGAGATCCTCGTCCAGTGGACTCGCATGTAGGGACTACAACGGCGAGGCGAATGTCGAGCTCGTCGGCAATCCTTCCCAGCAACGGCGGCGATGTCCTTGGCTCTCAATCGATCTGGCAACAGAAAAGAGCAGGATGAGCTCGAGAAGAGCAAGGGGAACATGAGAGTGTCGAGACGGAGGTGAGAGGGAGCTCACAGTAATAGCAACCTTCACCACAGTCTCAATCTCTGGCGATCTCGCCCGCGCTCAGCAGAGGGAGAGAGATAGTGGGAGTAGGCACATTGTGCTCTAGGAGATGAGGAGGAGTGGGTGGAGAGGAAATGGCAGCAAGGGAGGCTCTGGAAGGGGTGTCTCTGGCTTTATACTACCCCATGGGCATGGTCTAGGGTGGTCTTTCATCGGACCAGATTGGGCGTCATGAGCGGTGGTCTGGGGCGGCACTGTGGGCTAGTTCTAGTCATCTTATCGGCGGTGTCGGTGGCGGCTTGGTTCGGTCGGAATGGGCGCGGATTCAATGCGGGAAAGGTCTGAATCAGGCATGTCGGGGGTGTCTCGGTTGGCTAGGGTGCAGGGCAGGGGTGGCGCGGCGATGCATGTACGATGCCGTGCACCTTTCATGGTTTTTGGAGCTGCTACAGGGGTGCACATTTCGGAACGTGCACGACGCTCTCGGCGTGTGATGGCTGGCGTGTAGTTGATTATTATTATGGCCAGGCAGTTGGGAAACTCCAAGCAAAAAGTATGATGAGCACATCGGCAAGTCTTTTCCCTCAGTAAGAATCTCACCGGTTTGCTTGAAACAAAGGGTATGAGCGTATCGAGTGGAAAGTGATAATAGTATGCGAGTAAAGTAAATAGTGCGAGTAAAGTAAACAGGTGATAGCAATATGATGGAAATAGGACCGGGGTCCACATTTCAGTAGTGGTGTCTCTCCATAAGATAAATAACACATGCTGGGTAAACAAATTACAGTTGGGCAATTGATAGAATAAAGATAACGTGATTTGTCAAGAAGATCACTATGCGATTTACTCTGGGCATTACAACAAAATACATAGACCGCCATCCAACTGCATCTATGACTAATAATCCACTCGCGGGAATATCATCTGAACACCCCATGAGTATTAAGTTGCGAACAACAGATAATTGCATTAAGCAAAGTGTGTAATGTAAACAAAGCATATGCCCTCGAGCATATGCATGTTGTTTTCTCCCTAGTAGCAACAGCACATCTACAACCTTAGAGGTTTCTGTCACTCCCCCAGATTAAATAGAGGCATGAACCCACTATCGAGCATAAATACCCCCTCTTAGAGTCACTAGCAACTACTCGGCCAAGATAGCTACTAACAACAGAGAGCATGCAAGATCATAAACAACATAGAGATAAAATAAGATATATTTCAGTATAGCAACTCAATCATAACATCCATATTCATCGGATCCCAACAAACCAAACATGTAGAATTACATAACGGTGATCTCAATCATGAAGGGCAGCTCATGAGATCTAAACATGAAGCACATGGTGGAGAGGACAACCATCTAGCTACTGCTATAGACCCATAGTCCAAGGTAGACTACTCACTCATCACTCTGGAGGCAAGCATGGCATGAAGAAGACCTCCGGTGGCGATTCCCCTCTCCGATAGGGTGCCGGGAAGAGCTTCTGGACCCTCCCGATCTTCGGGTCGACGGCGGCGGCGAATCGCGATGTGTTCTGGAAAACTTGATCGGGTACTTAGGTTTTTTCCATCGGGGGGTCTTTATAGGCGAAGGGGCATCATCAGAGGTGGACCGAGGCACCCTCACACATAGGGGGTGCGGCCAGGGGCTGGGCCGTGCCGCCCTGGTGTGTGGGGCCCTTGTGGGCCCCCTCCGACTCCTCTTCGGATCTCTAGAAGCTTCCAGGAAAAATAAGACTTCAGGAACTTGTTTCGTCCAATTTCGAGAATATTTCCTGTGTAGCTTTTCTGAAACACAAAAATAGCAGAAAACAGGGAACTGGCACTGTGCGACTTGTTAGTAGGTTAGTTCCGGAAAATGCATAAAAGTGCCACGAAGTGTAACAAAACAGTAGGCAAATGGTGTAAAAACAAGCATGGAGCATCAAAAATTATAGATACATTGGAGACATATCAAGCATCCCCAAGCTTAACTCCTACTCGTCCTCGAGTAGGTAAGTGATAACAAAAGAATAAGTTTTGAGGTGACATGCACCTACACAATCTTGATCATATATGTAAGCATTTGTGAGCTGGGATCATAAGAACTTAAAACATGGACATGAAAGATATAATCTTGTCAATAAAAACTTAGCAACCATGTTATAACATGAAAATGAACACAAACAAAAGATCATGAAAATGAAACAATGAAAGTCAAACGTGTGTTCAAATCATAAGGAAAAACATACAAGTGGTTTTCAGCTTGTCCTTCATGGAGAGCAGAACATAAATGCATAGGACACCTTCAAGTTTAAGAGGGCGACTAGATACAAATAATTTGAGAACAAATGAAACCAACAATATGAATCAATCAATAAAAACTTTGGGACAATGCACATTATACTTAGAATGACAATTATGCTCTCTTAGACGGTGCATAAAGGTAGAAGGTGGTGACTCAACATAAAAGTAAAAGAAAGGCCCTTCGCGGAGGGAAGCAGTGATTGCAAGTTTTATAGACCTTCAAAAATTATGGTACTTACCGACTTTGAGCTCTCATTGCCCCCATCATAAGCATCTTGAATGGTTAGAGTTAATGCGAGAACAATTATGATGCATATACTTGACAAATCATAAGTCGAAAACCTCGTGCCCCGTGAATACGAGTACCCAAACCTCATGCTACTTTACTTAGAGTCCCAAGCAAGGCTCTTGTCATTGTAAGTATATATGTATCATCGAGAACCGCCAACGGGGTACCTCCGTGCCCGATGACATGGAACAAGCCCACATCAAAATGACAGGACAAGCAGACAATAAACACCTCGACATCTCTTTTATTTGCCATTTGTTTAGCTTTTTATTTTGAGTTGCGTCGTCGAATGTCCACTATGGGTATGCTACAAATTTCCACCATGAATTATGCATGGCTTAGATTGGCGGACCAGGCATTTCCCTAACACATATACAAACTCCATGATCCCCGTAAGATTCCCAATTCATTTCACACCGCGGGCATCCATAAACAAAAGATCACGATATCAACTCAAATAAGAAGTGCAGTGTTGAAAGCTTGCCCCATGACAGCATGGTTGGGCTAGTAACCAACTTAAAACTTGCAAGCATAACAACTCAACATAAGAGACCACAATGTCAAATTTTTAAGAACAAGAAAAAGTAAAGTGTGCCTTCCGGTTCGTGAGAGCTTTACTGACCAATTTTTGCATAACACTGGTAAGAGTTTAATTTGAAGAGTAGATAAAAGCAAGTCAAATTTACTTGGAATAGCAAATTGCTAATAGGTATGTATGGTGGACACTTTGGAAAACTTGGTTTTTAGGAGTTGGATGCACGAGTAGAGCTCATACTCAGTACAAGGCGAGGGCTAGCAAAAGACTGGGAGCGACCAACTAAGAGAGCAATAATGGCCATAATCATGCAAAGCGACAAAGCAACATTAAAAGAAGCATAAGATGGCATCAAAAGTCAAAAACTAAATGATCATAGAGGCTATTGGCGACTTTGTAAGAGTCTAACATGTGTGAGCATGCGCCAAGTCAACCCAAATAAAGCATCAAGGAGAAAACCAAAATAATGCTTCCAAATAATTAAAACAACGCATGATTTTTTCAAAGGCTCATTAAGCAATCTCAGTTATTTGAGACAAGTCATGCTACAGCAAAACCACTAAGCATACTATCAAAAAGACATCAAGCATGACATGAAAAATCCTAAGCCGCAATCTACACAAGCTCCTTCTTGTACCACTTTTTTGCATAAAGCTTTTTCTCTTTTCCAACACCATTTGAAATTTTTTAAGACACCTCTTTTGATGAAAACCAATAATGATCAGAGGCAAAAATACACCTTAATGAAAAGATATGACAAGGTATGAACGCATATCAAGGTGAAAATGAAAACCAAAAGCAGTAGCAGAAAAAGAAGAACACTCGGTTTTGATAAGAGTGAAAACTAGAGCGTTCTTGGCAAATGAAAAGCAAGGCAACTTCTCCAAAGAAAATTTGTTGGGGTTCAACCATTTATTACAGCAAACAAAAGTAAACTAATAAATAAAACTAAAACAACTGACGCTCCAAGAAAAACACATAATGCATGAAGCAATAAAAATATAATGTCTTGAAAGGTGACCTGATTTTTGCCGATGAAGAAGGGGTGCCTTGGGGGCATTCCCAAGCTTTGACGCTTGTACTTCTTGGATATTTCTTGGGGTGATGCATGGGCATCCCCAAGCTTGAGCTTTTGTCCATTCTTCAACTCATCTCATCATTCTCCAATCCCTACACTTGAAAACTTCCTTCATACAAAACTAAACACAAATCTATTAGCAACATTAGTGTAAGCATAACATAGAATCAACCTCTTTTTGCTTCAGATTTCAACCCAAAACCACCACATATAAAGTATATACTACTGTAGCAACTTCCCCAAAAGTTTCGTGATCAAAAGAACTCGAAAAGAAAGCGATAAAGCAGCAAAAACAAATAGTGGCAGAAATCTGTCAAAACAGAAAAACTGATAAAGGCCCATTTTTGAAGGAGTTTTCTGTTGGTCAAATAAAAAAGTGTTCATCTAATGAAAGTTTGGATATAACCTGGGGCATATGCACAAGAAATCGCAGGTCCAAAATATATACAGAGAATTTTCACGAATTTTTATGGTGCAGCACCGAAAACAATTTCAGGACGGCAACATCCCCAAATCTTTACCTCACTCAAATTAGAGGCTTCTCTTGGCACAACAATGAAATAAAAAATATAAGGAGAGGTCATTACAGTAGTAATGACTTCCAAGACTCAAATAAAAGAAAAAGTACTAAAAAGAAAACATTGGGTTATCTCCCAAGAGTGATTTTCTTTAACGCCTTTGAGCTAGACGCAGAAAATTGCGAATCAAGTAACATCAGAAGGAGCATTAAGATCCATAGGAACAAAGAAATGAATATTATCCAAATGAGGTTTTTAGTACCCCTTGTAGTCACGCCTTGGTACACTATTTTCATCAAAAAGATTTTTAGGAAAAATCCAACTTAAATTAGTTTCCAAGGCATCATGAATTCCTACAAGTTTACAGGGTATTGGCATTCTAGAATCTTCATTGGGTGTACAAACAATTTCAACAGGCGAGCCAAGCTTATTAAATTTCTTAAAAACTTTCCTAGCCTCAATTGCAACATCCCTAAATTCTATGCACAAAGTTTCCAAGATAAAAGCTTTCTTTTCGGGATCCTCAATTTCATGAGGCTTAAGGAACATGTATTGCATAAAAGGATTAAGGCTAGCAAACCCAGCTTCCAACATGTGAACTAAATAAGCAGAAGCAATTTCATAACTCGGAGCTAGCTCAACTAAAGAATTTTCCTCAACTTCTTTATGCATACTAATGTGATTAAAGAACTCCTCAATGTTACTTTTTCCAATAATTGAACCACTACCTACTGAGAGGTCCTCCAAAACGTACTTAGGGAACAACATGATGAACTAAAAGCAAGTAGATCAAAGCAACTATAAAGTAAACTAATTTTTTTGTGTTTTTGATATAAAACAATGCAAGTAAAAATAAATAAAGTAAAGCAAAACAATAAAACAAAGTAAAGGACATGCATGCGAAAAACTCCCCTTGCAGAGGTCTTCCACTTCTTCCCCGGCAACGGCGCCAGAAAAGGGCTAGATGGCTGGCGTGTAGTTGATTATTATTATGGCCAGGCAGTTGGGAAACTCCAAGCGGAAAGTATGATGAGCACAGCGGCAAGTCTTTTCCCTCAGTAAGAAACCAAGGTATGTTGGTCAGGAGAAGAGCAGACAAACAACTGAAGGTGATGCGGACTGGCTTAATAACACTCCAACAAGGGCGCCGTTTACGACACTTGTTGACTCATCTTCGGCCAGTAGCAACATGGAACCTGCACACACACAACCAAGTACTTTGTTCCCAACTTGCGATGAGGTTGTCAATCTCACCGGTTTGCTTGAAACAAAGGGTATGAGCGTATCGAGTGGAAAGTGATAATAGTATGCGAGTAAAGTAAACAGTGTGAGTAAAGTAAATAGGTCATAGCAATATGATGGAAATAGGACCGGGGTCCACAGTTCACTAGTGGTGTCTCTCCATAAGATAAATAACACATGCTGGGTAAATAAATTACAGTTGGGCAATTGATAGAATAAAGATAACGTGATATGTCAAGAAGATCACTATGCGATTTACTCTGGGCATTACAACAAAATACATAGACCGCCATCCAACTGCATCTATGACTAATAATCCACTCGCGGGGATATCATTCGAACACCCCATGAGTATTAAGTCGCGAACAACAGATAATTGCATTAAGCAAAGTGTGTAATGTAAACAAAGCATATGCCCTCGAGCATATGAATGTTGTTTTCTCCCTAGTAGCAACAACACATCTACAACCTGAGAGGTTTTTGTCAATCCCCCAGATTAAATAGAGGCATGAACCCACTATCGAGCATAAATACCCCCTCTTGGAGTCGCTAGCAACTACTCGGCCAAGATAGCTACTAACAACAGAGAGCATGCAAGATCATAAACAACATAGAGATAATATAAGATATATTTCAGTATAGCAACTCAATCATAACACCAATATTCATCGGATCCCAACAAACCAAATATGTAGAATTACATAACAGTGATCTCAATCATGAAGGGCAGCTCATGAGATCTAAACATAAAGCACATGGTGGAGAGGACAACCATCTAGCTACTGCTATGAACCCATAGTCTAAGGTAGACTACTCACTCATCGCTCCGGACGCAAGCATGGTGATGAAGAAGACCTCCGGTGGCGATTCCCCTCTCCGGCAGGGTGCCGGGAAGAGCTTCTGGACCCTCCCGATCTTCGGGTCAACGGCGGCGGTGGATCGCGATGTGTTCATGAAAACTTGATTGGGTACTTAGGTTTTTTTCCGTTGGGGGGTCTTTATAGGCGAAGGGGCATCGCCAGAGGTAGACCGAGGCACCCTCACACGTAGGGGGCGTGGCCAGGGGCTGGGCCACGCCGCCCTGGTGTGTGGGGCCCTCGTGGCCCCCCTCTGACTCCTCTTCGGATCTCTGGAAGCTTCCGGGAAAAATAAGACTTCAGGAACTTGTTTTGTCCAATTCTGCGAATATTTCCTGTGTAGCTTTTCTGAAACACAAAAACAGCAGAAAACAGGGAACTGGCACTATGGCGACTTGTTAGTAGGTTAGTTTTGGAAAATGCATAAAAGTGCCACAAAGTGTAATGAAACAGTAGGCAAATGATGTAAAAACAAGCATGGAGCATCAAAAATTATAGATACGTTGGAGATGTATCAGCGTGCAGAGCATGCACGGGCACAGGCAGGGCGCGGGCTGGAGAGGGCTCCATGGGCGGCGAGGGTGGTGGCTGGCTATTGGGCATCGAAGGAGGTGTGCAGGATGTGTCGAGGGCGAGGCAACGACAGGAGGCTTTCCTCCTACACCTCAGTCCACTCGGGCATGCACGAGGGTGACATTCAGGGTTTGAGGAGAGAGGGAGAGGTAGGGCTTGTGCGGTCACTGGCTGGTGGGGATGAGAGGGGCAGAGCTGGGCGGCAGCTTGTCATCGATTGGGGGTGCAGGACGGCCGCGATGCAAGAGGAAGGGGTGGGGATCTTGGCAAGAGTGCCTCAGGGAACTCCCATCCCTTGTGTCCATCGGCTAGAGGACAAGGAGAAGAGAGGGAAGAGGGAAATGCCAGCAGAGGGAGAGGGTGGCCGGCTAGGGGTTTTTCTCCTGGTTGGTTTTGCAAGAGATAAGGAAAGAAGAAAGAAGAATAGATGGTTTGGCCGATTTTTGTTTGAATTTTGAAAAATTCAAATTTTGGCTCAAGTGTTGGTGGTGGCTAGCTCAGAGGTGGTTGGTAAGTGCAAGGAGTCATTTTGCCAGGTTTGAATTTTTTTGAGATAGAGAAGCTAGGTTTTTGGAGAACTCCACAATTTTGAATAAAGGGGCAAAAATAAATCTAATGGAAAAACTAGATGGTGTAATCATGCAAAGAAGGTTCTCTAGGGTTTTGATTTCATACATGCTAACATCAAGACTAAAGATTGGTTCATGAAATCATAGCACAAAAACTAAGATCTACTGCAAGGGTTTTAGAGTTGTTGGTGCAATGCTAGGTAAATAACCACAAGCACATATTCACATAAAATCATGCACAAACACATGAAATCATACATACTAGCACACAAGCCCACACTTAACAAAAGTTTTTAATTTACCCATATTAAAGCATTAAACCTTGGTCTTAATTTGGTCTACAAAAAGTAGGGTGTTACATGAAGGATGCTCGAGGCATTGAACTGGATCCCCTGCACACAACAAACGGTTCCGCATCGAAGAACGTCCATTTTGCGATGGCGGATTAAAACCTTTTGGCGTGGCTCATGGAATAGGTTGACGTGATGTAAAGGTTGTAGGCGATCACCACTCTGCCATCGTCTCATGGAATGACATCATGTGGCTAATGGAGATGGTCGTCACGTGTGGGTAAAGTTGTGCACTCCTGCAGGGTTAAATCTTTTCGAAAAGCCATGTCCACGGTTATGGACGACTTGGAGACAGATGCCTAATCATAGAGAACTTTAACCTCATCGATATCGTAAAACTCGAAAAGCAAAGTGTGAATAGGATTGCTCCCTCCGGGGTTTCGAGGACGTAATCCTAGTGGATAGATCAGCTAGTATTGATTTGCTAGATATGAATGATCAAGTTATTTGGTGGATTTAAAAGATGATATAATTGCTTGGTGGATGTACAAAGTAGTATTTGCTCGGTGGATATAAGATGATGATTCAGTGGATGTCTCAAGGTTTACAGATATCGCTCTCCTACCCTTTTTAAATGTTCTGAGTAGTTGAGTTTCTACTCTTACTTGTTTTATGCAAATAAAGATTGTTTTATGCAAACAACTCCACAGAAAGCCTTTCATAACCAAGTGTAGCAAATATGATACGTAAGTTTTGTTGAGTACCTTATGTATTCTCCCCTGTTTTGTTGATATTTTTGCAGCAACGTAAGTTCCACAGCAAAGGTGAGTTTGATACAAAGATCGACACCGACGAGTAGCTTGGGGTTCCCATACAGCAGCTTGGGGCCGTGGAATGGGTTGTCACTGTTATGCTTCTGGCCTCTTAGGCCATGTTATCATTGGTATGTTTAATAGCATAACCTTCCTTCCGCTGTCTGATGTAATGTTGGATCAGTGCCCTCTGTTTGTAATACATGGATCTTTGCTCTGGTAAGAGCTTTGTAGTATTACCTTTTGAGTCGTAGAGTCATTGTTGTGTACCAACTGTGGTTACCCAACTCGTGCATGATGCATGTATGGATATAAAGTGCACGAGAGGGGTTTAAGGTTCTCGAGCTCTCAGTTATGCAGTCTTGGTTATGATTAGTTTCACGACGCTTCGAGATGAGTTGAGCCGATGGTGTTCTGGCCTGCCTACCGATGGTGTTCCGGCCTGCCTACCGATGGTGTTCCGGCCTTGGATTAGTAACCCCAGTATCAGTCGTTGCTAGCGCAACTAATACACATAAAATCCTTGTATAGCTCAGATCCCTGGCCCCGGTAGTTTTGGTATCAGAGCAGAACTGTCTGTAGGAAACCCTTGCTATTGGTCATTGTTAAGTCTAGTGTTTATGAAAACTATTTTAAAGCTAAAAATGAGTTGCAAAATTTAGGTAAGGTTTCTTTTTTATTCCTTATCTCTATTGATCTTAGTTCTGAGCTTTCGTATCCTTTCCTGTTGATTTGGAAAAGGTTTTTCTATCTCTTCTGGTCATTCAAAATTTAGGTCCCTGCTACTCGGTGATGGCGCCAGAAAAGACTGGTGGCGTGTAGTTGACGTTGAGCAGTAAGTCCTTGTGCGTGGTGAATGACCAGCCCGTTGGGAACCCCAAGAGGAAGGTATGATGAGTGTAGCGGCTAGTTTTCCCTCAGTTAAGATACCAAGGTTTATCGATCAGGAGAGGAGAGACGGCGATGACTGAAGGTGATATGGAACCTGCACACACACAACCAAGTACTTTGTTCCCAACTTGCGATGAGGTTGTCAATCTCACCGGTTTGCTTGAAACAAAGATTATGAGCGTATCGAGTGGAAAACAATATAGTATGCGAGTAAAGTAAACAGTGCGAGTAAAGTAAACAGGTGATAGCAATATGATGGAAATAGGACCGGGGTCCACAGTTCACTAGTGGTGTCTCTCCATAGATAAAACATGCTGGGTAAACAAATTACAGTTGGGCAATTGATAGAATAAAGATAACGTGATATGTCAAGAAGGTCACTATGAGATTTACTCTGGGCATTACAACAAAATACATAGACCACCATCCAACTGCATCTATGACTAATAATCCACTCCCGGGGATATCAATCCGAACACCCCAGTAGTATTAAGTTGCGAACAACAGATAATTGCATTAAGCAAAGTGTGTAATGTAAACAAAGCATATGCCCTTGAGCATATGAATGTTGTTTTCTCCCTAGTAGCAACAGCACATCTACCACCTTAGAGGTTTCTGTCACTCCCCCAGGTGAAATAGAGACATGAACCCACTATCGAGCATAAATACCCCCTCTTGGAGTCACTAGCAACTACTCGGCCAAGATAGCTACTAACAACGGAGAGCATGCAAGATCATAAGCAACATAGAGATAACAAAAGATATAATTCAGTATAGCAACTTAATCATAAACACCAATATTCATCGGATACCAACAAACCAACATCATAGAATTACATAACGGTGATCTCAATCATGTAGGGCAGCTCATGAGATCTAAACATGAAGCACATGGTGGAGAAGACAACCATCTAGCTACTGCTATGGACCCATAGTCCAAGGTAGACTACTCACTTATCGCTCCGGAGGCAAGCATGGCGATGAAGAAGACCTCCGGTGGCGATTCCCCTCTCCGGCAGGGTGTCGGGAAGAGCTTCTGGACCCTCCCGATCTTCGGGTCGACGGTGGCGGCGGATCGCGATGTGTTCTGGAAATCTGATCGGGTACTTAGGTTTTTTCCGTCGGGGGGTCTTTATAGGCGAAGGGACGATGTCAGAGGAGGGGCCAGGCGCCCTCACGTGGGCCCGGCGCGGCCAGGGGCCTAGCCGCGCCACCCACGCGTGTGGGGCCCTGGTGGCCCCCCTCCGACACTTCTTCGGATCTCTGGAAGCTTCCGGGTAAAATAAGACTTCAGGAACTTGTTTCATCCAATTCTGAGAATATTTCCTGTGTATCACTTCTGAAACACAAAAACAGCAGAAAATAGGAAACTGGCACTGTGGCGCTTGTTAATAGGTTAGTTCCAGAAAATGCATAAAAGTGCCACTAAGTGTAACGAAACAATAGGCAAATGGTGTAAAAACAAGCATGGAGCATCAAAAATTATAGATACGTTTGAGACGTATCAAGCATCCCCAAGCTTAACTCCTGCTCGTCCTCGAGTAGGTAAGTGATAACAAAAGAATAATTTTTGAGGTGACATGCACCTACACAATCTTGATCATATATGTAAGCATTGGTGAGCTGGGATCATTAGAACTTAAAACATGGGCATGAAGATATAATCATGACAATAAGAACTTAGCAACCATGTTGTAAACATGCAAATGAACACAAACAAAAGATCATGATAATGAAACAATGAAAGTCAAACGTGTGTTCAAATCATAAGGAAAAACATACAAATGGTTTTCAGCTTGTCCTTCAAAGAGAGCAAAACATAAATGCATAGGACACCTTCAAGTTTAAGAGGGCGACTAGATACAAATAATTTAAGAACAACTGAAACCAATCATCATGAATCAATCAATGAACTTTGGGACAATGCATATCACACTAAGAATGACAACTATGCTCTCTTAATGGTGCATAAAGAAAGAAGGTGGTGACTCAACATAAAAGTAAAAGAAAGGCCCTTCGCAGAGGGAAGCAGTGATTGTGCATGTGCTAGAGCTTTTCATTTGTAAAACAGAGAGGTAAAAATTGGTTTTGAGAGGTGGTTGTCTTTGTCAACGACTGGCAATGGGGTTCTTACTATCTTCCATACAAAAATGAAGCAAGTTTTTGAGAGAGAGATTGGCACTTTTGTGCTCTTTTTATAAAGCTTGGCAGTCCTCCCCACCTTTTTCTTTTCACATACCATGGCTAACCGATTCCATCGGGTGCCCACCAACATTCACATTCTTTGGAGGAGTGCCCTTTTTCTTTTCTTTTTTTTCTCTTTTTTTTCTTTTTGGAATAAGCAATATGGAAGATAGCAAATCCGACCACTACGTCCCCATGAGCTGAAAACAGTGTCACAAAACGAGAAGTGTTTTGAAGGTTTTTTTGAAAGGTAGCACATGAAAATTTACTTTGGAATGGCTTACAAATACCATGCATAGGAGTTTATAGTGGACACAATGGAAAACTTTGGCTTTTAGGAGTTGGATGCACGAGTAGAGCTCATACTCAGTACAAGGCGAGGGCTAGCAAAAGACTGGGAGCGACCAACTAAGAGAGCAATAATGGCCATAATCATGCAAAGCGACAAAGCGACATTAAAAGAAGCATAAGATGGCATCAAAAGTCAAAAACTAAATGATCATGAAGGCTATTGGCGACTTTGTAAGAGTCTAACATGTGTGAGCATGCGCCAAGTCAACCCAAATAAAGCATCAAGGAGAAAACCAAAATAATGCTTCCATACAATAAAAACAACGCATGATTTTTTCAAAGGCTCATTAAGCAATCTCAGTTATTTTAAACAAGTCATGCTACAGCAAACACTAAGCATACTATCAAAAAGACATCAAGCATGACATGAAAAAGCCTAAGCCGCAGTCTACACAAGCTCCTTCTTGTACCACTATTTTGCACAAAGCTTTTTCTCTTTTCCAACACCATTTGAAAATTTTATAAACACCTCTTTTGATGAAAACCAATAAAGATCAGAGGCAAAAATACACCTTGATGAAAAGATATGACAAGATCTGAATGCAAATCAAGGCGAAAACGAAAACCAAAAGCAGTAGCAGAAAAAGTAGAACGCAAGAACAACTCCATTTTCACTCTTATTAATTCATCGAGCGTTCTTCGCAAATGAAAACGAGTACATCTCCTCCAAAGAAAATTTGTTGGGGTCCAACCATTTATTGCAGCAAACAAACAAACTAAAACTAACTAAAAAAACTAAAACAACTGACGCTCCAAGAAAAACACATAGTGCATGAAGCAATAAAAATATAGTGTTTTGAAAGGTGACCTGATTTTTGCCGATGAAGAAGGGGTGCCTCGGGGGCATCCCCAAGCTTTGACGCTTGTACTTCTTGGATATTTCTTGGGGTGATGCATGGGCATCCCCAAGCTTGAGCTTTTGTCCATTCTTCAACTCATCTCATCATTCTCCAATCCCTACACTTGAAAACTTGCTTCATACAAAACTAAACACAATTCTATTAGCAACATTAGTGTAAGCATAAAATATATTCAACCTCTTTTAGCTTCAGGTTTCAACTCAAAACCACCACATATATAGCAAATACTACTGTAGCAACCTCCCAAAAAGTTCCATGATCAAAAGAACTCAAAAGAAAGCGATAAAGTGGCAAACACAAATATTGGCAGAAATCTGTCAAAACTGAACAGCTGACAAAGGTCGAATTTTTGAGGGATTTTCTGTTGCTCAAATCAAAAAGTGTTCAACTAACAAAAGTTTGGATATAAACTGGGGCATACACACATGAAATCGCAGGTCCAAAAGATAAACAGAGAATTTATACGAATTTTTACGGTGCAGCACCGAAAACAGTTTCAGGACAGCAACATCCCCAAATCTTTACCTCGCTCAAATTAGAGGCTTCCCTTGGCACAAAAACGAAATAAACAAGATAAGGAGCGGTCATTACAGTAGTAATGACTTCCAAGACTCAAATAAAAGAAAAAGTACTGAAAAGAAAACATTGGGTTATCTCCCAAGAGTGCTTTTCTTTAACGCCTTTGAGCTAGGCGCAGAAAATTGCGAATCAAGTAATATCAAGTGATGAAGCATCAAGCTCATAATTTGCTCTAAGAATAGAGTCAAAAAGTAATTTCTTTCTTTTCCTAGGGAAGTGTTCCATACCTTTCTTTAGTGGGAATTGATACTTGATAGTGCCTTCCCTCATATCAATGATAGCACCTACAGTTCGAAGAAAGGGTCTTCCCAAAATAATAGGACATGAAGCATGGCATTCAACGTCCATAACAAGAAAATCAACGGGAACAAGGTTATTGTTAACCACAATAAGAACATCATTAATCCTTCCCAAAGGTTTCTTCTTAGCAACATCAGCATTAGGAACATCAAAATAACATTTTTCAAGCGGTGGTAAATCAAGCATGTCATAAATCTTTCTAGGCATGATAGAAATACTAGCACCTAGATCACATAAAGCATGGCAATCATAACCATTAACATGCATATCAATGATGGGTTCCCAACCATCTTCTAACTTCTTGGGAACAGAGGCTTTTTGCTTCAACTTTTCATCCCTAATCTTTATGAGAGCATTGGTAATATGCTTAGTAAAAGCAATATTTAAAGAACTAGCATTGGGAGTCAAAGCAAGCTTTTGCAAGAACAAAATAACTTCAGATATATTGCAGCCATCAACATCAAAATCATTAAAAGAAATAGAGCTATCATCTCCCACACTCCGAAAAATTTCAGCACTCTTTTGAGAAAAAGTTTTGGCAGTTTTGGGCTTTTTAACACAAGGAGTGGGAGTTTTCTCTACACCAATCAAAGTAAGAGGATTGCTACCAGTAGGAGCAACATAATTAGAGGTAGTAATGGTACATACCTTCATCTCTCTAGCCATCTCATCTTCTCTTTCCCACCTGGCATGCAATTCCGCTAACAATCTAATATTTTCATCAATTCCAACTTGGATAGCATTAGCGGTAGCAAAAGGGTCAGGCTTAGCGGACATTCTATTAACCAAAGAAGATTGCACATTAGACAATAAAGAAATATCGGTTTCAGCTTTGGAAACCTTAGCTTGCAATTCAGGAATAGCCTTGTTTAAATTTTCAAGTTGATGACTTATAGTCCTCAACAGAGCTGATTGCTCCTCCATAGTCTTTGTGAAAGCCCTGTTCTGCTCATATTGCATCTGCATAAAATTCTTGGTAGCCTTTTCAAGTTCAAAAATTCTTTCTTCACTAGGCACTTTAGGTCTACCAAGATAGCTATTATCACCATTAGAAGGAAACTGCCTATAATTGTTACCAGCAAAATTGTTCCTATAAGCATTGTTGTTAAAATTATTGTTTCTAATGAAATTCACATCAACTTGCTCTTCTTGAGCAACCAGAGAGGCCAAAGGAACATTATTAGGATCAACATGAGTCCTATCATTAGCAAGCATAGCCATAATGGTATCAATCTTATCACTCAAGGAAGAGGTTTCCTCAACAGAATTTACCTTCTTACCTTGTGGAGCTCTCTCGGTGTGCCATTCGGAATAATTTACCATCATGTTGTCGAGCAACTTTGATGCGGCGCCCAAGGTAAGGGTCATAAAAGTGCCTCCAGCAGCTGAATCAAGTAGGTTCCTTGAAGAAAAATTCAGTCCTGCATAAAAAGTTTGGATAATCATCCAAGTAGTCAGTCCATGAGTGGGGCAATTCTTTATCATAGATTTCATTCTTTCCCAAGCTTGAGCAACATGTTCATTATCAAACTGAGTAAACTTCATAATATTGCTGCGCAAAGCTATAATCTTAGCAGGAGGATAGTATCTACCAATAAAAGCATCCTTACACTTAGCCCATGAATCAATACTATTCTTAGTCAAAGACAGCAACCAATCTTTAGCTTTTCCTCTCAAAGAAAAAGGAAACAACTTGAGCTTAATAATATCACTTTCTACATCCTTATATTTCTGCATCTCACATAGCTCAACAAAATTGTTGAGATGAGCTGCAGCATCTTCAGTACTAGCACCAGAAAATTGCTCTTTCATAACAAGGTTCAATAAAGCAGGCTTAATCTCATAAAAGTTTGCAGCAGTAGCAGGTGGTGCAATAGGAGTGCAGATAAAATCACCATTGTTTGTGCTAGTAAAGTCACACAACTTGGTGTTTTCAGGATTGGCCATTTCAGCAAAACGAAAGTAAACAAGTAAAAACAGCTACCAAGGATTCTAATTTTTTTGGGTTTTTGATATAAAGCAATGCAGGTAAAATAAATAAAGTAAAGCAAAACAATAACAAAGTAAAGGATGTGTGTGCGAAAAACTCCCCTCGCAGAAGTCTTCTCTTCCTCCCCGGCAACGGCGCCAGAAAAGAGGCTGCTACTCGGTGATGGCGCCAGAAAAGACTGGTGGCGTGTAGTTGACGTTGAGCAGTAAGTCCTTGTGCGTGGTGAATGACCAGCCCGTTGGGAACCCCAAGATGAAGGTATGATGAGTGTAGCGGCTAGTTTTACCTCAGTTAAGATACCAAGGTTTATCGATCAGGAGAGGAGAGACGGCGACGACTGAAGGTGATATGGAACCTGCACACACACAACCAAGTACTTTGTTCCCAACTTGCGATGAGGTTGTCAATCTCACCGGTTTGCTTGAAACAAAGATTATGAGCGTATCGAGTGGAAAACAATATAGTATGCGAGTAAAGTAAACAGTGCGAGTAAAGTAAACAGGTGATAGCAATATGATGGAAATAGGACCGGGGTCCACAGTTCACTAGTGGTGTCTCTCCATAGATCAAACATGTTGGGTAAACAAATTACAGTTGGGCAATTGATAGAATAAAGATAACATGATATGTCAAGAAGATCACTATGAGATTTACTCTGGGCATTACAACAAAATACATAGACCGCCATCCAACTGCATCTATGACTAATAATCCACTCCCGGGGATATCAATCCGAACACCCCAGTAGTATTAAGTTGCGAACAACAGATAATTGCATTAAGCAAAGTGTGTAATGTAAACAAAGCATATGCCCTTGAGCATATGAATGTTGTTTTCTCCCTAGTAGCAACAGCACATCTACCACCTTAGAGGTTTCTGTCACTCCCCCAGGTGAAATAGAGACATGAACCCACTATCGAGCATAAATACCCCCTCTTGGAGTCACTAGCAACTACTCGGCCAAGATAGCTACTAACAACGGAGAGCATGCAAGATCATAAACAACATAGAGATAACAAAAGATATAATTCAGTACAGCAACTTAATCATAAACACCAATATTCATCGGATCCCAACAAACCAACATCATAGAATTACATAACGGTGATCTCAATCATGTAGGGCAGCTCATGAGATCTAAGCATGAAGCACATGGTGGAGAACACAACCATCTAGCTACTGCTATGGACCCATAGTCCAAGGTAGACTACTCACTCATCGCTCCGGAGGCAAGCATGGCGATGAAGAAGACCTCCGGTGGCGATTCCCCTCTCCGGCAGGGTGCCGGGAAGAGCTTCTGGACCCTCCCGATCTTCGGGTCGACGGTGGCGGCGGATCGCGATGTGTTCTGGAAATCTGATCGGGTACTTAGGTTTTTTCCGTCGGGGGGTCTTTATAGGCGAAGGGACGATGTCAGAGGAGGGGCCAGGTGCCCTCACGTGGGCCCAGCGTGGCCAGGGGCCTGGCCGCGCCACCCACGCGTGTGGGGCCCTGGTGGCCCCCCTCCGACACTTCTTCGGATCTCTGGAAGCTTCCGGGTAAAATAAGACTTCAGGAACTTGTTTCGTCCAATTCCGAGAATATTTCCTGTGTATCACTTCTGAAACACAAAAACAGCAGAAAACAGGAAACTGGCACTGTGGCGCTTGTTAATAGGTTAGTTCCGGAAAATGCATAAAAGTGCCACTAAGTGTAACGAAACAATAGGCAAATGGTGTAAAAACAAGCATGGAGCATCAAAAATTATAGATACGTTTGAGACGTATCAGTCCCTCGTGGGCATGTCATTTCTAAGCCAGTTGACCTACATAGTATTCTTCAAACTCTCAGCTAAAACAAGAAGATGCAGTGAGAAGATTTCTTTCCATTGAAATATCTTTACCTCGTTGGTTCCACGTAATTCTTCCCTATGCTTCAAGGATTTCTTTCACCTTGTATGCCTCTCTATTTGTTTTGGTACTTCAAAATCTATACCTTGTTCTGCAAGCTACCTCGTGATTACTACCCTGTGGCATCCTCTGAGTTGCTCAGTTAGTAGTTACTCCTTTCTTTGTGTTTCACCCATGGACTTGAACAGAAGGCCCCGGATTGTGCTGTATACCAGTACATGAAGCTGGCCTTTAACCCAAGATCCATTCTGTTGAACCCTTGTGTTAATGATTAATCATTAACTCTATATGGTTTTCCTTTTAAGCTTGTGATTGTAGTCCTAATTGAATTGCGGAAACAAAGGACTTCCCCTTCCACTAGCTATAATAGACGTTCTATCATGGAACCAAATGGATCATGACAAGAGTTCTCTGTGTGAGTCTCCTATCTATGTCTGTGACTCTGCCACACCCTTCCTTTCAGCATTGGTTTACATAAGATATTAACTTGTGCATCCAAATCTAAGGATTCCATCTATTAAGCCGCTTTCTGATCCATCGTCTGCCAGTTGGTAGCCAAGATGTAAATTGCATTGGTGTCCTCTAGTGAATATTACACTCATGGTCTTATCAAGCTATTCCACCCCAATATGTCAGGAGAAACAAACTCTAGAACCTCGTCAATTTCTAGGACCAGGTCAAAGTGGTGTAATCCACAGAATATGAGCTCTATGCGGCTTCTTCTCTGTTCCACCTTAGAGTATCACACTCGTTTATACCAAGAAGTTGTGCCAAGCCTCATGACTTTCTTGATGAAGTGATGCTCTTACACATCTTTGCTCACCCTTTCTTCGAGCTGGTCATGCTTGGAATGTTGGGTATTCATATTGTTGTGGCCATCCGAGATCCATAGTAAATCATATTGCTTTGAAATCCAAGGTCCTTTGCATCACTCTTAGCATGATTGGTTAATCGATCACTAAGAGAAGTTTGACTGTGTTGCCATTTTGGTTTATTCAGGCATACCCATTTGGTCAAAGAGTTAGGTTCATGCCAAAGCTCTTAATACCACATCGTCTTGCCTTGAAGAGAAAAATTCCCTCTCGACTAAGTGACATATCAGTGGTTTGTGATATTATGGATGTCTTTCTAGAAGTATCGCCATGTTTTTACATGACCGCGTTGTCAAGTTCATGAGTAACTAGTTCTTTGAATCGGTTCTTTCTCCAAGAATCTGTGTTGGGTACCCTGGACTAGTTGGTTGAGCTTGAACAACAACTTGGAGAGTTGAAAGACAAAAGCTCTATCTGACTTTGTTCCTTTTTAAAGGGATATCTAGTTTTGTTTGTGTTGAAGCAAGATGATATCTCTTCTTTGGGTATGTTACCTTTCCATCTATGATTTGAGTTTGGGCTATCGACAAATAAAACTCAGCTCGAAGGACCAT
The DNA here is from genome assembly GCA_007115705.1 of Dactylis glomerata. Lineage (NCBI taxonomy): Eukaryota > Viridiplantae > Streptophyta > Magnoliopsida > Poales > Poaceae > Dactylis > Dactylis glomerata. Next base: position 1,293,606 of record QXEO01001608.1, on the reverse strand, counting down.
CTTGATGGTGTTTCTACTCATGGTTTTCACTTGAGTGCATTATCATCCCCTTCGGTCTGACCAATACATTTGCCTTGTTCCTAAAACATATGAGTCCATCTTCTTGGAGCATCTAAATAAGCTTGTTGTTGAGCCCATCGTTGACATCCTTATTTTCTCCATGTTTGAAGACATTCATATTGGACATTGGGCATTAATGTTGGAAACTTGTGAGAACCATCTTTGTGTCATCACAAAGTATGAGTTCTGGATGTTGGAAGTGACTTTCTCTCTTTGGTTCACGTGCAATTGTTGAAAGATGTCACCGTGAATTCAAGTAGAATTTACTTTGTTCCCTCAGGAATCTTTGCAAATTGTTCATGCATGTGCGAAGTACTCTTGAGATGGTAGCTTGTTATCTCCATTTCAATGAAGACTTTTTCTATGCACACCAAGCCACTGAGTGATTTATTAAAGAAAGAAAAAAGTCCAAGAACTTCACTTTCTTCTTTCACGTTCTCCCAATAAGGACTCGGTTGTGTTTCATTGCAATAAGCTCCTGGTGGTGCAATTGTCTTTTGGCAATTGCAATCTTAATTATATTTTTGGAGCTCTACAATGTAGTCCATATCTTGAGAATCTAGCAACTTTATCTCGGTGACATCCATTGAAACTTTCTATTCGTACATACAGAGTCTCAAGTATCGTTACACCTAACCAAATCTGTATCTCAAGCAGAAGTGACAGTTGGTGTTCCACAGGGTTTTCCATAGGGCTCTATGTAAATCCGGCAAGGTTGATGTTGTGGTTGACATAATTAGCTGGAAGGCTGATACGTCTCAAACGTATCTATAATTTTTGATGCTCCATGCTTGTTTATGCACCATTTGCTTTGTGTTTTCTTACACTTCATGGTGTTTTTATGCATTTTCTGGAACTAACCTATTAATGAGATTCCATAGTGCCAGTTCCCTATTTTCTGCTGTTTTTGTGTTTCAGGAAAGGTTACATAGGAAATATTCTCGGAATTGGACAAAACAAAAGCCAAAGTTCCTACTTTTCTCGATACGAGACGGAGTCCAAAGTAGAGATGGAAGGGGGCCAGAGGGCGGCCACACCCCCCATGGCGCGGGTCACACCCTGGCCGTGCCGGGGCCTGGTGTGGGCCCAGGCCCCTGTTCCACCTCCTGACATCGCCCTTCCGCCTATACATTTTCCTCGACGAGAAAACCCTAAGAACCCAATCAATTTTCCAAAAAACATAATGCAAGCCGCCGCCATCATCGACGCGAGATCGGGAGGGTCTAGAAGCTCTTCCTGGCACCCTACCGGAGAGGGGAATCACCACTGGAGGCATTCTTCATCACCATTCCTGCCTCCGGAGTGATGTGTGAGTAGTCTACCTTGGACTACGGGTCTATAACAGTAGATAGATGGTTGTCTTCTCCTTCATGTTCTTCATGTTTATATCTTGTGAGCTGCCTATCATGATCAAGATCATCGTTATATAATTCTACATGTTGTGTTTGTTGGGATCTGATGAATATTGTGTACTATGTCAAGTTGATTTATGATTTATCATCTCTATGTTTTTTATGATTTTGCATGCTCTCCGTAGCTAGTAGATATCTTGGCCGAGTAGATTCTAGTGACTCCAAGAGGGAGTATTTATGCTTGATAGTGGGTTCATGCCTCTATAATCTGGGGGAGTGACAATAACCTCTAAGGTTGTAGATGTGTTGTTTCTACTAGGGAGAAAACAACAATCTTGTGTTTAAGGACATTTGTATTGTTTACTTTACACACTTTGCATAAGGCGATAATCTGTTGCTTGTAACTTAATACCCAACGGCTGCTCGGATGACATCTGGTGGGTGGATTATTAGTCATAGATGCAGTTGGATAACGGTCTATGTATTATGTTGTAATGCCCAAGTGAATCTCATGGTGATCCTCATGACATGTACATGCATTTGTTTGCATTCTTTATTCTGTCAATTGCCCAACTGTAATTTGTTCACCCAGCATGTTATTTATCTTATGGAGAGACACCTCTAGTGAACTATGGACCCCGGTCCATTCTTTTACATTCATATCACCGTTTACTATTTACTCACATTATTTACTTTCTCGCAAACTACTATCTTTTACCACACGATACGTTTAATCCTTTGTTTACAGCAAACCACTGAGATTGACAACCTCACTGCAAGTTGGGGCAAAGTACTTTGGTTGTGTTGTGTGCAAGTTCCATGTTGCTGCTAGTGGAAAGCTACGCCCCAGATAAGGCGCCATATATAAATTGTCTGGAGCTGTCGCCAAGCCAGCGAGCATCAACCTTCGGATGTTGGTTCTTTCTCCTACTGGTTCGATAAACCTTGGTTTCATACTGAGGGAAGACTTGCTGATGTGCTCATCATACCTTCCTCTTGGGGTTCCCAACTGGGTGCCTAACCGAGGAAAAAGAGGATTTCTGCAAGGGGAGTCTCTCGCTTCCAATCTTTTACTTTGTTATTATTATTGTTTTGCTTTACTTTATTTTTTTCTTGCATCTTTTTATCAATATACAAAAAAATAGTTCCTTTATAGTTGTTATTTTTACTTGTCCGCTTTTAGTTTGGCTAGAATGGGTACTCCTAAGAACACCAAGTTGTGTGATTTTACTAGCACCAACAACTATGATTTCATCTACACTCCTATTGCGCCACCTGCTCCTGAGGCAAATTTTTATGAGATTAAACCTGCTTTGTTAAATCTTGTTATGAAAGAGCAATTTTCTGGTGATAGTACTAATGATGATGCAGCTCATCTCAACAATTTTGTTGAGCTATGTGAGATGCAAAAGTATAAGGATGTAGATGGTGATATTATTAAGCTTAAGTTGTTTCCTTTCTCTTTAAGAGGAAGAGCTAAGGATTGGTTGCTATCTTTGCCTAGAAATAGTATTGATTCTTGGGTCAAGTGTAAAGATGCTTTTATTGGAAAATATTATCCTCCTGCTAAGATTATAGCTTTGAGAAGTGATATTACGAAGTTTAGATAGTTTGATAATGAACATGTTGCTCAAGCTTGGGAAAGAATGAAATCTATGATAAAGAATTGTCCCACTCATGGACTGACTACTTGGATGATTATCCAAACCTTTTATGCAGGACTAAAATTTTCTTCAAGAAATCTCTTGGATTCAGCTACTGGAGGTACCTTTATGTCCATCACCTTGGGCACCGCAACAAAGCTTCTTGATAATATGATGGTAAATTATTCTAAGTGGCACACCGAGAGAGCACCACAAGGTAAGAAGGTAAATTCTGTTGAAGAAACCTCTTCCTTGAGTGATAAGATTGATACTATTATGGCTATGCTTGATAATGATAGAGCTCATGTTGATCCTAATAATGTTCCTTTAGCCTCTTTTGTTGCTCAAGAAGAGCATGTTGATGTGAACTTCATTAGAAATAATAATCTCAACAATAGTGCTTATACGAACAGTTTTGCTAGCAACAATTATAGGCCGTATCCTTCTAATAGTGATAATGGCTATCTTCGTAGACCCAGAACGCCTAGTGAAGAAAGGATTTTAGAGGTCAAAAGGGCTACTAAGAATTTTATGCAAATGCAATATGAGCAAAATAAATTGTTCACCAAAACCATGGAGGAACAATCTGCCTTGTTGAAGACTATTAGTCATCAACTTGAGAATTTGAATAGGGATATTCCTGAGTTGCACGCTAAGGTTTCTAAAGCTAAAACCAATATTTCATCTTTATCTGATGCACAATCTTCTTTGATTAATATAATGGCTGCTAAACCTAATTTCTTTGTTGTTACTAATGCTATTCAAGTTAGAATTGATGAAAATGTTAGGATGTTAGCAGAATTGCATGCTAGGTGGGAAAGAGAAGATGAGATGGATAGAAATATGAAGGTTTATACTATTACCACCACTAGTGATGTTGTTTCAAATGCTAGCAATCCTCTTACTTTGATTGGTGCAGAGAAAATTCCTACTCCTTGTGTTAAAAAGCCTAAAACTACAAAAACTTTTTAACTAATAAAAGTGCTGAAATTTTTCGGAGTATGGCAGACAATAGCTCTACTTATTTTAATGATTCTGATGTTGATGGTTGCAATATCTCTGAAGTAATTTTGTTCTTGCAAAAGCTTGCTTTAAGTCCTAATGCTAGTTCTATGAATGTTGCTTTTACAAACCATATTACGAATGCTCTCATGCAAATTAGAGAGGAAAAGTTGAAACAAATGGTTTCCATTCCCAAAAAGCTAGAAGATGGTTGGGAGCCCATCATTGATATGAATGCAAATTATTTTGATTGTCATACTTTATGTGATCTTGGTGCAAGCATTTCTATTATGCCTAGAAAGATTTATGATATGCTTGGTTTACCACCACTTGAAAATTGTTATTTTGATGTTCCTCTTGCTGATGTTGCTAAGAAGAAACCTTTGGGAAGGATTAATGATGTTCTTATTATGGTTAACATTAACCTTGTTGCTGTTGATTTCCTTGTTTTGGATGTTGAATGCAATGCTTCTTGTCCTATTATTTTGGGAAGACCTTTTCTTAGAACTGTTGGTGCCATTATTGATATGAAGGAAGGCACCATTAAATATCAATTCCCACTCAAGAAATGAATGGAACACTTCCCTAGAAAGAAAAAAATTACTTTTTGACTCTATTCTTAGAGCAAATTATGAACTTGATGCTTCATCGTTTGACATTACTTGATTTCCACTTTCTGTGCCTAGCTCAAATGCGTTAAAGAAAAGCACTCTTGGGAGATAACCAAATGTTTTCCTTTCAGTACATTTTATTTTTGTTGAGTCTTTGAAGTTATTACTACTATAATGACCTCTCCTTATCATTTTTATTTTGTTTTTGTGCCAAGAAGAACCTCTAATTGGAGGAAGGTAAGATTTGGGAAAGTTGCTGTCCTGAAACAGATTTCTGCGATGTACCGTAAAAACTAGTGAAAATTCTCAAAATGTCATTTGGATCTGCGATTTCTTGTGCACATGTCCCAGGTTATTTCTAAACTTTCATTAGTTTTGCACTTTTCGATTTGAGCAACAGAAGATTTTCAAAAAAATCGATCTTTACAAGTTGTTCTGTTTTGACAGATTTCTGCCACTATTTGTGTTTCCCCTCGATCGCTTTCTTTTTGAGTTCTTTTGATCACAGAACTTTTGAGAGAGTTAATACAGTAGCTTATGCTTTAATGGGTGTTATACTTGAGTTGAAACTAAACAAAAAGAGTAGATTTACTATCGTGCTTACACTAATGTTGCTAATAGAATTGTGTGAAGTTTTGTATGAAGGAAGTTTTCAAGTGTAGGGAAAGGAGAATGATGAGATGAGATGAAGTATGGACAAAAGATCAAGCTTGGGGATGCCCATGTCACCCCAAGAAATATCAAGAGGTACAAGCGTTAAAGCTTGGGGATGCCCCGAGGGACCCCTTCTTCATCGGCAAAAGTCAGGTCACCTTTCAAGACACTATATTTTTATTGCTTCATATTATATGCGGTTTTCTTGGAGCATCTTTACTTTCGCTTTCAGTTTTCTTTTGTTTTGTTTGCTACAATAAATGGTTGGACTCCAACATATTTCTTTTGGAGAAGATGCACTCCATTTTTCATTGCCAAGAACAATCTAGTTTTCACTCTTTTCGTTCAACGAGTGCTCTTTTTCTAGTACTGCGTTTAGCTTTTGTTTTTTGCCTTGATTTTTGTTCAGATCTTGTGATTTATTTGTATCAAGGTGTGTTTAGACCTCTGGTCTATGTTGGTTTTCATCTTTAAGAGTTGTTAAAAAAAGGTTGATTGGTGTTGGAAAAGAGAAAAAAGTTTCATGCCTATAGTGGTACAAATGGGAGCTTGTTTAGACTATGGCTTAGACTTTTGCATGTCATGCTTGATGTTATTTTGATAGTATGCTTAGTAGTTTTTACTGTAGCATGACTTGTCTCAAATGACTGAGATTGCTTAATGTGCCTTTGAAAGAATCATGCATTGTTTTTATTATATGGGAGCATATTATTGTGGTTTTCTCCTTTGATGCTTTATTTGGGTTGACTTGGTGCATGCTTACACCATGTTTGACTTTAACAAGTCGCCTCTAGCCTCTATGATCATTTGGTTTTTGACTTGTGATACCACTTTATGCTTTGGTTAATAATGTTTTGTTGCTATGCATGATTATGGCCGTTATTGCTCTCTTAGTTGGTCGCTCCCAGTCTTTTGCTAGCCTTCATTTGTATTGAGAGGGAATACTTCTCGTGCATCCAACTCCCAGAAAACAAAATTTTCCAATGTGTCCACCATATCTACATATTGGCAATTTGCTATTCCAAGTACATTCTTCTTGCTTTTATCTATCTTCCAAATTAAACTTTTTGTTATGTGAAAATTAGTCAGTAAAGCTCTCACGAACCTGATGGCACATTTACTTTCTTGCACTTAATAAACTTAACCATTGTGGCTCTCTTATGTTGATGTTATTCTTGCAAGTTGTAAGTTGGGAGTTAGCTCAGCCATGCCGTCATGGGGCACACTTTCAACATTGAACTTACTCTTATTTTGTTGATATCATGATCTTTTGTTTATGGATACCTAGCGATGTGAAATAAGTTGGAAACTTGTGAGCTCATGGAGTTTGTATATGTGTTAGAGAAATGCCTGGGCCACTAATCTAATCCATGCATCATTCATGGTGGAAATTTACAGCATGCCCATAGTGGACATTCGATGATGCATCTCAAAATAAAAAGCTATACCCAATGGTAAATAAAAGAGATGCTGAGGTGTCCATTGTCTGTTTGTCTTGTCATTTTGATGTGGGCTTGTTTCCATTTCATCAGGCAAGAGGTACCCCGTTGGCGTTCTCAATAATACATGTATACTTACAATGACAAGAACTTGGGACCTAAGTCGAGTAGCATGAGGTTTGGGTATTCGTATTCATGGGACATGAGATTTTCAACTTATGGTTTGACAAGCATATGCTTCATATTTGTACTTGCATTAACCTTAACCATTCAAGATGCCTATGATGGGGGCAATGAGAGCTCAAAGCTAGTAAGTATCATAATTTTTGGAAGGTTTATAAAATCTTGCAATCACTACTTCCCTCTGCAAAGGGCCTTTCTTTTACTTTTATGTTGAGTCTTCACCTTCTACCTTTAAGCACCGTCTAAGAGAGCATAGTTGTCATTCTGAGTATAATGTGCATAGTCCCAAAATTTATTATTGATTGATTCATGATTATGGTTTCGCTTGTTCTTAAATTATTTGTATCTAGTCACCCTCTTAAACTTAAAGGTGTCCTATGCATTTATGTTTTGCTACTCCATGAAGGACAAAGCTGAATACCACTTTGCTATGTTTTTCTATATGCATGAAACACACACTTGACTTTCAATGCATTATTACTCATGATCTTTTGTTTGTGTTACTTTTCATGTTATAACATGGTTGCTAAGTTTTATTGTCAAGATTATGTCTTTTATGCCCATGTTTAGAGTACTTTGATCTCAGCACTCAATGTTTTACATTGTTTGATCAAGATTGTGTTGGTGCATGTCACCTCAAAAATTATTGTTTTGTTATCACTTACCTACTCGAGGACGAGAAGGAGTTAAGCTTGGGGATGCTTGATACGTCTCAAACGTATCTATAATTTTTGATGCTCCATGCTTGTTTATGTACCATTTGCTTTGTGTTTTGTTACACTTCGTGGCGTATTTATGCATTTTCCGGAACTAACCTATTAATGAGATGCCACAGTGCTAGTTCCCTGTTTTCTGTTGTTTTGTGTTTCAGAAAAGTTACACAGGAAATATTCTCGGAATTGGACGAAACAAAAGCCGAAGTTCCAATTTTCCCGATACGAGACGGAGTCTAAAGCAGAGACGGAGGGCGCCAGAGGGCGGCCACACCTCCCCATGGCGCGGCTCACCCCTTGGCCACATCGGGGCCTACTGTGGGCCCCTGTTCCACCTTCTGACATCGCCCTTCCGCCTATATATTCTCCTCAACGAGAAAACCCTAAGAACCCTATCATTTTCTAGAAAACATACTGCAAACCATCGCCATCGTCGACGCGAGATCGGGAGGGTCCAAAAGCACTTCCCGGCACCCTGCCGGAGAGGGGAATCACCAGCGGAGGCCTTCTTCATCACCATGCCTGCCTCCGGAGTGATGTGTGAGTAGTTTCCCTTGGACTACGGGTCCATAGCAGTAGCTAGATGGTTGTCTACTCATCCATGTGCTTCATTTTTAGATCTTGTGAGCTGCCTATCATGATCAAGATCATCGTTATGTAATTCTACATGTTGTGTTTGTTGGGATCCGATGAATATTGAGTACTATGTCAAGTTGATGTGCGATTTATCATCTTATGTTGTTTATGATCTTGCATGCTCTCCGTTGCTAGTAGATATCTTGGCCGAGTAGATGCTAGTGGCTCCAAGAGGGAGTATTTATGCTTGATAGTGGGTTCATGCCTCTAGTAATCTGGCGGAGTGACAATAACCTCTAAGGTTGTAGACGAGCTGTTGCTACTAGGGAGAAAACAATAATATTTTGTTCAAGGACATTTGTATTGTTTACATTACACACTTTGCTTAAGGCGATAATCTGTTGCTTGCAACTTAATACCCAACGGTTGCTCAGATGACATCCGGCGGGTGGATTATTAGTCATAGATGCAGTTGGATTATGGTCTATGTATTATGTTGTAATGCCCAAGTGAATCTCATAGTGATCCTCATGACATGTACATGCATCTGTTTGCATTATTTATTCTGTCAATTGCCCAACTGTAATTTGTTCACCCAGCATGTTATTTATCTTATGGAGAGACACCTCTAGTGAACTGTGGACCCTGGTCCATTCTTTTACATTCATATCACCGTTTACTTTTTACTCGCATTATTTACTTTCTCGCAAACTACTATCTTTTACCACATGATATGTTTAATCCTTTGTTTAGAGCAAACCGGTGAGATTGACAACCTCACTGCAAGTTGGGGCAAAGTAATTTGGTTGTGTTGTGTGCAGGTTCCATATTGCTGCTGGTGCAAAGCTATGCCCTAGATAAGGCGCCATATATAAATTGTCTGGAGCTGTCGCCAAGCCAGCGAGCATCAACCTTCGGAAGTTGGTTCTTTCTCATACTGGTTCGATAAACCTTGGTTTCATACTGAGGGAAGACTTGCTGCTATGCTCATCATACCTTCCTCTTGGGGTTCCCAACTGCGTGCCTAACATGCACTATCAAAGGCCTATTGCCATCATCCCCTGATTCCTCAAGAACAACCACTCTCCATAAGGATTTTGAGTGACTATTCTAGAAGTTGCCCCTAATGGCCTCTCTTAATCTTAAAGTCCGACCTTTACTTGATGACTAATTAAAGGCTTGTCATCAGCTTGAAATTGGTATCTAGAACATCAAGGAGAACATTAGAAACTAAATTGCTCAATGTATCTTAGTCGATCTTTTAGAATCATTCTCTTGTCGCAACAACTCCATCCAAAGGAATTCTGCTCCATAGATGATCTTTGACACTTCGTTTCCTACCGCTCCCTCCTTTATCTATACTTGAGTTCTAATCAACTAACACATTGTGTGTATTTGTCAGTCACATGATGCCCACAGACTTATAATTATGAGTGTTCTACGAGTCGCTCAATTCAAGGTGTGCCTCCTCATGGTATCAAGGACGATCCAGTCCATGTTACCTTGTTCCTTGGTTTTCACTGAAAGGTGGAGCTGTTGTCTATCATAGTAGAAACTTATTCGGCTTCCTTTTGTTACCTTCAGGTGTTTCATGTCTATCAGCTCAAAATATGTTTGTGAAACCCTCCTATCATGAGTTGACTATGAGATTCTCGATCTTGTGAAGATCCATCTTTCCAGAGTTTGCCCTAATTCCTCTGGTGCAGTGGAAGAGAATATTTAAGGAAGGGAATAAAGCTATTCATGATGACATTACGGATCAACCTCTTCAAAAAAGAAGATTATCACGAGCTTGTGAAGATCGCTAAAGATCGTTGTAACCCCTTCCCTCTTTTCTTGCATAGGAATCTCGGGGTCGAGATTCTTGTAAGGTGGGTAGAGCTGTAGCATCCCATGTTTGTAAATAAGTGCATTTGCATCATAAGCATCATGTAAAATTCACTGAGAAAATTTTGCATTTAAAACTAAAGTGGAAACCCTAATTATGCCACTTCTCTCTCTATTTAAAAATGTTGTCAAAGTGTTTAAAAAGCTCAAAACAAAATATGTGGACCTTCTAATATGTGTTGACAAGGCCACTAGATATTTTATATCATTCAATTAAATTTTTGAATCTTACAATGTTTGCAAACAACAAAAATTGTTTATTATTAGAAAATAGAAAAAGGGAAATGATTTTCCTTCTCTCTTTCTTGTTGGGCAGTTTCTGGCCAGCCAGCCTCTCCCTCTCTCTTTTCTGTCGCTCGGAGCAGCATATAGCAGCCCAGCCTCCAGCCCAGCCCACCTCTTCTCCCCGTCGTCTTCCTCCTGGTGGAAGCAGTTGCGTGCCCTTGCACTTACCGTCGATCCAAGCGAGGAGATGCTCACCGCTGCCATGCCCGCCTAGAGGGGATAAGCTCCCTGATGCGCTGCCTCTTCCCTATCCTCTCCTCTCTCTCACGCGCGTGCTCTCTTTCCCCCTCTGCTTCCTTCTCTCTAGACGCCATAACCGCCCCCATGGTCGCCGCTTGAGGCCACCGTTCCCGGACTCCCCGGACAAAGAAGAAGACTCCACCAGCTTTGCCTCGCCACCCTGTACCTCCCCACCGAAGTAATCGAGCTGCATCGCCTCAAAACTGACGTCGCTGTCTTCACTACAGCCAGCCTGAGCTCCGTCACCCCGATTCACTGCCACCCGACTCCTTCCGCCACTGCCGAGTTCGGCATCGAGCTCAGGGTGAGCTTCTGTGCCTGCTCCCCTGCTCTTCCTCCCCATAGATCCCATGCTCCACCGCCGGAGTCGGTCGGCCGTCGCCTAGTACGTGCGACATGGGGATGTCCTTCCCAGGGCGATGCCAACATGGTCTGCTGATGTGGTGGCTAGGCCCCACTGTTCAGCGACCGAGGGACAGATAGACCTAGTACAACAAGTCCTTGCACGTTATTTCAATTTCCAGTGAAATTCAGAAAAGTGGCAAATATTGTAAAATGCATAGGAAATTCCCTGCTTGTCAGAAAATGGTGTATGACCTGTCAAAATGTTCATATAAATGAGATCTATCTACTTATGCTATCATCATGCATTCTTACAACAACTGAAATGATGCCATTGGTAAAACTGTAATAAACCCCGTATGTTTAATTATGGAGTTAATACAGATGCTATTTATAGTGCATTTGAACTCCATTTAATTTGAAAATCATGTTATAGGGTTAATTTAAATAACTAAATATGTAATATCATCATCCTTGTTTGTGCATCGATGCCACGCTTGAATGTTGTTTCTTTTTTCGGTGTGTTTCTACTTCTTCCCGGTAGGATCCGGAGATGATGTGAGCAACGTGATTGAGTGGGCAATATCGAGGACCAATACCTGTCCATCGGCGTATTATTCAAAAAGAAGCACCTCGGATATCTATTTTATTTGGTTATCAACAAATAAGGCAAGCAGCCCCCCTCTGAACCTATGGTTTCAAAGTATTTTAAAACTTACTATTTTGAAACATACGGTTCAACTGTCTTTTATCAATAGGTAGAGTTATCCAATCTAATGCATGTTCCATTCTTGTCGCCTAAATAACCTGATCCACTGCTCCTAGCATGACTAGGTTTTGTTTGAGTGCGTCGCAAGAGCTTTATATATGAAATGCTTAGCCATGCTTAGATGTTTACTCTAGTACATATGGTTAATGAATCAGAGCTGCAAATGAATCTAGTATGAAAGGATGACGTGGTATGAAGAGAATATGTGTTTAAACATGCTAAAAGGCTTGGATGTGCCACCACATGGGATGTGGTTATTTGACTCATTCTTGCCTCCCTAGGACCTGAGTTCTTGTCTCTTGATCCAAGACTGAGCGTATGACCACACATGAAGGTATGGGACTCCCGTCGACTCACTAACTTGCTTAGATCTATCCATGAGCTACCTAGTTTGGGCTTTCCATTTGGAATACACATCGAAAATGTTTTGAAATGAGATGGAGGAAGCCTTGCATACATACAAGATGTGGCCGGGGTGAAGGATGCTGGAGGCATTGAAATGGATCCCCTGCACACGATGAACAATTCCACGTTGGAGAACGGCCGTTTTGTGATGGCGGACTAAAACCTTTTGGCGTGGCTCATGGAATAGGTCGACATGAGGTAAAGGTTGTAGGCGATCACCACTCCGCCAGCGTCTCACGGAGTGACATCATGTGGATAATGGAGACGATCGTCACGTGTGGGTAGAGTTGTACACCCCTGCAAGGTTAAATCTTTTAGAAAAGCCATGTCCATGGTTATAGACGACTTGGAGATAGATGCCTGATCATAGAGAACTTTAACCTCATCGTATAACTTGAAAAGCAAAGTGTGAATAGGATTGCTTCCTTCGAGGTTTCGAGGATGTAATCCTAGTGGATAGGTTCAACTGATATTGATTTGGTGGATATGAATGATCAAGTTATTTGGTGGATTTATTAGATGATATAATTTCTTGGTGGATGTACAAAGTAGTATTTGCTCTGTGGATATAAGATGATGATTCGGTGGATGTCTCAATGATTAAAGATATTGCTCTCCTATCCTTTTTAAATGTTCTGAGTAGTCGAGTTTCTACTCTTACTTATTTTATGCAAATAAAGATTGCTTTACGCAAACAACTCCACAGAAAGCCTTTCATAACCAAGTGTAGCTAATAGGATACGTAAGTCTTGCTGAGTACCTTATGTACTCCCCCCCCCGCTTTGTTGATATTTTTGCAGTAACGTAAGTTCCACATCAAAGGTGAGTTCCATATGAAGATCAACACCGACAAGTAGCTTGGGGTTCCCGGACAACAGCTTGGGGCTGCGGAATGGGTTGTTGTTGTTATGCTTCTGGCCTCTTAGGCTATGTTATCCTTGCTATGTCTAATAGCATAACCTTCCTTCTGTCTGATGTAATGTTGGGTCAGTGACCTCTATTTGTAATACTTGGATTTTTGCTCTGGTAAGAGCTTTGCAGTATTACCCTTTGAATCTTAGAGTCACAATTGTGTACAAACTATGGTTACCCAACTCATGCATGATGCGTGTATGGATATAAAGTGCACGAGAGGGGTTTAAGGTTCTCGAGCTATCAGTTATGTAGTCTTGGTTATGATTAGTTTCACGGCGCTTCGAGATGTGTAGACTGATGGTGTTCTGGCTTGGGATTGGTAACCCCAGTATCACTCGTTGCTAGCGTGACTAATATACATAACATCTCTATATAGCTCAGATCCCGGGCCCCGACAATGATGCAACTTACCCTGTTTCCTACTATTGATAGCTCGTTCTATATAGATATATTAGGGGTGCTGGTGCCAATGAGTCTCTTTTTTAATTTTTTTTTTCTGAATATAGATTTATATATCTCAGGCACGTGCTCTATATTAGATATCCGTTAGCACAAATTAAATAAGACAATAACTCATGCCATGGATTTTTCTTTGCATGCATGAGCCACCTAGATCTCCTTTATACTTTAAGTTTAAAAATGGTTTATCTCTCAAACGTAAGTCGGAATTCAAAACCATTTCACTGTTGGCTTTGTCATGACATGATATTTGAAACTAGATCACACGTTGATATGTTCTGAAAATTATTTTTCTACCCTATCTACCGTACTACCCAATCTACCATACTACCCTAGTTCCCAGATTATAGTCACTTTGTCACTAGGTATATTCAAGTTGATTACCAAGTTAAAATCAAATGGTTATCAGGGTGGTTTAAACATTTCTTGTCATCAACATAAGCGTTGCATGAAGATAATGTCATCTTTACGTGTTTAGAGTGGATCGAATACTCACTATATGGACATATAGATAATTGCTTCAAAATACACACATAAAAAATGTAACAATGTATTACTTGGGTGTCAAATGTTAACTTGTTACATGGTAGATACAATACAGTTATGAATTAACTTAACAAGTTTAAATGTTCATCAAAACATAACTAAGATGGGATGTAGTTTTAAATTCCTTGTTGATTAGGACTAGTACTATATTTTTTCTAGTTTTTAGTCCGGTTAGGCTTTCTAGTTTCTTATCCAAGTCGGCTTGGTACTAGGAAGGAGTTGGCCATAAGTTTTTGTGTTCGTGTGTTCGTCTAGTTTCATATGATCGTTGTCTCGAGGAATCCCAACAAGTTTCTCCTTTTCTTTAAATTTTTTTATCTTGGGAGAGAGAAGAGAAGTGAGAGGGAGAGAGATTAACCATAGATGAATGCTTCTATTGCTGCTTATTGAGAGAGAGAGAGAGAGAGAGAGAGCGAGAGAGAGAGAGAGAGAGAGAGAGAGAGAGAGAGAGAGAAAGGGAGGGAGGGAGTGGGAGGAGGGGGAGTACGAGGGGAGAGAGAGGAAGCGAGAGAGTAGGGGAGATGTTGCATGTTACTCACCCGTCTGCCACTGGAAACACCACTTCCTGTTTGACTTGCATGTTGGTGATGTACTATTGTTGCTACTGGGTTTGAGGGGGTGCAAGGGGGCAGATAGTATCAATTCTTGTTTGTGTTGCATCCCTGCAACCTCGAAACATACTGTCATGATCCATGGCCCGACATTGCTGGCCACTATGACGTGTAGCATCTCCGCATCTATGCCATCTGCAAAAATGAAGTGTGAAGTGCATGGACGTTCGTGTCTTTTTCCCGTTACCTACAAACAAAGGAGTCTGTAAATACCACCATTCCATCGGCCTTGAACACCCACATTCACCAATATGCTCCATTAATTAATCTCAAAGTTTTTTTTGCACGAAATCCTATCTGTCGATATAAGTAGCAATGTATCTCATGTCAGACTGGAAGTCGTCCCTTCATGTGTCTCTAGCGATAGCTCTCTTATAGCATGATAATATCAATTCGGAGATACCAAGAAACCACGAGAGCAAAGGAAAGTATACCAAACAAAGTATTTATCAATCCCTTACACCTATGGGTATCATGTGTCAAGAGATTTCTTTTTTAGGTGAACTCCATGGGCATGAACATTCCTAGACCATTTCAGCTAAATAGGAATCATGATATAGTGACATACAACACCAATACAAGCATATACACCGCCAATAGAAAAGCACAAACATAGAAGAAAAACAAGCCCAATATTCAACCAGTACAACATAATAACATGTCGGTTGTATGTTGTCATAGACAAGAAGAATAACATGTAACTTTGGAGGAACACAAACCCACCGTTTATCTTTTTGATTATACAAGTATTGGTACATAACTTAGTGCATAATTTAAAATATGTAACAAGTACAATCAATTGTAGTAGAATTATTGCATAACCATATGAAATATGTAAAATACTACCTCCTCCTTCCATAAACATGTTATTATAACCAAGATATGAGTATTTTGGTTGTAGTAACATCTTGCATTCATGGAACAAAGTGAGTAGGAGATGTCACTTCTTTAGTTGATACGTATTAGTTCTCCTCAGGCTTAAGCAAAAGAACCTCCTGATTAGGACTAAGATTTCCCTGGTAGTTCCTCTCTTGCCCATCCTGTTCATATTGTCCTATAATATGTAGAAGACGGATTTCTACTTGTTTCATATCCGGGCGTTCCTCTGGAGTACGTTTTAGACACTCTAGGGCAACTTCACTAACCCTTTCCAAGAGCTTAATATCGTTCTCGCTTGTAATATCATTATCAACAAAGTTCCTGGCTCTTTGATCTTGACAAGCTTGAATAAAGTTTTTTGCATAACTCATATTGTCATCATATTTTGCAACCCTCCTTGTGATAAGCTCGATGAGAACAATTCCAAAGCTGTACACATCACTCTTCTGTGTAAGTATCCCATGGACCCTGTATGCTGGATCTATGTAACTCATGTCTCCAATTACCCAATCAGTCTTCTCAGATTTTCCTCTTGCAAGTAGCTTTGAGGTCCCAAAGTCCGATATCTTGGGGGTGAAAGTTTCATCAAGAAGTATATTAGCAGATTTCACATCACCATGACGGATGGTACTCTCCCCAGCCGAATGCATGTATGCCAAGCCTTCAGCTGAACCAGTAGCAATCCTGAGGCGTGTATCGACGGGAAGGTTGTCTTTGTTTTTAAATAGAACATCATATAAACTCCCTTTTACTACGTACTCATACATCAACAATGGAACATCCATCTCCAAGCAACAACCTAGGAGCCTAACAATGTTCTTGTGCCTCATTCCAGATTGGATTATAACCTCACCAATGAAGTCCTCTTTGATGCCTTCATCCACTTTGATGGTCTTCTTTACAGCCACTTCTTGTGTGTCCTTTAGACGCCCTATGTAAACCTTACCAAAATGGCCCTCTCCAATGACAACCTTGTAGTTATTTGTTATATGTTTAATCTGCTTGCTTGTATAAATCCTTATATTCTTTACACCTTTAAGTATTGGACCACCATTTTGTGCATAGAACCTTTTGAGTTTTAGAAGTTGATGTGTCATAACCATGAGCACAATTATAACAATAAAGGAAGCAATACCTACAAAAGTCAAATAAATTTTGGTTAGGATTTACCTACGTACATCAAGTAGATTTGTCAGTCATGACTACTTTTTCATTAAATGGTGACTCTTTGTTTCTTGCATCTATGTCATAAGGACGGACCGCGGCAGTGCCAGCTAGCTAGCGGATCACCATCATAATTTTTACCTAGGGATAATTTGAGGGACGATGGCTGGATCCCAAGACAGTGTGGAGCAACAACAAGCTATGGACACGTCTCTATTTTTTTTGGGATATCACTTTGGAGAGTACTAGGTTCACTTTGAAGACTTTATGATGAAATATGAGAGATATGACCCTAACTTATGAATGAAATAATTTAAATTCTTGCGTTTGAAATATCACAGGTTCATTTTATCTTGTAGGTTATTAAGCCATGCGTTTGAAGATGTATTCTAGAATTTGGAAATGCAAGAAATATTTTCCAAGCAACTTCCTGTTTTATTTCGTCAACATAGTAAGAATTTTGATATTTAAACACCTATGTTTTTGTAATTAATTGTCAATTCTTACTTATTTCATATTATAAATTATTGCTCAAGAAATTTATTCCATAGTTAGTGGTGCATCAAGGTGACTCAAGCTCCAATTCCGCCCTGCTGATGAGTTTAGTAGAATAGCCCAATAACAATGCAATTACTATCATTTTTACAAACACATGGAATCAATTTAGAAATCAAGGAATAAACTAGCCTAGTTGTATAAGAAGCACACACAAGGTTATGGACTTGGAGCCATATTTAAACGTACTAAAAGGTAAGCTATATGACCAGTAATCTTTGCTTCAATAACTAGGCCAAATACTAAAAATTGGTCATACTGTGAATCTCTTTAAAAGAATGGGAACAAGTTACTAGACAAGTGGGAGAAGAGGACAATGATTGCAAGGTAATAGAAAGGTATACATTGTCCACACAACATGAACTAAATGTGACAAGTAGGGGGTTCCACAGTTGAGGTAACAAGAAATAGTGACAACAAAGACAAAGTGCAATGAAAGGCCCAAAGTGGTTCTAGACATGTTATGTACATTAACTAGAGGAATTTTACTTCTAGATATTGGCATGGGTTTTGGAAGCCATGTGTGCACGCTATTGCATTTATTACGCATGTTCGAGTGCCTAGAGCTTGTGTTGAGATTTGTTACAATGTATAAAATTCAGGTTCACGTAGAGCATAACATTCATGGAATGCTCGATAGATCGTTGTGGCCTAAAGGTGAGATAGGAGTCATCCTGGAACCATGTATCTTGGAAGGCAAAGGATGAAAAGGTACAAATTACACTGGTGGAAAAACGGGCTTCCATTCGGAGCATTTGTCTCGGACCAAATTCGATCCGCGGCTAAAGGGTCCATCAGTCCCGGTTCATTTGAAAATGTGGGCCAGGGGGCATTAGTCCCGGTTCAAAAGGGACCTTCAGTCCCGGTTTCATCTAACAGCCGGGACTAATGCCCCATGGCCCTTTAGTCCCGGCTCGTAGCACAAACCGGGACTAAAGGTAACCTTTAGTCCCGGTTGGTTCCACGAGCCGGGACCAATCACCCATTCAAACGAACCGCCCACTTCGCGCCAGTTATCGATCGACGACGCTTCGATACCGCGATCGACATTACGCGCTGATCGGGAACCGGCGCCGGCGGCCTTGGAACTCGCCTGCATATTCACACGCCGGCGCCCTCTCATCTTCTCCCTCTTTCACTATATAAATCAGTCACATTTGATCATCTTCTTCCCCAAAACATCTAGCCTCTTCTTCCCCAAAACCACTCCCACACATCACCATACCGCCGGCGCCCGCGAGCTCTCCCTCGGCGACAATGGAGGAGCAACATTGGCCCCGGTCTCGGATCTACTACGTGGTCATCGAAGAGATGAACTTCACCATCACGGAGACCCTCCGTGCTTCGAGGGTGGAGAAGTGGATCGCCATGGTCAAGCGCCGGTTCCTCGACGACGCACCGGTCAAGTGCGTGGGCTTGGACTGTGAGTTCACCACTCACGCGCACCCTCAACGTGCCGCCATCCTTCAACTCTCGCTGGAGTCCGAGATATTGGTCTTTCAAATTTGCAAGGCCAATGCCGTGCCGCAACTACTCAAGGACTTCTTGAAGGACACCACCATCAAGTTTTGTGGCGCGGCTATCAACAACGATCTACGCATGCTATGGCCATACGGAATTGTTATTCCGTCCGCGTATGATCTTCAACAAGTTGTCCCAAACCCCACTAGCAAGCCAACGCCGAGTCTCTATGATTTGGCCAATGCTATTATTGGGACACATCTTGTGAAGAAGAAGAGGGACAACAAGAAGAAGAAGGACAAGAAGAAGAAGGAGAAGAAGTACAAGAAGAAGGGAGAAGAAGAAGAAGAAGAAGAAGGAAAAAAAAAGATGATGAAGAAGATGAACTAATTTTTGGTTGGGAAAAAGTTCCATTGAGCATGAACCAACTAAAATATGCCGCTTTAGACGCTCGCCTAGGCTTTGAGATAGCTAGGAGATTCTGGAAGCTAAAGGGCTACAATAGCAATGTTAATCGTCTTAACCTTAATAATTAGGTGGATGATTATGTATGGAAAAATATATATATGTTGGATGAGCAATTGGAAAATGTACTTCATTTGAGCCATATTGGATGAGTATGTTTGGAAAAATGTACTCCCTTTGTTTCGGTTAACAAAGTCTATTAATTTTCGAATTTGTGATTTTTCAAGTATTTTGGCTTTTTTGAATATTTTAATCATCTAAAAATTAATAATTAAATTATATATAAAGAATATTTGAAATTCATTGGTGCTTATTATTCGTAATCATTGTTTCTCATTTTGTGAATTTATTTGGAATTTAAAAAAGTAATATTATATATTACCAAAGTGTATAGGTTAATAGAATTGGTAGCATACTTCTATCAACAAGTCGCGAGCGCAGTCTTGAAAGCTAGTAGGGAAGGAATGGAGAAGTTAAGCGTGCTAAGGGTGGAGCAGTGTGAGGATGGGTGACCGACCGGGAAGTGAGGACCACAAGTACTTGTAATTGATTTGAGATATAGAGTGAGAGCTATAAGTATCTAATTTGATATGAGATATGAGATATGAGAATAGAGAAGATTAGATAATAGAGAAATAAAGATAATACAGAAATTCTGAAACAGAAAATACAATTTTATTCCGAATGGACCTTTAGTCCCGGTCCCTGTTACGAACCGGGACCAAAGGTCCTCCAGCCGCTGCACATGCCCCGGGCCACGTGGAGGACCATTGGTCCCGGCTCGTAAGCAACCGGGACTAAAGGCTGGAGCCTTTAGTCCCGCATGGTTAGTCCCGGTTGCGGAAACCGGGATTAATGGGCTTTACAAACCGGGATTGAAGGCCTTTTTTCCACCAGTGTTATCTGATAAAAAACTAAGGGGCTAAGAATTGCCCAATCTGGAAGAGGTATGGACATCATTGACCCGACTGTAGAAGAGATGATCGTGAACAAATAGCATGTATCCTTGTTGGAAGAAAGTGAATTATTATTTATAATTTTGTTGTTTTATCTATTTTAAATTATGTTTTTGAAACATTTCTAATGAAAGGTGATCGGAAAGAGAAGAACTGTGAAGGATGCTAATGTTATGTCCACCTCACTAGCTATTGTATTGGAGAGAAAACACTGAAAGGCAAAGCAAAAGGCACTCATGTTGGTTCACATGATAGCACAACTATTTAGGGTCCTACGAGCAAGAAGGCGACTCGTAGCCCGAATCTAGGTACAAACGGCAAGAAAGCACCTATCTTATTCAATTTGTGGTATGTATTTTTTTCATTAAACTATGGTATGTAATTCTATATTTTGATTTTTGAGCCTTGATGAACATTTTATGGTATTGTGACGAACTGTAATGCTCTTGAGCATGTATGCTTGTGAGAACTATAAAATCTTCCTGAATTTGCATATATATGCTAGGGCATATGTTGCAAAGTTTTTCACGCTAAAATCAATTAATATTATTTTATTAATATTCATTCTAAAATTCTAGAAAACTATTTATTTCTACATGTATATTAAAATATATTCTGAAATATGGTCCATAGCATGGCTAAAATAGCACAAAGAGTGGATATGAGCATTCTCATTTTTGTATAGACCCAATGTCTGGTCAACTAAGAGAAGTGGTTTATTTGTACCTAGCACAAAATTTGAGTGGCATATTTGGGAGATGGAAAATTTGATTGACACATGGGTAAAATTTGAGTGGCATATATGGAATAATGATGAAATCTAATTCACACTTATGGATATAAAATAATTTTGTCTTCTAGAACGCAAGTACATAATGAAATATCGATCTTCAGAAAAAATTAGTACACAATAATAATTAAATTAATTTCTCTACAAGTAAGGGAAGAACCGTGAAAACATCATTTGGGGGTTTTTATGGCCAAAGCCAACAAGTGTGTCAATGAGCTGATCAAAATATTTGCAGTCTGCGTCATAGATGTATGGATAACTATTCACTACAGATCTACCCGACATCATATTTCCCAATGCATGTGCATATCATATTGACCAAAGAACTATCGGGTAATTCAAAAGAACTAATCGATCAAAATAAGTTGCTTATTCGAAGAAAAAGACAAGTAGATGATTTTATCTAAATTATCTAATGTGCTACTCCCTCTGATCCAAATTAGCTGTGACAACTTTGGTCAAATTTGTTTTAGATACGCATGTATCTAGATGCATTTCAATATACAGGTTCGTTAATTTTAGAAAAAATCTTGAAAATTAATTTGGATCAGAGGGAGTAGCTTAGTGGTTACCCACCCCCATCAATAAAATATAATGCTTACCCACAGCCATCTTTGCTGGTAAGGGAAAATTCTCTGTACATGCGCCCTCTTTGCCATTGCCTCTCATTCCCGATTTGCATGGACACTCGTAGTCTCCTGGTGTGTTCTTGCAAATGGAGCCACTTGAGCAATTATTCATACTAGGGTGCTGACATTCGTTGATATCTGAAAATAGAGAATAAATATAGG
This sequence comes from Dactylis glomerata, assembly GCA_007115705.1. Taxonomy (NCBI): domain Eukaryota; kingdom Viridiplantae; phylum Streptophyta; class Magnoliopsida; order Poales; family Poaceae; genus Dactylis; species Dactylis glomerata. The sequence goes on along the minus strand of QXEO01001608.1, from coordinate 1,271,853 downwards.
GAAAGTTGCTCAAGTTAAATATTTTAAGGAAAACATTGTGTCACTAATAAGGCTTGAAGTATATATGTAGACTGGCATAATTTCAATGCGACCCTATTATAATTTTGTGAAACACTTCATTAAGGTTTTTTTTTTCCAGTTGATACTACTACCTCCGGTCCAAAATATAAGGCCTCTTTTATTTCTGTTGACCAAGGTTGTGACCAACAATTAGTCTACTAATACGTACATTATTTGACATAAAATTAATATAATTGTATTTCTATTTCAATCCACTTCACTTATAATTGTGATTTTATCACATGAACACATGTCAAATGAGTAATCATTGGTCAAAGCATTGGTCAAAGAAAACAAAATATGCCTTATATTATGGAATGGAGCCAGTACTAGAAATTTTCAAAGAATTTTACTAGTTGTCGGAATCAACAACAAAAATGTGTTATCAGTAGACCTGTTGTGGACTATAAATTATATAACTTTTTCAATAGGCCGTGCAAATAATCCTTAGTAGCCCTATTGAGGACAACATGAAGGCAAGTTTATTTTCCAAGCTTTCACATATATATAGTAGGCTATAATATATTGACCATTTTCATTGGGTTTCTGCCTACCATGCCAATAATTGCAGAAGATCCAATCACATGAAATTCGATATATATGTAACATATTTTACTAAAAACAGCATGAAAATGCATAGTATTAAGTTATTCCCATTGACATCATTTTTTACGTCAAAATATTTTTTTGCATATTCGAAGCCTTGAAGTTGCAAAAGTTAATTTTGCCAGTACTACTTCTAGGAAGATTTTTTTCCCGCAAAACCCATATCTTACTTTTTTTCCTTAACGACATAGTCTTCAAGTGTATGTCATACCTAGGTATCTTTTTTGTTGAACTCTGTTTTGAATAAATGTTTGTACGGCAATGTTTGTATATAAAAAGAATGACCCGTGTGTAGCCGTCGGTGGTTGGTTGTTGGTCGCCGCTGGACCTGTAGTTGAGACAGTACCTCGCCTCTCCCTTCTTGCCGGTGCGCCTCCACGAGGATGGGTACCGCTACTCCACCTGCCTCAGGAGGTCGTGCGGCGGCCAGATCAGCTGACAACCTGCTGCGACCGCTCCCCCCAGTGTGCTGCTGCTTGCCGTCAAGGTCCACGGGTGGCGGCAAGGTAGGTCCTACCGATGTTTCTAGGGGGTTGAAGACTAATCCTAACCGCTTTGACTGTCAAAGATAACGAATCATGATTTTGCACACAAAAAACATGGGTACTGTAGATGTGCGATCATTGATGAGTTGGCAGCGCCCACGGCTTGCTGAAACAGTTAGATTATATATATGTAGATATTATGGCCGCAATATTGCATGATGTTTTTTCAAGTACTATCCAATAATGGCAATTTGCAACGTAGTAGGCCAGCAATTGGAAGTTGCCATCAGATGCACGTTAAAAAAAATTGAACGGCAAGCAGTCGTCACTCCAGAGGAAACGAGAAAGATTTGAAGGTTGCTACACAACAAACGCTTGTTAGGAAATGATTCTATCAAGCACACAAAAGGTAGCCGCATGGGACAGCTAGCCATGCATGCGCATCTTTAAAAAAGCCATGCATGCGAAGTAAAGTTCCTAATTAGCACTAAAATAGAAAATGATATAAGTGCAGATGTCATCATATTAAATATGAAATCTGAAAGTTCAAAATGTTTTGTAGTTTAAATCGTTTATCCGATTTATGAACCGTTTTCACCGTTAGGCTAGATCCTATGTTGATATGTTTCGATGATATTTTTTTGCACCAAAAAGTTATCCACCCTTAACACGTGAGTTATCCAGGTTGTACTATGTAAGTTACCCACCTGTAACATATAAGTTACCCACCATATAAACAGGCTCGGTGGAGTCATTTTCACGAAGATAGAAAATATTGCAAACATAGAACAAATTTTCTATAAATTGAACCACTAGTCTAGCGGTTCAGCTTCATCACCCGTCACCGCTTTCGTGTTGTACTAACGAATCAGCCTCCAAAAGCTACCCGTCAAACATCAAGCATTTTTTTTAAAAATAAATCTAAACTTCTTTTGCATACGATATATAAATTAAGATCTCACTCATCCCCACCAGCCTAAGTCATAGTGAACAAACGTAATATGCAACCAGTAGTCTAATGGCTCGACTTCATCACCCGTTGACACTATCACGGCGTACGGGTGATGAAGCCTCGAAGGGTGTTAAGGTACTGGGGTTTCATCGCTCGTCAACGCTATCGTGTCGACGACGACAAAATCTCGGTACCCTAACATCTAGGTTACGGGGTCGAAACCAAATAAATCTAGCTGACATATAATTAACTAAAAATAGAGGTAACCAAAACTTCATAAAGAACGAGATTACAAAAGTTATCTATCCCTATAAAAATAAAGTAGTTACAAATGGGTAACTTACATGCAAAAGAGTTTCTGCACATCATTTCATATGGTGGACAACTTATATCTTATTTGGTGGGTAACTTATATGCCATAGCATAGATAACTGCTGTGTTAGAGGTGGATAACTTTTAGATCGAAAAGAGTCGTTAATAGATATCAGTATGGGATCTAGTTTCAAAGATCTCATCGCGACTAGTATAATGATGAAAATGGATTTTCAATAGGATAAACGGTTTGAGCTATAAATATTTTTAAATATTCAAATTTCTATATTAAATGCCGATGATTTTAGCAATTTTGGTTTTGGATGCATCCGTGCTGCATGCATGTAAACATAAATAGGATGAAGTGTGAACACAATTAAGATGAAATATAAACGCAATTAAGGTGGAATGGAAATGCGATTAGTGGGGTTCAATCTAGACCACACGATTTTGATCAGACGGTCCATAATTTCTTGCTGGGTAAGACTATTTTTGAAATGCCCTGAAATTAAATATCCCAAAGATTTACCAAGTTGTATAGATGGAGTGTACCAAATCCGGTCCTGGTGCCTATAGTATACTTGGCGTTGTTTCCTTATTTCAAGGGTTATTTTAGGGCACATCAATGCAAGTGTTCCGTCCAATCGACTCAATTGTACGATCTAGATGTAATATACTATTTTAATTATTTGGTGGTATATTTTGATATAATATTATTTAAATCATACATCCGGTTTTCTGGTCGAAGTCCAAGGTTGTAATTTCTCTTATAAGTAATATTGTGATTTTATTCCTGACTTTTTTGACATAAATTACAAAATTAACTATTGGCCCAAACTGACTCAACTAATTTGGATCGTCCGATCGAACAATATACTACATATATAGATGTGTAGTCCAGTGCGTCGTAAAATCTCCCTATCAAGATGGTGGATGTGCTGTTCCCAGGAACCATATACTACACACATAGATGCCGGCTTTTTGACAAATCATTATAGAAAACAACCACTATACTATTTGGGAAAAGGAAAAGTGAGTTGACCTTCCTTCGTCTATCTCGAATTCTGCTACAGAGCATGTTACAGATTTATACATGCATGGATGCATAGATAGATTGACTCGGTAACTAACTAACTAACTACTTATACAACGCAAAAGTATGTGTTTGTAGTATATGTACCTTGGCAGCCGTTAGTGATGTAAGGGTTGCCGTCGTAATTGTCCCAACACCTGCAGACATAGCCTTCTCCGCTGGGAGCCTTGGCACAATTGCTGTTGCCACTAATGCACGCGTATCCCTTAGGTGGCTCCTGTCCTTCAGCTGGACATGCACCACCGTCCCTGATGGCGAAATCGAGTACGAAGGGGACGCCCCTGGGGTGCTTGTTGGCTAGCACCATGCGACCAAACATGTCCTCAGACGAGAAGTTGTACCATGAGCTTTCCACTATCATGCCATAGGAGCACGGACTGTTGGTGCTCATGCCACCGTTGTCGTCTGACAGTCTCTGTGGCTCGAATGTCACTGAGAAAGCACTGATGGAGACATTTACATCAGCTTCAGGAGGGAAGGAGGCCTGGCAGCACCCGCGCCCCGTGCACGACCCGTTTGTGAGGACTTTGTATCTCATGTACGAAAGGCAGGCGAACATGTAGCCAGTCGTGGTGAATATGGATCCCCCCAGCACCATCTTGGCTTTGACGTTCCACCCGACGCCAACGACAACATTCCGCAGCGTCGAAAGGAGGAACGGGCTACCGCCCAACAAATATGTACCTTCAAGCTTGACCAGGTGGTCGCTGCTATAACCGATGGCGCAGTCGGATCTGACCGCGCCGTATCCACGGAGCTCACTCTGCGAGGCTGATATATCCAGGAGCTCGACGGGCGCAGAGGAGTAGTTCATCACACTAGCATAGCTGACACCCGTGTAGTCGGCGGAGTAGTTGGCATCACCCACTATATGATATGTTGAGCTTCTCGAAAGAAACGCTCGAGGGGGGTTGAAGGAGATGTTGCAGATGACCTCGAAGCCATCACGGAAGCAGCCGGCCTTCATGCCGAACGGGAAGGGGATGCTGATGTTGCCGCACTTGTCGGGGCAACCCGCAAGTGTGATCGGCTGCTGTTCAGCATCGGCGGCCAGGAAGTTGTGAGTCGTTGCAAGGAGGAGCAGGATGGGCAGCAGCTGGGAATATTGCGAGGGCATGGTTGCTATGTTGCTTTGCTGCTCTAGCACGCTAAGTCTTCCTCTGCGGATGCATAGGCTTTGCCCATGGTTATATCTATGGGTCCTCTGGTGTGGACGAGGATTATGAAGTGTACTAGTGGCACATTTTATAGAGTAACTAATTAGTCAATTCATTAAAAAATATAAATGATATAGTTTAAACATCGAGTCGAAATTTAAGAAATATCTGTCCGATCAAATTTTAGAGGGTAAGTAATTAACATCTATCATGCATTAGAAGTACAACTGGTGGAACGGGTGGCGCACTAACGGCATCTGTGGTCACCACTACTGCATGCGCATTTCTCTGACCCCGTCTTCGACCTCCTCCCGTTGGCCGTTTATTGTTTCGATAAATCAAATCGTGATGAAATCCTAGGTTTTCTATGTTGAAACTTTAACAAACTGTTTGGATGACCCTAATACGTAAAACGTACCAAGACATTTTCCCTCCCAGACGGAGCCTTGCGCCCTCCTTCCTAAGATAAGTGTATTTCTATATTTTGCCATAAGTTAAATATTTTAAATTTTGACTAAATTTATTTTAAAAAGTAGCAATAAATATCACATTAAATTGGTATAATATGAAATTACATTTCACTACGGATCTAGTAATACTAAACTTGTGCCAGAAATGTTAACACTTTATGAAGGGAGTACGATATAACGTAAATTTTGAAGATCTAATTTAAAATCGTTCCCTTTACTGCTTCCAATGATATGCTTAAATGACAGAATTGAGGGTTCTAGTCAACCAACATAAAGAAAAGATACATCATGGAGTAGCAGTAGGTGCATTCTATTACTAACATACTCCGTACATGATATAAGCTAGATATGACTAAGTCATTCTATTACTAACATACTCCGCAAGTGTGATCGACTGCTGTTCAGCATCGGCAGCCAGGAAGTTGTGAGTCGTTGCAAGGAGGAGCAGGATGGGCAGCAGCTGGGAATATTGCGAGGGCATTATCATGGTGCTATGTTTTGCTGTTCAAGCACGCTAAGTCTTTCTCTGCGGAGGCCTAGGCTTTTCTATATATATACGATTTTGCTATTTCTTAGTAGACTGAGAAATAGCTTAGGGCTCAGTAGAATTTTAGGCCATTAGATTTGCATCATGATTCGTGCAATTGAGTTGCAAGTTGAGTTGCAACTGAGATTTTTTCAGTTGCAAGTGATGTTGCAATAATAGTGAGTTGCAACATGAGTTCCAACTGAGATGTGATACGTCATTCTACTGAGCCATAAGCTATTGCTCAGTAGACTGAGTCCAGACACGCCCATATATATACATATATATATATAGTAGCACTATTCAGGAACCCCCCTTAAGAGATTCCTAAATAAGCTATTCAAGAACCTACCTCCTAACGGGCCCGTAAAAACCGACCGACCGAACCGTCTCACCACGTCACGGAGCGAACCCACCTACTCTCACCTTCTTCTTCTATCGATCCCCCACCTACTCCTACCTTCTTCCTCGATCGAACCTCCCCCACAGCCCCGATCATCTTCCTCCGCCGCCGCGGTACCCCCAGCCAAGCACGGCACCGGCCGGGCCCCATCGTGCGTCTTGCTTTCCCGTCGCCAGCCAAGGTTGCTGCCCTCCTCCATGCTGCCCCCGACCGAATCCCCATAGCCCCGATCCACTTTCCTCCGCTGCCACCGTGGAACCCCCAGCCAAGCGCGGCGCCGGCCGGGCCTCGTCATGCTTCTTGCTTTCCCGTCGCCAGCCAAGGTTGCTGCCCTCCTCCATGCTGCCCCCGACCGAATCCCCACAGCCCTTATCCGCTTTCCTACACTGCCGCCGCGGCACCCCCAGCCAAGCGCGCCGCCGGACAGGCTCCCTCGTGCCTCCTGCTTCCCCGTCGCCGGCTAAGGTTGCTGCCCATCTGCGTGCTGCCCCAGCGACCTCGCGTGCACAATCAAGTCTCCGCTTCTCACTGCCAAAAGCGCGACATCGCGGCTTACGCACGCGGGTCTGGACATGGCCACTCCTCGCCAGCACCCGTGTGGGTTCGGCGCTGCGGCCTCCTGCCCCACGCCGGAGTTTGCCGCTGTCCCGACGTCCTGCCGTGGAGTCAATGGGCGACGCGACCGGCAGTTGATTGGGCGGCATGGACGCGCAGTTCCCTACTCGGCGCCGTCGAAGATGTGAACTACCAAATGCGCTGCCACAGGTCCTGCCGCCGGCCTGGTCTCATCGAGATGGGGAAGGAAGACACCACGTTCTGGAGCACTTCAGACATTTTTCACAAAGTAGTTCAGAGTTCTATGATGCATGCTGACTGCCTGGACCGCGCGACCTTCACGGAAGCTCACACCAGCCACGGCCGGAGTCCACTGGACACTGCTCCAGGTGTCCACACCGAGCCTCTCTCTGATTTACTTTTGCCCTTCTGAACTACCTTTTCTGCTAATAACTACCTTTTCTACTTATATCGATTTATTTATTTGTACTACGTGGAGAAAATGGAAGATGATGTGTGCATTTTCTATGGAGAGGTTCGCTTCATCTATAAATATCAGTTTGATCGCCCATATCTGTTTCTGCTTTGTAATATTATAGTAGTTCACTTCTTATTATTGATAGTTCATTTGCATATTTTTTGCGAGTTCATTTTTTTGGGTGACAGTTCTGTTAAAACAATTTTAAACAGAAATTTTCCTATAAAATGAAAGTGCACTTTCCTGTAAAATGAAAGTTCACTTTCTTGTAAAACGAAAGTTCACTTTCCTGTAAAAAATAACAAAGTTCACTAAACCGGTAAAATAAAAATGTCGTTGTAGTCCGTCTAGAAGTTCACTTACTCATCCCATGAAAGTTCATAAGTCCTTGTCCAGAAGTTCACTTGCCTCATCAAAATGGAAGTGCACTTCCCTGAAAAATTAAAGTTCACTAAAACCCAAAAATGGTCAATTTTCAGTCCGTCAGGAATTTCACTTATCATCGTATGGAAGTTCGCTTGCGTCTATACAGAAGGTTAGAAGGGTTCCTAAATAGTTATTCAGGAACCGGTTCCTAAATAGCAGAGCTATATATATAATAACTATTAAGGAACCCTTTTGAACTTCCATGTATATGAAAGTGAACTTCCGTCTGATCGGAAGTGAACTTCTAGACGGACCGCAAACTAGCCATTTTTAGAGTTTTAGCGAACTTCTATTTTTTATGGGAAAGTGCACTTCCGTTTTGAAGGGGCAAGTGAACTTCTAGAAGGGGTGGTCGTGAACTTTCGCAATATGAGCCAGTGAACTTTTCTACGGACTGCGAATTGCTTTTTTTAGTGGTTTACTGAACTACCTTTTTTAGTGGTTTTATGAACCTCTTTTTTTATGGGAAAGTGAACTGCCGAATAGGCATATGAACTTTCGAAATTTTATACATGCAAGAGAACTTCCACTTTGACAACACATGTGAACTTTGAATGGGGCAAATTGAACTTCCATACGGCAAAAAAGGATAAATTCTCAATGAATAATTAAAAAATTCAAATCGGTGAGTGAACTTCAAAAAATAGTGTCTAAACTGTTAAATATGCAAGCGAACTTCCTGCGCAAAAAATATATTTAACACACAAATGAAGTGAACTTAGGCGCCCATATAAGTGAATCTGTATGCAGAAAAAAGTGAACTAGAGAAACCCGCAAAAGTGAAATGTATCTAGAGGACGTACGCCGATACTGTTAACCTGTGATGTGCATGTGAACTTTTGGGTAGGAAGACCATCTCCGCGCACGTGCTTCCTATGGATAACACAAGCGGCCTCCGTGCACACGACTGAACCGCCCTTGACAACACTGAACCGCCGCAAGTCTCTTGTGTCCCCAACACACCCAATACACTGGTGAGATGTATAGGTGCACTATTTTGGCGAAGAGATAGTGAAATAAAAGTGATATGGATGCTTATAAGTAGTAAATATAATCTGAAATAAATATCGCTGCAAGCAAACATGTAACAAAACTGAATGTACATGGTGTTTCAATGCTTAGAAACAAGGCCTAGAGATCATACGTTCACTAGTGGACACTCTCAATAAAGATAACATAATTGAACACATAAATAACTATATTCACTATGCCACTCTAAACTATTCTCCAATGGATAACGAACACTAATCATGCGTAGGGCTACGAAGAACTCCTCAAAGTTCGCAAGTCCCCAAACTAGATTGCCCCACACAATCACCTTGAGCGCACTAGATGGTTCCAACAAACACCAACAATTCATAGAGACACTAGCCAAAGAGACACACATAATGTGCACACTGTCACCTTCACATCATGGTACAAGGAGTCTCTGGAGATTCCAATAATAAAGCACGGGAGTAGCATAATATATGAAGAATACCATCACTAGTAGTGAAAACCTCATCTGTGGTGCACCAGTATTAGTATTCTATGGCGCATGGGTGGTGCTCCATAGAATCTTCGCCACAAAAATAAGAAATCTGTGGTGCACCAGCACATGCGCCATAGAAATAAGGCATTCTGTGGCGCACCATTCAATATGCGCCACAGAAATAAGGCATTCTGTGGCGCATGAGGGCATGGTGTGCCATAGAATTAGGTGCGCCACTGAATTAAGTTTTAGTGCGCTGCTGATGCCGAATTGATGAAGTAATAATCGGCTAGTTGGGAACCCCAAGAGGAAGGTATGATGAGTATAGCAGCAAGGTTTTTCCCTGAGTAAGAAACCAAGGTATGTCGGTCAGGAGAAGAGCGGACAATACGACTGAAGGTGATGCTTGATAGCCTAGTGACACTCCAACAAGGGCGCCATTTCACGATAAATCAAGTTGGCGAGTCTTCAGCTAGTAGAAATGCCAAACTTGCACACAACACAACCAAATACTTTGTTCCCAACTTGCGATGAGGTTGTCAATCTCACCGGTTTGCTTGAAACAAAGGGTATGAGCGTATCGAGTGGAAAGTGATAATAGTATGTGAGTAAAGTAAACAGGTGATAGCAATATGATGGAAATAGGTCCTCAGAGTATCAGTTTACCAGCTTCATGAAGCCGGGGCAAGCCACCCGGTGTCTATGGTACCATGTCATCCACCCGCATCTTCTTAGGAAGAGTCTGGCTCGAAGATGCGCCCTTCTTATTTCCTCTCTTCCTTGGCTTCTTCACCTGACCTGCTGGGGGTGCTTCGGGTGCTGGTGGTGCTCATGGTGGGGTTGCTTGGGGTGCTGGTGGTGATGATGGTGGTGCTTCGGGTGCTTGGGTTGCTTGGGGTGCTGGTGGTGCTGATGGTGGAGCTTTGGGTGTTGGGGTTTCTTGGGGTGCTGAGGTTGATTCGCGTGGCTCCCCGACGATCGTCTTATACAGCGTGTTAGGGCTAAAAATGGTAGCCGGCTTGACTTGAGCTGGATTGCCAGCCTCCGGAGGAGTGTCTTGCAGAGAAAAACCCGTGAAGGTCAGGCGCTGCGTGACTGTAGTGGGACGACCAAGTTGATCGCCATGAGTGCGGAAGACTTCTTCATCCATACAAGGCATGTACATATCTTGGCTGCAGGTGCCAGTGTTGATGTAGGCATCGATGTCATCATCATCATCATTGCCATCAAGTGGCACCATGTCCTGGAAGTTAGGTGGTGGCGGTTGCGATGCTGGCGCTTGGCGTACCTTGCGTTTGGTCGACGGTCGTTGCGGTAGCTTTCCCAACAGCTGTTGGTGGTGTGTGGTGGTGGCGGCGATCGTCGGTTCCTTCCGGGTGGCGGCGGCGACCGCCGGTTCCTTCAGGGTAGTGGCGGCGGTGACCGCCGGTTCCTTCAGGGTAGTGGCGGCGGCGACCGCCGGTTCCTTTAGGGTAGTGGCGGCGGTGACCGCCAGTTCCTTAAGGGTGGCGGCGGCGCGGGGCCGGACGATCTTGGGCCGGATGATAGGGGAGGTGGCGCCGATGTTGCACCTAACACTCGGAAGACCCCCCCAGACGGATCTGGTTCTTCGGCCATGTCATAAGCCAACCGATGCAATTCCCAAGGACCATAACGTCGTCCAACTCTGCGCCCGGAGGTTGATCGGGGGGAGGAGGTCGCGGTACTCCGGCACTACCATTGCCAACTTGACCTTCATCAAATGATCTGCAATGTTTCTACGGTGCATAGTTCGGCTGGGCATGGCAGTGCCGCTAGCAACATCCATCAACTTGCCGCCGGGCTCCACCACATGCAGGAGTATGCAAGGTTCGTCCTGATTCAGGGGCATCACTACTAGGGAAACCCTTATCTGTGGCCCACTAATTTGGGCTTCAGTGGCGCACCAGTGGTGCGCCACGCATATCAAGCCACTGGTATTTATTACCAGTGGCGCACGCCCACGTGCGCCACGGTTAAGTATCCTATCCGTGGCGCACCTAAGAGGGGTGCGCCACGCATAATATCTGTGGCGCACCCAATTTAGGTGCGCCACAGATAGGGTGCGCCACTGGCAATAAAAATGGTGCTCCACTGATATGTTTTCTATTTGTATTTTTTTCGAGAATACAGCAGAAATACACAGTATACAGCACAAAAATATATAGTATATAGCAGAAATGCAAAGATATACACATCAGTAACACAGGAATTCACCAAAATACATCAATATGAAGTCAAGTGTCGGAAGACATCAATATAAAGTCAAGTGTTGAAATACATCAATATGAAGTCAAGTGTCGAATCATTACACAAGTTAAGTACAACTTTGATCATTACATAACATATATAGAGTTACATATCACCTAGACTACTATATGAATGAATAGATCACACCGGCAACGACGATGAGCAAGATCGAGACCATGATCAAGAACTTCATCTGATTCTTCTTCCACACATGTCTCCTCCACTTGGAAACCGCGAGCTCTCTTGTCTTGTACCCTTTGTAGCAGTTGCCGCTGAAGTTGGTCACCTATGCCTGGCAGTCCTCCCACTCCTCGTAGACTCCTGGAACCCGACCACTGTACACCACGTACCACTTCGCCATCTCTCTATAGACATGCAGTATATATGTTATGCAACGAAAGGAATGACAAAGTGCAAAAACATGCTTGCATGATCACAAATACTATGGCAAGGATTCATAAACCTAGAATAAAACATAGCATGGATGACGATCGATCATATATAAGCAAGTCCAACATCGATCGTCAAGGCATTACGAGCCTCGGCAAGTTAAGGTTTACACACACATATCCAACAATAGTTCGGAAACAACAATAGGATAGTAAAGTGAAGGGTTTCGCAGCATAGTAAATCAAAAAAATTCCTACGGATGCGAACAAGAAAGCTAAGATCTAATCTAGGAGATGTAATCAACGAGAGAGGTAGATGAGATCTTCATACCCTTGAAGAAATCGCATAGCGGAAACGTTCAATAGAACATGGATGATGTAGTCCTACTAGCCGTCTCCTCCTCGCGATCCGATCCAATCCAACGCCGCAAGTGGCGACGCCTCCGAGAGATGCACATGTACAGCGCACCAACGACTCCGCCTTCCCGGTCCAGCGAGATATGGTGGAGTGGTAGATGGGATCGACAACACGACAGCGTAGTGTCTATGGTGGAGAATATGCGCCGACAGGGCTTCGCCTATTTGCATGGTGGAGAAAGAACAAAGAAAGGAGGCTTCAGAAAGCGGGCAGCGGCTCCACGCAAATTTTGGTCTAACCAAACCGGCGGTCGGCGGATCCTTTATATAGCTGACCAAACTTGCATGAGGGGCTAGGTCACGGAATCAGCTAGGATCGAATCAATCAAATCGTGATCGTCGGCCACGATCGGCCACGGCCATGTGCAGCAGGCCGAAAGCCCAAAAGGCCTCAAGTGGCACATGCACGCACGCGAGCGAGAGTCCAGCTCCTGGCCGCTCCGATCGTTCCGATCGAGCGAGCCAGCGAGTCCTGGCGGCCGCAATTTTTTTATTCCTTTTTTTCTCTATTTATTTCTTCTAAATAAATAGCATTCAATATTTATTAATTCATATAATTAATAAATACTAATATTTTCCACCGAGAACAATTCCGTAACTTTCTGAAACATTTTCACATATATCCCGAAACTACCCTAGCGTTGATTTGCGTTAAGTGTGTGACCCTACGGGTTCGAGAATGCGCGGACATGATCTCCATCAATAATCAATAGCGGGATCTGGAAATCCATATTGACTCCCACGCACTCAGCGATGATCATATCGGATGAACCACAATGTCAGGATTCAAGCAATCCCGTATTTGCATTCCCTTCGTCTCACGATATTTTACTCGTCCGAGATTCGATCATCGGTATCGGCATACCTAGTTCAATCTCGTTCAAAGCAAGTACTTTACTCGTTCCATAATCCGATATCACTTTGTGATTAACTCCTTAACCACGTGCTTGCAAGCGATGTTGATATCGATTACCGAGTGGGCCCGAAGTATATCTCTCCGACTCAGGATGGACAAATTCCATCTCGATACACACAACCCAACAAGTACTTTCCGATCACCTGAGAGACTCCTTTATGATCACCCTTTCATAGGATGACGTTTGATGACCTCAAAGCTCTCTTCCAGCACTAGGGAGTTGTATTATCTCATGGTCTAAGAAATACAATACTTGACATAGGAAAAAGCTTCGCAATGATGAACACAATGACACGATCTAATTGCTGTGCTTTATTTGGGTCTGTCCATCACATCATTCTCCTAATGACATGATCTCATTATTAATTGACAACTCATGTCTATGGTTAGGAAACCTTAACCATCATTAATCAATGAGCTAGTCCATAGAGGCATACTAGGGACACGGTGTTGTTCATAAACCACACAAGTATTAAAGTTTCCGCTTAATACAATTCTAGCATGGAATATAAACATTATCATGAACAAGAATTATAATAATAACATCTTTATTATTGTCTGTAGGGCATAATTCCAACAGTCTCCCACTTGCACTAGAGTCAATAATCTAGTTTATATCTGGCAACAATCTAACACCCATGGCATTAAGGTGCTGATCATGTTTTGCTCGTGGAAGAGGTTTAGTCAATGGATCTGCGACATTCAGATCCGTATGTACTTTGCTAATCTTCAGATCTCCATCTGATATATAATCTCGAATTATATGGAAACGGCGGTTGATGTGCTTGGTCTTTGGATGATATCTTGGTTCCTTAGCCAGTGCTATGGCGCCAGTGTTGTCGCACAATATCTCCAGTGGGTCCAAGGCATTTGGAACCACACCAAGCTCAGTGATGAAGTTCCTGATCTAAACTCCTTCACTTGATGCTTCCGAAGCAGCCATGTATTCCGCTTTGGTTGTAGATCCCGCGATCACGCTTTGCTTGCAGCTTCTCCAGCTCACAGCTCCACCATTCAAAATATAAACGTATCCTGTCTGAGATTTAGAATCATCTGGGTCGGTGTCGAAGCTAGCGTCGACGTAACCTTTTACGACAAGCTCCTCATCACCTCCATAGACCAAGAACATTTCTTTAGTCCTATTTAAATACTTTAGGATGTTCTTTACGGCTGTCCAGTGTTCCACTCCTGGATCACTTTGGTATCTGCTCGTCAAACTAAAAGCATTGGACACATCCGGTCTAGTACACAGCATGGCATACATGATAGAACCTATGGCCGAGGCATATGGCACTTTGCTCATAGTATCTCTATCTTTTACCGTAGCTGGACACCGAGCCTTGCTCAATATCTTACCTGACAACATGGGCAATGAACCTTTCTTTGCTTTATCCATTCTGAACCTTTTTAGAACTTTGTCCAGGTATGTACTTTGGCTTAAAGCTATTAGGCGTCTTTGTCTATCTCTATAGATTTTGATGCCTAATATATAAGCAGCTTCTCCTAGATCTTTCATTGAAAAACATTTATTCAAATAACTCTTCACATCGTTAAGCATGCCGATGTCATTTTCAATAATCAATATGTCATCCACATATAGTACTAAAAATGTCACCGAGCTCCCACTCACTTTCTTGTAGATACAAGCTTCGTAGCAATTTGGAACAAATCCAAAAATCTTGATCACTTGATCAAAACGAAGGTTCCAACTCTGAGATGCTTGCTTCAGTCCATAAATGGAACGCTAAAGTTTGCACACCTTATTAGCATCCTTAGGATCGACAAAACCTTCGGGTTGCATCATATACAACTCTTCATCAATATTGCCATTGAGGAACGCAGTCTTGACATCCATCTGCCATATTTCATAATCATGAAACGCAGCAATTGCTAATAAAATCTGAATGGACTTAAACATCACTACGGGAGAGAAAGTCTCATCGTAGTCAACACCTTGAACTTGCCGAAAACCTTTTGCGACAAGCCGAGCTTTATAGACAGTAACATTACCATCCGCGTCCGTTTTCTTCTTGAAAATCCATTTGCACTCAACGGCCTTACGGTCGCTAGGAGGGTCCACCAAAGTCCATACTTGGTTTTTGCTCATGGATCCCAATTCAGATTTCATGGCCTCTAGCCATTTCTCAGAGTCTGGGCTCATCATCGCTTCCTCATAGTTCGCAGGTTCACTGTTGTCTAACAACAAGACGGTTAAGACAGGGTTGCCGTACCATTCAGGAGTGGCACGTGATCTTGTCGACCTGCAAAGTTCAGTAGTAGCATCGTTTGAAGTTTCATGATCCTTGTCATTAGCTTCCTCTCTTGTTGGTGCAGACGGCTCCGGAACAACTTCAGGTGCTGCGCTACTCTCCAACTTGAGAGAAGGTTCAATAACCTCGTCTAGCTCTACCTTCCTCCCACTCACTTCTTTCGAGAGAAACTCCTTCTCAAGAAAGGATCCATTCTTTGCAACAAATGCTTTGCCTTCAGATCTGTGGTAGAAGGTATACCCAATCATTTCCTTAGGGTATCCTATGAAGACGCATTTCTCTGCTTTGGGTTCGAGTTTGTCCGGCATCAACTTCTTGACGTAAGCTTTGCATCCCCAAACTTTAAGAAATGACAACTTAGGTTTAGCACCAAACCATAGTTCATACGGTGTCGTCTCAACGGATTTAGATGGTGCCCTATTTAAAGTGAATGCAGCGGTTTCTAATGCATAACCCCAAAATGATAACGGCAAATCTGTAAGAGACATCATCGATCGCACCATATCTAATAGTGTTCGATTCCGGCGTTCAGACACACCATTGCGCTGTGGTGTTCCGGGTGGCGTGAGTTGCGAAACGATTCCGCTTGCTTTAAGATGCGTGAGAAAATCATAACTCAAATACTCACCTCCACGATCGGATCGCAGAAATTTAATTTTCCTGTTACGATGGTTTTCCACTTTGTTCTGAAATTCTTTGAACTTTTCAAACATTTCAGATTTATGTTTTATTAAATAGATATACCCATATCTACTTAAGTCATCAGTAAAAGTGAGAAAATAGCGATATCCACCGCGCGTCAAAACACTCATTGGTCCGCACACATCGGTATGTATGATTTCCAATAAGTCCGTTGCTCGCTCCATTATTCTGGAGAACGGGGTTTTGATCATCTTGCCCATGAGGCACGGCTCACACGTGTCAAATGATTCAAAATCAAGAGACTCCAAAAGTCCATCAGAATGGAGTTTCTTCATGCGTTTTACACCAATATGACCTAGACGGCAGTGCCACAAATAAGTTGGATTATCACTATCTACTTTGCATCTCTTAGCCTCAATGTTATGGATGTGCGTTTCATTGCTTTCGAGATTCAGAAGAAATAAACCATTCACAACAGGTGCATGACCATAAAAGATGTTATTCATATAAATAGAACAACCATTATTCTCAGATTTAAATGAATAACCATCTTGCAATAAACACGATCCAGATATAATGTTCATGCTCAACGCAGGCACATAATAACATTTATTAAGGTTTAAAACTAATCCCGAAGGTAAAACTAAGGAGAGCGTGCCGATGGCCATCACATCAACTTTCGATCCATTGCCAACGCGCATCGTCACCTCATCCCTTACTAGCCGCCGTCTATTCCGTAGCTCCTGTTTCGAGTTACAAATATTAGCAACTGAACCAGTATCATATACCCAGGCACTACAATGAGCGCTAGTAAGGTAAACATCAATAACATGTATATCAAATATACCTTTAATGGTGCCAGCCTTCTTGTCCGCTAAGTACTTCGGACAGTTACGCTTCCAGTGACCCTTGTCCTTGCAATAGAAGTACTCAGTGTCTGGCTTAGGTCCAGACTTGAGCTTCTTCTCAACAGGGGCAACGCGCTTGCCGCTGCCTTTCTTGAAGGATCTCTTTGCACCCTTAGCTTTCTTGAAGCTAGTGGTCTTGTTGACCATCAACACATGATTATCTTTCTTGATATCCACCTCCGCAGCTTTCAGCTTTGCGAAGAGCTCAGTGATCGTATCAGTGGTACCAATTTGATTGTGAGTAACTGCAAAGCCTTTGTAGCTAGGAGGGAGTGATTACAGAACTCTGTCAATCTTGAGCTCTTCTGGAATCTTGCAGTCCAGTTGCTCAAGGCGTTGAGTGTAGCCCGACATCTTAATGGCGTGCTCACTAATGGAACTCCCTTCCTCCATCTTGCAGTTAAAGAACTTCTCAGAGATCGCATATCTCTCAGAACGGGCTTGAGTCTGAAACATGGTTTTCAGTTCCTCAAGTATCTCAAAGGGCCCGTCGAACTCCTCAAAACGATTTTGAAGTTCCGGTTCCATAGCAAACAACATGGTACTCTTAATCACTCCATAATCATCTTTGCGTGACTGATAAAGAGCTTTTTCATCAGCCGGCGCATCAGTAGCAGGGGCGTCACCTAGCGCTTTCTCAAGTACATAGGCTTTTTGTCCGCCAGCGAGAATGATTCTCAGATTGCGGAACCAGTTGGTGAAGTTAGACCCATTGTTCTTAAGCTTTTCTTTCTCAGCAAAAACGTTGAAGTTGAAGTTGGACTTAGCCATTTGATCTACAAAATTTGCAAGTACAATTTAGACTATGTTCATGATAACTAGTTCAACTTAATCAAATTACTAGATGAACTCCCACTAAATTCAACATCCCTCAAGTTGTTCAGTGAACATGATCCAAATTCACCACACCTAATCCGATCTTCATGAGAAGAGATGTGGTTTCAATGGTGGACAACTAAGTGTCGATCATATCATTCATATGACTCATGTTTACCCTTTCGGTTCATGTGTTCCGAGGCCATGTCTGTACATGCTAGGCTCGTCAAGTCAAACCCAAGTATTTCCGCGTGTGCAAAACTGGCTTGCACCCGTTGTATGTGAACGTAGAGTTTATAGCACCCGATCATTACGAGGTGCTTGAAAACGACGAACTTTCGCAACGGTGCATACATGGGGAGAACACAATTTTATCTTGATCTTTAAGTGAGGAATCATCTTATAATGCTACCGTCACGATCTAAGCATAATAAGATACATAAAAGGATAAACATCACATGCATATAATTTTATGTGACATGGTATAGCCAATCTCCGCGCAATGATCTCTATCTTGTGCGCGCCGGCATGATCTCCATCACTCCACCATGATTTCCTCCACCACAAATAGAAACTACAACTATTGCTAACTACTTAGCGATAAAGTAAAGCTATTACATGGCGTATAAGAAGTTGACACGCAGGTCATACACAATTATAAAGACAACCATATGGCTCCTGCCGGTTGTGAACTCATCGACATGCAAGTCGTGAAAGATTACAAAACATGATCATTGCATACATCACATATATCACATCACATCTTGTGGCCATACCATATCACAAAACA
The DNA here is from genome assembly GCA_007115705.1 of Dactylis glomerata. NCBI lineage: Eukaryota > Viridiplantae > Streptophyta > Magnoliopsida > Poales > Poaceae > Dactylis > Dactylis glomerata. The sequence goes on along the minus strand of QXEO01001608.1, from coordinate 1,253,443 downwards.
CTCCCTGCAAAAACAAGTTAGACGTCTCTACTTTGTTGTTGCATGTTTTACGTGGCTTATGGGAGTTACAAGTTAAGAACGATTCTTACCTACGAAAAGCCACAACGGTGATATTATGGTTGCTAACATCCGTTGTAAATCTCATGACTACTATAGTGAGAGAAACTGGCATCCACCAGCCGCATGTGTGGAACAAGCCACACGTCAAGTGCGGAGCCGGTCTCGTGAACGAGGTCGCGTAAAGTTGGCCTGGACCGCTTCGATCTCACTATGCCGCGCCATAAGAAATACAAAACAAAGAGGTTTGCAATAGAAAACATCAACGCCCACAACAAGCATGTTGCGTTCTACTCGTGAAACACATCTACGCACAGATCTAGCTCTGATACCACTGAAGGGTTTCGCAGCATAGTAAATCAAAAAAATTCCTATGGATGCGAACAAGACAGCCAAGATCTAATCTAGGAGATGTAATCAACGAGAGAGGTAGATGAGATCTTCATACCCTTGAAGAAATCGCACAGCGGAAACGTTCAACAGAACGTGGATGATGTAGTCGTACTAGCCGTCTCCTCCTCGCGATCCGATCCGATCCAACACCGCAAGTGGCGACGCCTCCGAGAGATGCACACGTACAGCGCACCAACGACTCCGCCTTCCCGGTCCAGCGAGATATGGTGGAGTGGTAGATGGGATCGACAGCACGACAGTGTGGTGTCTATGGTGGAGAATATGCGCCGACAGGGCTTCGCCTATTTGCGTGGTGGAGAAAGAACAAAGAAAGGAGGCTTCAGAAAGCGGGGAGCGGCTCCGCGCAAATTTTGGTCTAACCAAACCGGCGGCCGGCGGATCCTTTATATAGCTGACCAAACTTGCATGAGGGGCTAGATCACGGAATCAGCTAGGATCGAATCGATCAAATCGTGATCGTCGGCCATGATCGGCCATGGCCATGTGCAGCAGGCCCAAAGCCCAAAAGGCCTCAAGTGGCACATGCACGCACGCGAGCGAGAGTCCAGCTCCTGGCCGCTCCGATTGTTCCGATCGAGCGAGCCAGCGAGTCCTGGCGGCCGCAATTTTTTTTCTTCCTTTTTTTCTCTATTTATTTCTTCTAAATAAATAGCATTCAATATTTTCCACCCAGAACAATTCCGTAACTTTCCGAAACATTTTCACATATATCCAGAAACTACCCTAGTGTTGATTTGCGTTAAGTGTGTGACCCTACGGGTTCGAGAATGCGCGGACATGATCTCCATCAATAATCAATAGCGGGATCTGGAAATCCATATTGACTCCCACGCACTCAGCGATGATCATATCGGGTGAACCACGATGTCAGGATTCAAGCAATCCCATATTTGCATTCCCTTCGTCTCACGATATTTTACTCGCCCGAGATTCGATCGTCGGTATCGGCATACCTAGTTCAATCTCGTTCACAGCAAGTACTTTACTCGTTCCGTAATCCGATATTACTTTGTGATTAACTCCTTAACCACATGCTTGCAAGCGATGTTGATATCGATTACCGAGTGGGCCCGAAGTATATCTCTCCGACTCAGGAGGGACAAATTCCATCTCGATACACACAACCCAACAAGTACTTTCCGATCACCTAAGAGACTCCTTTATGATCACCCTTTCATAGGATGATGTTTGATGACCTCAAAGCTCTCTTCCGGCACTAGAGAGTTGTATTATCTCATGGTCTAAGGAATACAATACTTGACATAGGAAAAAGCTTCGCAAAGATGAACACAATGACACGATCTAATTGCTGCGCTTTATTTGGGTCTGTCCATCACATCATTCTCCTAATGATATGATCTCATTATTAATTGACAACTCATGTCTATGGTTAGGAAACCTTAACCATCATTAATCAATGAGCTACTCCATAGAGGCATACTAGGGACATGGTGTTGTTCATAAACCACACAAGTATTAAAGTTTCCGCTTAATACAATTCTAGCATGGAATATAAACATTATCATGAACAAGAATTATAATAATAACATCTTTATTATTGCCTCTAGGGCATAATTCCAACATAAAGTTTACGATACATCGACCCAACACCGCTAGCTTGCCACAGACATGTGCATACCACCAGTAGATGTGCCATAGAATTTATTTCCTTTTTTTAAATATTTTAGTTATTAGATGCATACATGTGCATACACAAAACATGTGCATATCTTTTTGTCTTTCTTGTGTAACATGTGCATATCTTTTTGCTATTTTTTTGTCTAACACACACATGTGCATACACACACAAAAAATCTCGATCACACACACATGCATGTGCATACACATGTGCATGCATAAACAAAAAAAAGTCTCGATCACACACACATGTGCATACTTAAAAGTCTTCTCCGTCCGGTTCCGAGCTAGCTTAGCGTTTCTTCACAGTCTTCTTGCCCTTCTTATTGGCGGTTAAATACTTTATGCCGGCCACCTTGAGATTTCTTCGTCTGAATGGACAACCTTTAGTAGGTAGGGAGGTCTTCCTTCTTACTTTACTAGTAGTAGGCATGTCGAAGTGCTTGTCAAATTCCTCCTCGATCTTCGGGTCACCGTTCTTGTCCAAGTCTTCCTCGTTTGCGTCTCCTTCCATTCCTATGATGCTCCTCTTGCCCCTCCTCATGACAACACGGCTAGGCCTCGACGGGTCGGTGATGAAGAAGCATAGGTCAACTTGGCTACCGAGTACCCATGGCTCATTTTTGGCGGATGCGTTCTTCGATTTGGCATCCGGTATAACCATGGTGGTGAAATATCGACCTTCTTTTTCGACCTTCTTGGCCCATCTCACACGGAACATTGGCACCATATCTCCACAGTAATTGAGCTCCCATATCTCCTCGATCCTTCTAAAAAATCTTTCCTTGACACTAGTCTCGTCATCGGCGTATGATAGCATAGTTACTCTTGAGTTTTGATTTTCACTATTCCTGTCCTTTTCCTCGGTGTAGAATCTGTAACCGTTGATGTTGTACCCCCGATAGGTCCTTACGTTATTCCCGGGCCCTGTGATAAGGTGTATATAAGTTTTTCATCTTTGGTAGAAGGCCTTCTGCTCTATACTTGAAGCAGTTGACTTTGCTTAAACCAACGCATGAAGCTGGAGTTGTGCTCTTTGGTTACGTCTCCCATCTTCCTTGGCCGGCCCATATCGATGTAATTCTGCTCGATTATGTTTTTGTGCTCTTGCACAAAAGGTTCGACCAATTTTAAGTGTTGTAGCGCGACCCGGTGAGCCCTTTCAAAGTTGTCGCGTCGATTGACAATGCCAACATGGACTGAGCAGTAGCCCTCGTGGTGACCGAATCCAGCAAGCCTGCCGAGGTGCATCCTGGTGGGCAGACCAACATGATCCTGGTCGTCCTCGGTGCTTAGATAATTCTGGCAGAAGAAGATGCACTCATAGGTTAGGAACCCCTTGGCCATGCTTGCGTCTGGATGGGCCCTATTGCGAACGTATCCTTTCATGACACAGTTCTGCCTTTCGAAAGGCATCATTTTGTGGAGGAACGTCGGGCCGAGCTGCCTGATGTCATCAACGACATGGAGAAGGAGATGGACGCATATATCACAAAATGCGGGCGGGAAGTAAATCTTGAGCTCACATAGTATCACCACGATCTCATCCTGTAGCATCTTGAGCTGCCTCACGCCGATCGACTTCCTGGTGATAATGTCAAAGAAGTTGTAAAGGCCAAACAGTGTATCATGGACGTGCTCGTCCATTATCCCTCGGATCGCAACGGGAAGTATATGCGTCATGAGCACGTGACAATCGTGAGACTTCATCCCGGTGAACCTCTTCTTCGCTACGTCCAGATATCTGCTTATATTCCCCGAGTAACCGTGAGAAACTTTCACTCGTAGGAGGCACCTGAAAATCTGCTCGAGCTCCTCTGGACTCATTGTGAAGCAGGCAGCGGGAAGCACCACCGCGTTCTTCTTAGCCCTTTTGCGGAGACGTTGAGTCCCTTCCCACTGATCATCATCATCATCGTCGTCGTTGTCATCAGTATCGGGGGCTTGAAGAGCTTTTCTGATGCCAAAATCTTTCAGATCGTATCTTGCTTTCGGCCCATCCTTGGACTTTTCCGAGTTGTAAAGAGTGCCAAGCAGACTCTCGGTAACGTTCTTCGTAATGTGCATGACATCGAGGCTGTGGGGCGTGTGGAGGACCTTCTAGTACTCCAAGTCGTGGAAAATAGACCTCGCTTTCCATACACCGAGCAGCGGCTCTGGCTTCGGTCGCTTCTTTCCCGACGCTGGGCACTCCTTCCAATTTTGTAGAAGATCGTCGATTTCTACGTCGCTCCTCTGTCGCGGGGGTCCATCGGGCTCATCTTTACCATTGAATAGATCACCGCATTTTCTCCACGGGTGATCCAAGCGAAGCCACCTTCAAGCACCTGGGTACACGGTTTTCGAGGACCCAGGATCCCTTGGTAGCTGTAGATGTGGGGTCTCGTCCACGCAGTTCACACAGCCGCAGAATCTGTGGCTGACCTGGGCAGATACGTATGCGCAACCAGGATAGTCCATGACCGTCGTGATCAACGCGGCTCTCATATCGAAATAAGTTCTACTGTAGGCGTCCCACGTACGGGGTGGCATCTTCCACAATGTGTCTAACTCCTCTTTCAGCAGCCTGAGATACAAATGCATGTCGACACCTGGTTGTTTCGGCCCCTGAATGAGAATACTCAGGTGTATGTACCTTTGCTTGGTGCACAGCCACGGGGGTAGGTTGTAAGGCCATAAAAACACAGGCCAGGTGCTATATGTACTACTCTGGTTGCCGAATGGATTGAGTCCATCGGTGCTCATACCCAGCCTGATGTTCCTTCCGTCGCCCCCGAACCTAGGGAAGGCGATGTCCAATGCTTCCCACTAGCCAGCGTCTGAAGGGTGTGTCAGCATATAGCCCATCTCCTGATCTTCTTCGGGCTTCTCCCTTTCCGCGTGCCATTGCATGAGCTTTGCTTCCTTAGGGTCCACGAAATACCGCTGCAGACGGGGAGTGATAGGAAAGTACCATACCACTTTTCGAGGTACCTTCTTGTTCCCAACCTTGTACCGTCCATGGCCGCACACCGGACATGTGGTCATGTCCTTGTACTCCCCCCGATAAATCACGCAATCATTGATGCAGGCGTGGTATCTTTCGTGCGGTAGGTCAAGAGGGCACACAACTTTCTTGGCTTCCTCGATACTACTTGGCAATGTGTTCCCCTCTGGGAGATGATCGTGCCAGAATTTCATGTTCTTGCTGAAGCTGGAATCGGTCCATTTATTCTGCATCTTCATCTGCAGACAATCAAGCGTTACATGCAAGCGCGTATCCTGCGGACGACACCCAGGAAATATTGGAGTCATCCCGTCTTTCTCCATTTGCGCCAGCTTGGCTCTCTCTCTGGCTGCAGCTCTGTCATTGCTCGTCTCCTGGAGGAGCAGATCTTGAACATGAGAGTCCCGCAAGGCCGAAATTAGCGGAGTCGCACCAGAATCTTCTTCTTCATCATGATCTTCTCTGCCGGCAACTTCTACTTCATGATGATCTTCTCCGCTGACTTCTTCTTCATGATGATATTCTCCGCCGACATGTGGTGCTTCGTCATCTCGCTCGCCACCATGGTCTTCATGCGCACCGTTTTTTGGGGCCAGCTGCACCTGGTTGTCCTGCATGAAACCGCGCCTCAGCAGGTGCTCCTCCAGTTGTCTGGAATTAGGGTTGATCCAGCGCTCGAGTTTGCATGATCGACACGAACATCTTATCTGGCGCCTATTGTTCCGAATCATGTCCTCCTTCGCGTCTTTCTTGTATCTACTAATTCGAGCGGAACTCATCAAGAGGACCATGGTTGTCTGCCAATGGTATACATAGAGCAGAAAATTAGAACCGCAACACATGCACACACATGCATGGACCTCTCCTAAAGGAATACATAGAGCGGAAAAATTCGGCATGACCTCTCCTAAAGGTAGGACGTATGGGTAGTGCAAAAATTTGCCGAAACAGAAATGAATCAACGTCTCGACAAACATCCATGCACCACACCGGCACACACACAAGCGCTTCACGTGCAACAATCATCCATACACAAGATTGACATGCATATGCATGTCCCCTCCAAATACTCACCTTATAGATTCGATACCAAGACGAGACCGCGATCGATGAGTTGGAGAGGAGGAGAGAGTATGGAGAGGCTTCTCCTCACCACCAATTACGTATCAACCAAAGTAAGTGCAATAAGTACTAAAGAAAGTGAAAAGTATGGCCAAAATGGGATGAGAGGGAAGGGGGGACGAGCTAGATCTAGATGGAGGAGAGGAAGATGAATGGCTTGGGAGTGTGGTAGCTAGGTGGGAGGTTGGCACTTTTCTAGGTGGGATGAGCTAATTCTGTGGCGCACCAAGACCAGTGCGCCACAGAATTAGAGCATTCTATGGCGCACCAGGGCTAGTGCGCCACAGAATTACTCTAATTCTGTGGCGCACTGGTCTTGGTGCGCCACAGAATACTCTAATTCTGTGGCGCACTGGCCCTGATGCGCCACAGAAATAGAGGAACCAATGATTGGGGCTGGCAGGGCATGGGTCCCAACCTATTTCTGTGGCGCATGGTCTTTTGGTGCGCCATAGAAATGATATATTTTTTGTGGCGCACCAGGTCTGGTGTGCCACAGAATTAATTTCTATGGCGCACTGCTGGCTAGTGCGCCACAGAATATCATCCCATCTATATGGGCTTTCCTACTAGTGCATATACCAATTCAACTAGATACAAAGCTCACGATCACATATAGATCACATCATGGGAGAGGGAGATGAACCACATAGCTACCGGTAGAGCCCTCAGCCCCGGGGGAGAACTACTCCCTCCTTATCATGGGAGACAACAACATTGAAGAAGATGGCGGTGAAGTCGATGGAGACGGCGATGGTGGCGATGGAGATTGCTCTGGGGGCACTTCCCCATCCTGGCAAGGTGCCGGAACAGAGACTTCTGTCCCCTGAATCTCGTCAGTGGCGGCGGCGGAGCTGTGGGACTTCTTCTGGAAAATTGCCGAACAATTTAGGGTTTTCGCGTCAAAGGGAACTTATAGGCAGAAGGGAGGTGTCAGAGGTGGACCAGGGCCTCCACACCATAGGGTGGCGCGCCTAGGGGTCTGATACATCTCTAACGTATCCATAATTTTTGATGCTCCATGCTTGTTTTTACACCATTTGTTTAGTGTTTCATTACACTTCCTGGCATTTTTATGCATTTTCTGGAACTAACCTATTAACGAGATGCCACAGTGCCAGTTCCCTGTTTTCTGCTGTTTTTGTGTTTCAGAAAAGTTACAAAGGAAATATTCTCGAAATTGGATGAAACCAAAGCCAGTCGTCCAGATATTCCACGGAGCTTCCAGAAGACCGAAGAGGAGCCGGAGGAGAGCCACTGGTGGGCCACACCACCAGGGGCGTGGCCTGGGGCTGGCCCATGCCCCCCTATGGTGAGCCCCACTAGGGCCACTTCTGACGACGCCCCTTCGCCTATAAAGACCCCCCGATGGGAAAACCTAAAGACCCGATCACTTTTCCAGAATACATTGCGATCCACCGCCGCCGTCGACCCGAAGATCGGGAGGGTCCAGAAGCTCTTCCTGGCACCCTGCCGGAGAGGAGAATCGCCACCGGAGGTCTTCTTCATCGCCATGCTTGCCTCCGGCGCGATGAGTGAGTAGTCTACCTTGAACTATGAGTCCATAGCAGTAGCTAGTTGGTTGTATTCTCCACCATGTGCTTCATGTTTAGATCTCGTGAGCTGCCTTACATGATCGAGACCACCGTTATGTAATTATACATGTTGTGTTTGTTGGGATCTGATGAATATTGGTGTTATGATTGAGTTGATGTACTGAATATTATCTTATGTTATCTCTATATTGTTTATGATCTTGCATGCTCTCCGTTGTTAGTAGCTATCTTGGCCGAGTAGTTGCTAGTGACTCCAAGAGGGGGTATTTATGCTCGATAGTGGGTTCATGCCTCTATTTAATCTGGGGAAGTGAAAGAAATCTCTAAGGTTGTAGATGTGTTGTTGCTACTAGTGGGAAAACAACATTCATATGCTCAAGGGCATATGCTTTGTTTACATTACACACTTTGCTTAATGCAATTATCTGTTGTTCATAACTTAATACTTGTGGAGTTCTCGGATTGATTCGCCACAAGTGCATTATTAGTCATAGATGCTGTTGGATGGCGGTCTATGTATCTTGTTGTAATGCCCAGAGTAAATCTCATAGTGATCCTCTCGACATGCACGTTGTCTTTATTCTATCAATTGCCCAACTGTAATTTGTTTACCCAGCATGTGTTATTTTATCTTATGGAGAGACACCGCTAGTGAACTATGGACCCCGGTCCTATTTCCATTATATTGCTATCATCTGTTTACTTTTCTCGCACTATTTACTTTACTCGCATATTACTATTGCTTTCCGCTCGATACGCTCATACCCTTTGTTTCAAGCAAATCGGTGAGATTGACAACCTGATCGTAAGTTGGGAACAAAGTATTTGGTTGTGTTGTTGATATCCCACAAGTATAGGGGATCGTGTGTAGCCTTTTTGATAAGTAAGAGTGTTGAACCTAATGAGGAGCTAAAGGTAGAATAAATATTCTCTCAAGTTCTATCAACCACTGATACAACTCTACACACACTAAACGTTGTATCATCTAGGAAATAAAACTAGAGCAGTGATTCGGGTATGAGAGATAGCTTTGCAGGATAATAAATACAAAAAAGTAATTGTTAGTGCTGCAGCAATAAGATATACTAAGTAACCATAAACTAACAGTACCATGAGTGTGGAAAAGTGATGGTAATAGTGGTGGCTTTGTCTAAGTTCAATTAGCGAATAAATCGGGTTCATTATCTTCGATGCAGTTTTCTATGTGGGAGAGGCTAAATATACGTGCACTTCACTACTTGGAAATACAAGTACTATATGATTGGATTGTTAGCAAGCATCCGCAAATACTAACAATGCATTAAGGTTTCCCCAACCATAGCCTTAAGTTAATGGTCATCTTACTCTCATACATGCAACGTTCCGGTTCGCGTCCTCAGGTTTCTGTCACTCCGGCAGAACTCCCCCCTTCCTCTTACACATACTACAAACCCTATGATGTTTAATCCATGCGCGCATAAATATAATGAACACCAAAGGACAGTACCATATCAACATACAACTCTAATGAACCAAAGACATTTAACAAATCAATCTAAGAACAAATAAACTATGGAAACATGACATAGATCATAGGATAAATATTATAGCATCAAACACCATGTTTACATAGGACGGTACAGAGGTGTGTGGGAGGATGAACCACTGCATATGTGATGGAGATAGCGGTGAAGATGGTGGAGAGAAGCAGCGCGGGCGGCGGCGCGGGGGACACCTTCCCCGCCGCCGGCATCATGGGGGAGCACCGCCCCTTAGCCCCCTTCCTTCATGGCTTCATGGGAGCCCTCCCCCATGGAGATGGGATCCATGGGGGAGGCTAAAATGTGGCTCTGGTGGCTGCAAATTCGTGGGTGGAGAGGTCTCCCACGAGCTAGGGTTCCTCCCTTTATATAGTCTCTCGGATTCCCATCTCCCCATCTTGGGCCGCAATGGAGCGGGCTTATCTCAGCCGTCCGGACACGGAATCAAGTGAATTTTATGTCCAAAACGTTCGCCGTGAAATTCCCTACAACTTTGTGATTGAAGAGTTTTCCGTTTGACGCCGTCTTCGACCCGTAACGTGACCATCTTCGAAAAAAGTTCTGGCATAGATTTCTGGAAAGTCCCAATTTAACTCCAACAAGGTTTCCACTTGTATTCTTGGTAATTCCTACACATCAAAGTGTAAAACAAGAACATTGTGCACTTTTGCAACTATTAGTAGGTTAGTCCAAATAATTCATAAAAGTGCTATAAAGTATAGACAAAACATATAGCAATTGGTGTAAAATAAGCACGAAGCATCAAAAATTATAGATACGTTTGCAACGTATCAACATCCGCAAGCTTAACTCCTGCTCGCCCTCGAGTAGGTAAGTGATAACAAAAGAATAATTTTTTTGATGTGACATGCACCATCACAATCTTATCATCTAAGTAAAGCATTGAGTGTTGGGATCAAAGAACTTAAAACATGGGCATAAGAGACATAATCTTGACAATAAAAACTTAGCAACCATGTTATAACATGAAAAGAAACACAAACGAAAGATCATGAATAATGAAACAATGAAAGTCAAACGTGTGTTCAAATTATATGAAAAAACATAACAAATGGTTTTCAGCTTGTCCCTCATGGAATAGCAAAACATAAATGCATAGGACACCTTCAAGTTTTAAGAGGGCGACTAGATACAAATAATTTAAGAACAAGTGAAACCATGATCATGAGTCAATCAATGAAAACTTTGGGACAATGCACATTACACTCAGAATGACAACTATGCTCTCTTAGATAGTGCATAAAGGTAGAAGGTGGTGACTCAACATAAAAGTAAACGAAAGGCCCTTCGCAGAGGGAAGCAGTAATTAAACATGTGCTAGAGCTTTTCATTTGTAAAATAGAGAGATAAAAATTTGGTTTTGAGAGGTTGTTGTCTTTGTCAACGACTGGCAATGGGATTCTTACTATCTTCCATACAAAAATGAAGCAAGTTTTTGAGAGAGAGATTGGCACTTTGGTGCTCTTTTATAAAGCTTGGCACTCCTCCCCACCTTTTTTCCTTTCACAAACCATGGCTAACTGATTCCATCGGGTGCCCACCAACATTCACATACCATGGAGGAGTGCCTTTTTTTTCTTTCCTTTTTTTCTCTTTTTTTTGGAATAAAACAATATGGAAGATAGCAAATCTGACCACTACGTCCCCATGAGCTGAAAACAGTGTCACAAAATGAGAAGTATTTTGAAGGTTTTTTTGAAAGGTAGCACATGAAAATTTTACTTGGAATGGCTTGCAAATACCATGCATAAAAATTTATGGTGGACACATTGGAATAACTTGGTTTTTAGGAGTTGGATGCTCGAGTAGCGCTCATACTCAGTACAAAACGAGGGCTAGCAAAAGACTGGGAGCGACCAACTAAGAGAGCAATAACGGCCATAATCATGCAAAGCGACAAAGCAACATTAAAATAAGCATAACATGGCATCAAAAGTCAAAAACTAAATGATCATAGAGGCTTATGGTGACTTTGTATGAGTCTAACATGTGTGAGCATGCGCCAAGTCAATCTAAATAAAGCATCAAGGAGAAAACCAAAATAATACTTCCAAATAATAGAAAACAATGCATGATTTTTTCAAAAGCTCATTAAGCAATCTCAGTCATTTGAGACAAGTCATACTACAGAAAAAATCACTAAGCATACTATCAAAAAGACATCAAGCATGACAAGCAAAAGTCTAAGCCGCAGTCTAAACAAGCTCCTTTTTGTACCACTTTTTTGCATAAATCTTTTTCTCTTTTCCAACACCATTCGAACTTTTTTAACTCAACTCTTTTGATGAAAACCAATATGGTCCAGAGGCAAAAATACACCTTGATAAAAAGATATAAGAAGATCTGAACAAAAATCAAGGCGAAAACTGAAAACTAAATGCAGTAGCAGAAAAAGAAGAACACTCGTTGAACGATAAGAGTGAAAAACTGAGTGTTCTTGGCAAATGAAAACGAGTACATCTCCTTCAAAAGAAATTTGTTGGGGTCCAACCATTTATTGTAGCAAACTAAACTAAACTAAACTAAACTGAAAACTAAAACAACTGATGCTCCAAGAAAAACGCATAGTGCATGAAGCAATAAAAATATAGTGTCTTGAAAGGTGAACTGATTTTTGCCGATGAAGAAGGGGTGCCTCGGGGGCATCCCCAAGCTTTGACACTTGTACTTCTTGGATATTTCTTGGGGGTTGCATGGGAATCCCCAAGCTTGAGCTTTTGTCCATTCTTCAACTCATCTCATCATTCTCCAATCCCTACACTTGAAAACTTCCTTCATACAAAACTCAACACAATTCTATTAGCAACATTAGTGTAAGCATAACAATGAATTAATCTCTTTTGCTTCAGGTTTCAACTCAAAATCACCACATATAAAAAATATACTACTGTAGCAACTTCCCCAAAAGTTCCGTGATCAAAAGAACTCAAAAAGAAAGCGTTCGAGAGGCAACAATGAATAGTGGCAGAAATCTGTCAAAACAGAACAGCTGACAAATGTCGATTTTTTTAAGGGGTTTTCTGTTGCTCAAATCAAAAATTATTCAACTAACAAAAGTTTGGATATAACCTGAGGAATAAGCATAAGAAATCGCATGTCCAAAAGATTTTCAGAGATTTTTATAGTACAGTATGAAAATCTATTTCAGGACAGCAATATCCCCAAATCTTACCTCACTTGAATTAGAGGCTTCTCTTGGCACAACAACGGAATAAATAGGATAAGGAGCGGTTATTACAGTAGTAATAACTTCCAAGACTCAAATAAAATAAAAAGTACTGAAAATAAAACAATGGGTTATCTCCCAAGAGTGCTTTTCTTTAACGCCTTTGAGCTAGGCACAAAATAGAGAACCAAACAAAGAAGCAAAACAAGAGGAACTATTTTTGTTGTTTTCAATTTATAAGTGAAAGCAAAGAAGCAATAAAAATGAAATAAAGAGCCTAATAAAACTAAAGAAGATAAAACCAAGACATATAAAAGCAACTATAATACAAGTTAACACAATATATAGCATGTGGATGGGTAATATAGAGTATGAAGGAGACAACCTCATGTTAGTTGATGAATAGGGGGATGACTCGGGCATCCCCAAGCTTAGATGATTGTATCTTCTTGAATATATTCTTGGGATGCACCTAAACATCCCCAAGCTTGAGCTCTTGTGTCTTCTTGTTCATCTCATATCACCATATTGATTAGAACTTATAAGCTACATCCACATAAAACTTCACAAAACTCATTAGTAGGGTTAGTACTCATTAAATAAAATCCACTAATTTTCAAGCATTGACAAGTTTCATAATCTATACTCAACATTCACCACTGTATATACTAAGGTATTCATGATTTCCATTGTCCGTCAAAAAACTAATGAAACTAATAACACCAAGTACAACATTAAATAAACTAAGAAATCTGTCAAAACTGAACAGTCTGTAAAGATGACACTCAACGAGATAGTTAAGTAACTCAAATCGAAAAACTCTAAACTAAAGAAAGACAGATCATAATCTCAGGTTCATGCACCAAAAATTTTAGATCAAAACACTATTCTGAGATTTTTCACGATTTTTTATAGTGAAGCACAGAAATCTATCTAAACAGAACAGTTGGTGAAAATCGAATTTTTTTAGACAGCTACGTAACTCAAATCAGAAAAAGTTAGTCTAATAAAAGAAAGATAATAAGCATTCTTTGCACTCAAGAAATTTTAGGTCAATATCACGTTCTGGTGATTTTAAACATTTTATACGGTGAAGCACAAAAAATCTGTTTTTGGACAGCAAAGCAAAACTATCAACTTCCAAGTAACTAGGACCTACAATTATCACTTTACTTTTATGGTACAAAGGAATATGTACAATATGTACAATATAAACAATATGTACAAGTTTTTAACTGAAAAGCTTCCATGGAAAGATTTGTTTCGGTTTCATAGGCATGAACACAAGTGTTCAAGGTCGACCCCCACTTAACCATTACTCATCTTTCCAATCACTTTCCTTTTTGAAAACATTTTTAGGTAACAAGTACAACTAATTTTTTTTGTAATTTGCATTCCCTATCCATACAAAGATAGAGAACAACTTAAAACTGAAAGTAAAAACTACTTAGAGATAAAGCAAATAAGTGCACACAAGAATATTCACCCACACGCTATTGCTCGCCGGCAATGGCGCCAGAAAAGAGCTGGTGCCTAGTTGACATGGGAGCTTATTCTCTTCTTCCATTCCCCGGCAACGGCGCCAGAAAAGGTCTTGATATCCCACAAGTATAGGAGATCGTGTGTAGCCTTTTTGATAAGTAAGAGTGTCGAACCCAACGAGGAGCTAAAGATAGGATAAATATTCTCTCAAGTTCTATCAACCACTGATACAACTCTACGCACACTAAACGTTTGTATCATCTAGAAAATAAAACTAGAGCAACGATTCGGGTATGAGAGATAGCTTTGCAGGATAATAAATACAAAAAAGTAATTGTTAGTGCTGCAGCAATAAGATATACTAAGTAACCATAAACTAACAGTACCATGAGTGTGAAAAAGTGGTGGTAATAGTGGTGGCTTTGTCTAAGTTCAATTAGCGAATAAATCGGGTTCATTGTCTTCGATGCAATTTTCTATGTGGGAGAAGCTAAATATACGTGCACTTCACTACTTGGAAATACAAGTACTATATGATTGGATTGTTAGCCAGCATCCGCAAATACTAACAATGCATTAAGGTTTCTCCAACCATAGCCTTAAGTTAATGGTCCTCTTACTCCCATACATGCAACGTTCCGGTTCGCGTCCTCAGGTTTCTGTCACTCAGGCAGAACTTTCCCCTTCCTCTTACACATACTACAAACCCTATGATGTTTAATCCATGCGCGCATAAATATAATGGACACCAAAGGACAGTATCATATCAACATACAACTCTAATGAACCAAAGACATTCAACAAATCAATCTAAGAACAAATAAACTATGGAAACATGACATAGATCATAGGATAAATATTATAGCATCAAACACCATGTTTACATAGGATGGTACAGAGGTGTGTGGGAGGATGAACCACTGCATATGTGATGGAGATAGCGGTGAAGATGGTGGAGAGGAGCAGCGAGGGCGCGGGCGGCAGCAGCGGCGCGGGGGACTCCTTCCCCGCTGCCGGCATCATGGGGGAGTGCCGCCCCTTAGCCCATTCCTTCATGGCTTCATGGGAGACCTCCCCCATGGAGATGGGATCCATGGGGGAGGCTAAAACGTGGCTCTGGTGGCTGCAAATTCGTGGGTGGAGAGGTCTCCCACGAGCTAGGGTTCCTCCCTTTATATAGTCTCTCGGATTCCCATCTCCCCATCTTGGGCCGCAATGGAGTGGGCTTATCTCGGCCGTCCGGACTCGGAATCAGGTGAATTTTATTTCCAGAGCGTTCGCCGTGAAATTCTCTAAAACTTTGCAATAGAAGTGTTTTCCGTTTGATGCCGTCTTCGACCCGTAATGTGACCATCTTCGAAAAAAGTTCTGTCACAGATTTCTGGAAAGTCCCAATTTGACTCTGAAGGGTTTCGCAGCATAGTAAATCAAAAATTTTCCTACGGATGCGAACAAGAAAGCCAAGATCTAATCTAGGAGATGTAATCAACGAGAGAGGTAGATGAGATCTTCATACCCTTGAAGATATCGCACAGCGGTAACGTTCAAGAGAACGTGGTTGACGTAGTCGTACTCGCCGTCTCCTCCTCGCGATCCGATCCGATCCTACGCCGCAAGTGGCGGCGCCTCCGAGAGTTGCACACGTGCGGTGCAGCGACGTCTCCACCTTCCTTGGTCCAGCAAGTATGGTGGAGAGATAGATTGGATCAGCAGCACGACGGCGTGGTGCTTATGGTGGAGAGTTTCTGCGGCAGGGCTTCGCCTACGCGCAGTCGCGAGAGAGAGAGAGGGAGGGCAGCAGGGGCGGCTAGGGTTTGGGTCTTGGGGTGAGGGAGGGCTGCGCCCCTGCCCCCCCTTATATGGGGGGCTGGGCGGCCAGCTTGGTCCCTCCTCCAATCCCTAGCCGACTTGGATAAGGAAGAGTGGGGGGCAAGTTTCCCCCCTTCCTTATTTGAAGATTCCTTTAGGGTTTCCCCTTGGGCTTGGCTGGCTGGGCCTTAGGGGCCTTGTGCACCTGGCCCAAGGCGGCCAGGGCACTTCCCCTTAGGCCCACGCAGGCCTCCGTCAAGTGGGCCCACGTTGGTCCCACTCCGGAACCTTCTAGAACCTTCCGGTACAATACCGATAAACTCCGAAACCTTTCCGGAATCCAAAAACTGCTTTCCTTTATATGAATCTTATTCTCCGGACCATTCCGGAACCTCTCGTGACGTCCTGGATCTCATCCGAGACTCCGAACTAAAACTCATAAACCAATTATCCATTCTATCCTAGCGTCGATGCACGTTAAGTGTGTGACCCTACGGGTTCGAGAATATGCAGACATGATCTTCTATCAATAATCAATAGCGGGATCTGGAAACCCATATTGACTCCCACATATTCATCGATGATCATATCGGATGAACCACGATGTCAGGATTCAATTAATCCCGTATATGTATTCCCTTCGTCACACGATATTTTACTCGCCCGAGATTTGATCGTCGGTATCGCCATACCTAGTTCAATCTCGTTCACAGCAAGTACTTTACTCGTTCCGTAATCCGATATCACTTCGTGATTAACTCCTTAACCACATGCTTGCAAGCGGTGTTGATATCGATTACCGAGTGGGCCCGAAGTATATCTCTCCGACTTGGGAGGGACAAATTCCATCTCGATACATACAACCCAACAAATACTTTCCGATCACCTGAGAGACACCTTTATTATCACCCTCACATAGGATGACGTTTGATGACCTCAAAGCTTTCTTCCGATACTAGGGAGTTGTATTATCTCATGGTCTAAGGAATACAATACATGACATAAGAAAAGCTTCGCAAAGATGAACACGATGACACGATCTAATTGCTCTGCTTTATTTGGGTCTGTCCATCACATCATTCTCCTAATGATATGATCTCATTATTAATTGACAACTCATGTCTATGGTTAGGAAACTTTAACCATCATTAATCAATGAGCTAGTCTAGTAGAGGCGTACTAGGGACACGGTGTTGTTCATAAACCACACAAGTATTAATGTTTCCTCTTAATACAATTATAGCATGGAGTATAAACATTATCATGAACAAGAAATATGATAATAACAATATTATTATTGCCTCTAGGGCATATTTCCTTCAGTCTCCCACTTGCACTAGAGTCAATAATCTAGTCATACTTGCGCCTTTAACACCTATGGCATTCCGGTGTTATTCATACGCCTTGCACGTGGTAAACCTTATCTACGGGTCTGACACTTTCAGGTCCGTTTGTATTTGCATATTATTTTGCGTCAGCACGCATTTCTCATCTTCTATGAGATGGCATCGTATAAACTTAGTCTTCTGGTGAGACTTTTGTATCTTAGCCGAGACTATGTTGTCACTATTGTCATACAATAGAACTACATAGTACTAGCACACTTAGAAAAATAGCGATATCCACCGTGCGTCGAAATACTCATTGGTCTGCACACATCGGTATGTATGATTTCCAATAAGTCCGTTGCTCGCTCCATTATTCTGGAGAACGGGTTTTTGATCATCTTGCCCATGAGGCATGGCTTGCACGTGTCAAATGATTCAAAATCAAGAGACTCCAAAAATCCATCAGAATGGAGTTTCTTCATGCGTTTAACGCCAATATGACCTAGACGACAGTGCCATAAAAAGTTGGATTATCACTATCTACTTTGCATCTTTTATGCCACTTCTAAAGCGATTATATACTTAGCCCTCGTTGCAGTGTCCGCCACAATATTAACATTGGAACTCATCCAAGTTATCATGGAACTTTCTTCCATCTTATTATGCCACCTTCTAACTCAAAACAAATAGCTTAAAATTGAGATAAAATTTTACTTGTATGTGTGACAAAGCCAATGTAACTCATTGCAATGAACCATTTGTCACTTCTGCATACAGAACATATTCTTACTTCTTCAAAAGTGCATAAGAATATCTTTACTATTGTCCAACGATCATCATATAAATGCTATAACCTTTAGAGCATTGGACACATCTGGATCTACATATCATGGTATACAAGATTGATAAAATCATTCTTGTGGTTTCACTCATCAAGTGTCAAAACAATTGATTCTTGCTCCAACCTCTTCCATGCAACAAGAACCATTCTTATTGTTTCCATATTGAACAAATTCAATATTTCATCTATGTACTCTGGCAAAACTATATTAACGCCTCAATCTATCTGTATAGACATTGATGCTTAATATTCTGGTTTTACCTAAGTCTTTCATCAAAAACTAATTTTAATGAAAACTTAACAATATCAAGAAAAACACATAATTTCTAATGAACGATATGTCATCTACATAAAGCATTAGAAATATGTCTTAGCGCTCCCACTTACTTTCTTGTAATACAAGCATCTTCAAATATCTTGATGAAATTAACACTTTAACATTTTCATCATTGAAGATTCCAACTTCGCTATGCTTTCTTCTACCATAGAAGTTTGCATACATATCTAGCAACCTTTGAATCAACAAAACCCATTGGGTCGTGTCAGATACACGTCCTTGGTGTGCATTCCAGTAGAGGAACGTTGTTTCGTTTATTCAACTATCATATCTCAATATGTAATTGTTGCTAGAATAATTCATATGACGAAGTCAGGGCCCATCATCGCTTCTTTGTATATTGTTGGTTACTATTATCTAATAATATCTCGTCCTCAAATCTTGCTATTTGATTACGACCAACTTGGTTAAATAGGAACTTCGATGTCGTGACTACAACATATTGTAGACGCGTGAGCTATGAATGTAGTTGCCGCTTCCAGAACATTTTTCTGGTGCTGCGCTACTCTGATTATCTTGCTCAGATTCAATAACCTCATCAAGTTCTATCTTCCTCCCACTTAAACCTTTCGCGAAAAACTCCTTCATAAGAAATTCACTTCTTTTAGTGACAATCACTATGTGTTTGGGTTCATAGTAGAAGGAATACCCATCGACTTTCTTTGGGATAACCTACAAAAACTTACAAATCCAATTTTGGTTGTAAACATTTTACACATATGCCTTGCATACCAAAATTCAAGAAAAGACAACTATAACTTGTATGGTGTCATTTCAGCGGATTATGATGGTGCTCTATTTAGTGAAAAGCGGTAGTCTTTAAAGCATAATCCACAAATTATATTGGTAGTTTATCGCAAGTACGCTTTCAATCCACCAAAAATACGCTTTCATCGAACCTAAATTTACCCACCTATGCCACGCATAAGTGACCGCTGGTGAAAGATAACGTTTCAGTCGTCCCTTTTATAAAACTGAACTGCTAATGAGGAGCCCGTCGCCTCGCCTCATGATTCTCTCTCGCCTCCTATACGCACTGCTGCCACCAGTCCCTCACAATCTCGCATACGACCTACTCCTGGACGCATGCGCCACCGAGTGCGTGCTTCTAAGGCTCACGACAAAAGCCGAAGGGACATACCAGCAACCTGACGTCGCCTCGCTCCTCTTCTCCGGACATAGGGACAAGCTGTACGCTGCTCGCATGAAGCCGCCATGGCTGTTGTGCCGCACCGGAACCGATGAAGCTAGCAGTTATATAACTGTCTGGTGTTTACGCGATAACCTACCAAGAAAAAAATCCAGTCGATCTACATAGCGTGCTAGCTTTATGTGTGCAACTCGCTAGAGGAATCAATCAAGCCAGCTTAGCCCACTTAGGCACTTAGCATAGATTGACATAGGGACCCGGTGTGGCAGAAGGAGTCCTAAATTTCTCGTCGGACCAAGGGAGCTCGACGCAGTTTCAAGCATGTTGCCGTTCACACATAGAATCTCGTGGGGATAGTTCTGATTTAGGGGAAGAAGACCATAATGGGGCCGGGCTGGGAACTTCCATCACAATGGGCAAAAAATCATAGTGACATACTCCCTCCAATAGGAAGGAGTGCTCGAAATTACTCTCTCCAATCCATAAAAAATGTAGCTTATTTCATACAAATTTTGTATTGATCGGAGGAAGTACTATCATATTTCTTTTTAGATTTGCGAACACATATTGAATTATTCAACAGATGTCACAACGCACGCACATTAAATTATTTTACAACTCTTGCAACACACACACATGCGGTGAAAATAATTTTAACACTGCATCCTAATGCCATATCCCTAGTATGAATCAGATCGGTCATTCATTATGCGAACAGTATTGGCCGATTGAGGACCGGATCGGTGTCATCGGGCAAGATAAAAAAAAGTGCCACTGATTCCAAAAGGCCTGAAGGAAAAAAAACCCAGTTTCCACCAAATCTTCAACTTCTTATATTTGTATCAGAATAATTTATGATTTATTGACTCGTTGCAACGCACGGGTATTGTGCTAGTCAAAGTGTAAAACAAGAACATTGTGCACTTTTGCAACTATTAGTAGGTTAGTCCAAATAAATCATAAAAGTGCCACAAAGTATAGACAAAACATATAGCAATTGGTGTAAAACAAGCATGGAGCATTAAAAATTAGAGATACGTTTGCAATGTATCAGTTGTGTGCAGGTTCCATGTTGCCGCTCGCAAAGCAAAGCTTGGACGAGGCGCCCTATAAATTGTCCGGAGCTGTCGTGAAGCTAGCGGGCATCACCTTCAGTCGTTTGGCTTTCTCCTCTTGGACGATTGAACCTTGGTTTCATAAGTGAGGAAAAACTTGCTGCTATATTCATCAAACCTTCTCTTGGGGTTTCCAATTGGCCGGTCATTTACTACAAGCAATCAAGTTTTCTGGCATCATCATCACCGCGCCATCAACAAGTTTTCTGGCGTCGTTGCCGGGGAGGAAGAAGACTTCTGCAAGGGGAGTTTCGCACGCACATCCTTTACTTTGTTTTAAGTTTTGCTTTTACTTGCATCATTTTATCAAAAACAAAAAAAATTAGTTCCTACTATAGTTGTTATTTTTGTTGGTCTGTTATTGTCTTGCTTTATCATGCTTTCTATCAATGGTTGGTTTCTTTAAACTAAATATTTTTGGTAAGGTGGGTTCACGGAAGAGCAGCAAAATTATTATGAGGAACACCGCTTGTCACAAAAAGAGAAACACTTATGGGAACAAATCAATAGATTATATATCATTGCTAGAAATGTGTGCTCTACTTATAATGTTACTTATTGCTTTGATGAATCTTGTTGCTGTAGGAGGTATAAACACCTCCCTTTTCAATGTGAGTATAATGATGATGTTACCATATCTTCTTATATTAATGGAAATTATGACTTTTATGATATGGAACAAATTAAAGAATTTATTGCTTGGAAGGGTGCATTTGAACTTGCTTACTTGCTTGAAAATATTGATGATGCACCTTATAAATATGAGGTTTATGATATACTTAAATTTTGCTTTGATAATTACAAGGAAGGAAATGCCTATATTCTTGAATATCTTAATAGATACTCTCCAATGGAAGAGACTAATGCCTTGAAGGAGCCTATGGAAGAAGAAATTGCTAAAACTGGAAGCTCATTGGATGAAAAAGAAGAGGAGAGTGATAATCAAGAGGAGGAAGAATGGAGCTACCCATGTCTACCTCCCAATAAGAGTAACTCTTTAACTAATACCTTATTTGATAGCCCTCCATGCTTAACAAAGGAGGATGAGTGTGATATTTATATTATTGAGTTTGTTCATGATGCTACTGAAAATTATTATGAGAGAGGAAAATATGGTTATTGGAATTCTAAAACACCTCTCTTTACATTGGAAGTTCCGAAGTTGTCCTTGTTTTATCTACCCATACTTGTTACTATGTGCTTCTTTGATTTTTAGTCTTACAAGATTCCTATGCATAGGAAGTGGGTTAGACTTAAATGTGTTTTATATTTGCTCCTTGATGCTCTCTTTTGCTTCAATTCATATTTCTTATGTGAGCATCTTCTCAAATTACTTGATTCACATTTTCTGCGCCTAGCTCAAAGGCGTTAAAGAAAAGCACTCTTGGGAGATAACCCAATATTTTTACATTCAGTTCTTTTTCTTTTATTTGAGTCTTGGAAGTTATTACTACTATAATAACCGCTCCTTATCCTTTTTATTTCATTGTTGTGCCAAGAGAAGCCTCTAATTTGAGTGAGGTAAGATTTGGGGATGTTGCTGTCCTGAAACAGTTTTTGGTGTTGTGATGGCTGGCGTGTAGTTGATGATGATGATTATAACCAGTCAGTTGGAAACCCCAAGCGCAAGGTATGATGAGCACAGCAGCAAGTTTTTCCCTCGGTTAGAAACCAAGGTTTATCGATCAGGAGAGGAGCAAACAAACGATTGAAGGTGATGCTGCTAGCTTGCGACAGCTTCAGACAATTTATAGGGCACCTCGTCCAAGCTTTGCTTCGCTAGCTGCAACGCGGAACCTGCACACAACACAACCAAATACTTTGTTCCCAACTTACGATGAGGTTGTCAATATCACCGATTTGCTTGAAACAAAGGGTATGAGCGTATCGAGTGGAAAACAGTAGAAGTATGCGAGTAAAGTAAACAGTGCGAGTAAAGTAAACAGGTGATAGCAATATGATGGAAATAGGACCGGGGCCCATAGTTCACTAGTGGTGTCTCTCCATAAGATAAATAACACATGCTGGATAAACAAATTACAGTTGGGCAATTGATAGAATAAAGATAACGTGATATGTCAAGAAGATCACTATGCGATTTACTCTGGGCATTACAACAAAATACATAGACCGCCATCCAACTGCATCTATGACTAATAATCCACTCGCGGGGATATCATCCAAACACCCCATGAGTATTAAGTTACGAACAACAGATAATTGCATTAAGCAAAGTGTGTAATGTAAACAAAGCATATGCCCTCGAGCATATGAATGTTGTTTTCTCCCTAGTGGCAATAGCACATCTACAACCTTAGAGGTTTCTGTCACTCCCCCAGATTAAATAGAGGCATGAACCCAACTATCGAGCATAAATACCCCCTCTTGGAGTTACTAGCAACTACTCGGCCAAGATAGCTACTAACAACGGAGAGCATGCAAGATCATAAACAACATAGAGATAACATAAGATATATTTCAGTATAGCAACTCAATCATAACACCAATATTCATCGGATCCCAACAAACCAAACATGTAGAATTACATAACGATGATATCAATCATGTAGGGCAGCTCATGAGATCTAAACATGAAGGACATGGTGGAGAGGACAACCATCTAGCTACTGCTATGGACCCATAGTCCAAGGTAGACTACTCACTCATCAATTTAGAGGCAAGCATGGCGATGAAGAAGACCTCCGGTGGTGATTCCCCTCTCTGGCAGGGTGCCGGGAAGAGGTTCTGGACCCTTCCAATCTTCAGGTCGACGGCGGTGGCGGATCGCGATGTGTTCTGGAAAATTGATTGGGTATTTAGGTTTTTTCTGCCCGGGGGTCTTTATAGGCGAAGGGGCATCGTCAGAGTTGGACCGAGGCGACCTCACACATAGGGGGCGTGGCCAGGGGCTAGGCCACACTGCCCTGGTGTGTGGGGCCCTCGTGGCCCCCCTCTGACTCCTCTTCGGTTCTCTTGAAGCTTCCGGGAAAAATAAGGCTTCTGAAACTTGTTTCATCCAATTCCAAGAATATTTCCTGTGTAGCTTTTCTGAAACACAAAAATAGCAGAAAATAGGGAACTGACACTGTGGCGACTTGTTAATAGGTTAGTTCCGGAAAATGCATAAAAGTGCCACGAAGTGTAACGAAACATTAGGAAAATGGTGTAAAAAAAGCATGGAGCATCAAAAATTATAGATACATTGGAGACGTATCAAGCATCCCCAAGGTTAACTCCTGCTCGTCCTCGAGTAGGTAAGTGATAACAAAAGAATAATTTTTGAGGTGACATGCACCTACACCATCTTGATCATATATGTAAGCATTTGTGAGCGGGGATCATAAGAACTTAAAACATGGGCATGAAAGATATAATCTTGACAATAAGAACTTAGCAACCATGTTATAACATGAAAATGAACACAAACAAAAGATCATGAAAATGAAACAATGAAAGTCAAATGTGTGTTCAAATCATAAGGGAAAACATACAAATGATTTTCAGCTTGTCCTTCATAGAGAGCAAAACATAATTGCATAGGACACCTTCAAGTTTAAGAGGGCGACTAGATACAAATAATTTGAGAACAAGTGAAACCAACAATATGAATCAATCAATGAAAACTTTGGGACAATGCACATTATACTAAGAATGACAACTATGCTCTCTTAATGGTGCATAAAGATAGAAGGTGGTGACTCAACATACAAGTAAAAGAAAGGCCCTTCGCGGAGGGAAGCAGTGTTTGCATGTTTTATAGACCTTCAAAAATTATGGTACTTACCAGCTTTGAGATCTCATTGCCCCCATCATAAGCATCTTGAATGGTTAAAGTTAATGCGAGAACAATTATGATGCATATGCTTGACAAATCATAAGTCAAAAACCTCGTGTCCCGTGAATACAAGTACCCAAACCTCATGCTACTTAACTAGTCCCAAGCAAGGCTCTTGTCATTGTAAGTATATATGTATCATTGAGAACCGCCAACAGGGTACCTCCGTGCCCGATGACATGTAACAAGCCCACATCAAAATGACAGGACAAGCAGACAATGAACACCTCGACATCTCTTTTATTGGCCATTTGTTTAGCTTTTTATTTTGAGATGCGTCGCGAATGTCCACTATGGGTATGCTGCAAATTTCCACCATGAATTATGCATGGCTTAGATTGGCAGCCCAGGCATTTCCCTAACACATATACAAACTCCATGATCCCCGCAAGATTCCCAATTCATTTCACACCGCGGGCATCCATAAACAAAAGATCACGATATCAACTCAAATAAGAAGTGCAATGTTGAAAGCTTGCCCCATGATAGCATGGTTGGGCTAGTCTCCAACTTACAACTTGCAAGCATAACAACTCAACATAAGAGACCACAATGTCAAATTTTTAAGAACAAGAAAAAGTAAAGTGTGCCTTCCGGTTCGTGAGAGCTTTACTGACCAATTTTCGCGTAACACTGGTAAGAGTTTAATTTGAAGAGAAAATAAAAGCAAGTCAAATTTACTTGGAATAGCAAATTGCTAATAGGTATGTATGGTGGACACTTTGGAAAACTTGGTTTTTAGGAGTTGGATGCACGAGTAGAGCTCATACTCTGTACAAGGCGAGGGCTAGCAAAAGACTGGGAGCGACCAACTAAGAGAGCAATAATGGCCATAATCATGCAAAGCGACAAAGCAACATTAAAAGAAGCATAAGATGGCATAAAAAGTCAAAAACTAAATGATCATAGAGGCTATTGGTGACTTTGTAAAAGTCTAACATGTGTGAGCATGCGCCAAGTCAACCCAAATAAAGCATCAAGGAGAAAACCAAAATAATGCTTCCAAATAATTAAAACAACGCATGATTTTTTCAAAGGCTCATTAAGCAATCTCAGTTATTTGAGACAAGTCATGCTACAGCAAAACCACTAAGCATACTATCAAAAAAACATCAAGCATGACATGCAAAAGCCTAAGCCACAGTCTACACAAGCTCCTTCTTGTACCACTTTTTTTTGCATAAAGTTTTTTCTCTTTTCTAACACCATTTGAACTTTTTATAAACACCTCTTTTGATGAAAACCAATAAAGATCAGAGGCAAAAATACACCTTGATGAAAATATATGACAAGGTCTAAATGCAAATCAAGGTGAAAACAAAAACCAAAAGCAGTAGCAGAAAAAGAAGAACACTCGGTTTTTGATAAGAATGAAAACTAGAGCGTTCTTGGCAAATGAAAAGCAAGGCAACTTCTCCAAAAGAAATTTGTTGGGGTCCAACCATTTATTGCAGAAAACAAAACAAAACTAACAATAAAAACTAAAACAACTGACGCTCCAAGAAAAACACATGGTGCATGAAGCAATAAAAATATAGTGTCTTGAAAGGTGACCTAATTTTTCCCGATGAAGAAGGGGTGCCTCGGGGGCATCCCCAAGCTTTGACGCTTGTACTTCTTGGATATTTCTTGGGGTGATGCATGGGCATCCCCAAGCTTGAGCTTTTGTCCATTCTTCAACTCATCTCATCATTCTCCAATCCCTACACTTGAAAACTTCCTTCATACAAAACTAAACACAAATCTATTAGCAACATTAGTATAAGCATAACATGTAATCAACCTCTTTTGCTTCAGGTTTCAACCCAAAACCACCACATATAAAGTATATACTACTGTAGCAACTTCCCCAAAAGTCCCGTGATCAAAAGAACTAAAAAAGAAAGCGATAAAGCGGCAAAAATGAATAGTGGCAGAAATCTGTCAAAACAGAACAGCTGACAAAGGTCGAATTTTTGAGGGGTTTTCTTTTGCTCAAATCAAAAAGTGTTAAATGAACAAAAGTTTTGATATAACCAGGGGCATATGCACAAGAAATTTCAGATCCAAAAAATATACAGAGAATTTTCACAAATTTTTACGGTGCAGCACCGAAAACAGTTTCAGGTCAGCAACATCCCCAAATCTTTACCTCACTCAAATTAGAGGCTTCTCTTGGCACAACAATAAAAAAATGATAAGGAGAGGTCATTACAGTAGTAATGACTTCCAAGACTCAAATAAAAGAAAAAGTACTGAAAAGAAAACATTGGGTTATCTCCCAAGAGTGTTTTTCTTTAACGCCTTTGAGCTAGGCGCAGAAAATTGCGAATCAAGTAACATCAAGAGATGAAGCATCAAGCTCATAATTTGCTCTAAGAATAGAGTCAAAAAGTAATATCTTTCTTTTCCTAGGGAAGTGTTCCATACCTTTCTTGAGTGGGAATTGATATTTGATGGTGCCTTCTCTCATATCAATGATGGCACCTTGTGGAGCTCTCTTGGTGTGCCATTCAGAATAATTTACCATCATGTTGTCAAGAAGCTTTGTGCGGCGCCCAAGGTAAGAGACATAAAAGTGCCTCCAGCAGCTGAATCCAATAGGTTTCTCGAAGAAAAATTCAGTCCTGCATAAAAAGTTTGGACAATCACTAGTAGGGAAAACCTCTTTTGTGGCGCACCCATATATGCATTCTCTGGCGCATGGGTGGTGCTCCACAGAATCTTTGCCACAAAAATAAGCATTTTGTGGTGCACCAGTACATGCGCCACAGAAATAAGGAATTCTGTGGCGCACCAAGCCATAATGTGCCACAGAATTAAGGCATTTTGTGGCGCATTATTGCTTGGTGCGCCACAGAATTAGGTGCGCCACTGAATTACATTTTAGTGCACCACAGAAATATTACAGGTTTTATACAAAACTTATTCTGTCTGGTGTAGATATACAGGTTTTAATAGATATAATATAGCAGTATACAGATATATCAACAGATTTCATATAGCACAATTATATATCGCCATATACAACTCATTTCATATAGAATATTAACAGATTTCATATAGCTCCATGCATATGCAACTCATCATACATATATATCTCCATACAACTCATAATCCATGCAAATTAAGTGCATCATCTCAAGATACAAATGAAGTGACACCGGCCGCCGCCTACACTAGGATGAAATAGAGTACCGCTCTGACGATGGTGAGCAAGAGCGAGAGCACAATGAAGGTCTTCATCTTGCTCTTGTTCGACTGGTGCTTCCTCCACTTGGCAACCGCCTCTTGTTGAGTTGGGTAGCCTTTGTAGCAGTTGCCGCTGAACTTGTGCACCTGTTCCTTGCAGTCCGTCCACTCCTCATAGACTCCTGGAACCCGCCCCTCGAACACGACGTACCACATCATCTCTATGGACACAAGGCATATTAGTATATAATGCAATGGAAAGAATTAGAGGGTTCACATGCATACATATTCACAAGAATTAAAGCAAAGAAATAATAATAAACCTAAAAGTCATATAGCATCGGTATCACATAAGTAATCAAGTTCAACGACATTGACTACAATAGTAATTGAAGTCCAACAACGACACTAAGCAAGTTTAGTTTACAACACAGTAGGCACACCGGCCTCTTGATCAACGAGACGTCTTGTTCATGGGCTCCGGGAACGGTTTGTACATGTCCTTCATCGTCCACGTCCTTCCATCACACTGCCTATGTAGGCGTTCTTCTATATCCCTCTTACACAACCCTCTGAGTTGGTGTAAGAGCCCCGATCTGTTGCATACATCTTCTATGATAATTTCTGATAGCTTTACTTGGATGCGATGGAAGTCTTCTCTAAGATCAGCATCGCTGATCTCCCCCGCCATTTTTTTGGGGTCTCGCTTACTAGGTGGCAGACGCATTATCTCTGCATCCGCGACAAACCCTTTAAGGTGATGGAGGACATAGAAGGCCTCCTTCATGCTGTCATCTGGCTGCTTGATGCAAGGGAAGTTGATCACGTGCTTGAACCCCTGCTCTTTAGTGTCCAGCCTGATAAATTTCCCCTTCTCGTGGAAGATGCCTCCATTTTTGGAGTAGAAAAGGATAGCCTCATCGAGAACACTCCTTATTCTATTGTAGTCTTTCTTCGTCGTCATACTCGACGAGTCGAAGTACTGGGCTAGTGACCACTTCGGGCAAAGAACGACGAGCGTGCAGTATGTGTCCCTGCTCAACACATGCAATTTAAATGGAATGTTGGAAATGATCGGCAATGGAAGAAATATATAGGAAAGCATAAGTTACGACGGCCAAGAGCGAATGTGTACTTACTCGGGAAAGACAGGCAGAAGAATGGTGTTCTTCTCTTTGTTCATGAGCATGAAGCTCTGGAGGTACCGCACCGCCACAGTCCGTATGCTTGAGCCATCCACCAGCTGGCTATCGCGCATGTAGTAGGGATCCGCTACCACGACGTTGGGGGGTCTCTCTCTCTTGATCTTCATCTGAAGATTGATCGCGTATAGGCAAACCAAGTTATAGTCGAGCCGTTTCCAGTGAAATAGATTGAAGACGTCCTCGAACGCTATGAAGAAGATATCCACGGGGTATGCTTGGACAAAGTTCGGGTCTGCTGCTGGCACCTTGACCGTGAACACCGGGTAATTTGGATCCTTGTCTTGAAGAAGGAGGCTCTCTAGAAATTGAATATTTTGCTGCAAACTGATCATTGGTCCACTTGCGAGGTATTCGAGGTCCTCAGGCAGTATCAGTTTACCAGCTTCATGAAGCCGGGGCAAGCCACCCGGTGTCCGTGGTACCATGTCGTCGGCCCGCATCTTCTTAGGAAGAGTCTGGCTCAAAGATGCGCCCTTCTTATTTCCTCTCTTCCTTGGCTTCTTCACCTGACCTGCTGGGGGTGCTTTGGGTGCTGGTGGCGATGATGGTGGTGCAATGGGTGCTTGGGTTGCTTGGGGTGCTGGTGGTGCTGATGGTAGAGCTTGGGGTGCTGGGGTTGATTTGCGTGGCTCCCCGACGATCGTCTTATACAGCGTGTTAGGGCTGAAAATGGTAGCCGGCTTGACTTGAGCTGGATTGCCAGCCTCCGGAGGAGTGTCTTGCAGAGAAAGACCCGTGAAGGTCAGGCGCTGCGTGACTGTAGTGGGACGACCAAGTTGATCGCCGTGAGTGCGGAAGGCTTCTTCATCCATATGAGGCATGTACATATCTTGGTTGCAGGTGCCAGTGTTGATGTAGGCATCGATGTCATCATCATCATCGTTGCCATCAAGCGGCGCCATGTCCTGGAAGTTAGGTGGTGGCGGTTGCGATGCCGCCGCTTGGCGTACCTTGCATTTGGTCGACGGTCGTTGCGGAAGCTTTCCCAACAGTTGTTGGTGGCGTGTGGTGGTAGCGGCGATCGCCGGTTCCTTCCGGGTGGCGGCGGCGACCGCCGGCCGGCGCCGGGCCGGACGACCTTGGGCCGGATGATAAGGGAGGTGGCACCGATGTTGCGCCTGACACTCGGAAGACCCCCCCCAGACGAATGTGGTTCTTCGGCCATGTCATAAGCCAACCGATGCAATTCCCAAGGACCATAACGTCATCCTCATCTGTGCCCGGAGGTTGATCGGGGGGGAGGAGGTTGTGGTACTCCAGCACTACCATTGCCAACTTCACCTTCACCAAATGATCTGCAATGTTTCTGTGGTGCATAGTTTGGCTGGGCATGACAGTGCTGCTAGCAACATCCATAAACTTGCCGCCGGGCTCCACCACATGCAGGAGTATGCAAGGTTCGTCCTGAGTCAGGGGCATGTTGGATAACATGAGCGCAAGGCATATATAGTTAAAGAAGATGACACGGAGGACTAACTAATGAGTTACCTTCTTGACGGCGTTGATCTCTGCTAATGTTGATACAAGGGCGTCAG
Source organism: Dactylis glomerata (assembly GCA_007115705.1). NCBI lineage: Eukaryota > Viridiplantae > Streptophyta > Magnoliopsida > Poales > Poaceae > Dactylis > Dactylis glomerata. The sequence goes on along the minus strand of QXEO01001608.1, from coordinate 1,223,155 downwards.
TGCTGGCGCTGGGCCGCTCACTCTCGGGTGCATTATAAGGCACCACCACCCTATCAGCTTCCGCGGTTGGGGGCGTCGATGCGACCAGGTGGAGCGGCGGCATCGGGGTCACTAGCGGTGACACTTGGTGACTTGAGTTACTGCCGCTGACGCTGGGCACATATATCGGCCCCTGTTGACCTGCCGCATTCCAAGCAGCTAACCCCTCCATCAAACTAGGGGGGATGATCTGCCGGAGCTTCTCCTGCAGCTTCTCGTCCACTAACTTACTCATCTCGGTCGGGTCCACTATTTTCTCTAGTGACTCCACCTTCTTCTTCAGCTCCTGAACCTCGGCTTTATCCTTAGTCGACCTCCTCTCCTTTCTCGTCTTGGCATCCGATCCGTAGTACTCGGATACCTTCATACTTGTGCCAAAGCCGGACACACGGCCAGCCGACGTCGGTGGCTTGTCCAGGTCCCGTTCCTTGTATGCGTTCGTCGCCCTGTTGAAAGGCGTGTCCCACGGTTCCGTCGACCCCTGGGACAACGGGCCAGCCGTAGAACTAGCCTTCAACTCATCGTCCTTCAGACAAAGGAACTTAAGGTTAGCCCATTTGGCTTCATTGCTTAATAAGATCAGCGCAATAATAATATAGACTATCCTTACCAGGAGTTTCTCGAACTTCTTCATGTCGGGGTAATCCATAAAAAATTCCCCCGTCTCCCAGTCTAAGTAGTAGCGGGACCGAACATAGTTCCTAGTCTGTATATCCGCGATTTTTAGCCAGGGGTTTTCTTTGCCCAGACGTATCATCTCGGCATCCTCCTTGTCCCAAGTGGGCTGTTTTCCTCGGTAACCACCGCTTCTGCAACGGTGAGCCCCTAGGTTCAATTCCCGCATTTTCTTCCCCCAGACAGTCCATTTTTTAGCCTCGTGAGTCTCTAAGGACGACTTGAATGCTTCGAAGTCTTCTCTAGAGAGCGTCGGGTCTTTGCGACTTATCTGCTCCTAGCTTTTACCTTTCTTGATCTTGTCCTTCAGCCGAGTTTTCCAGCTGCTCAAGGTGGTGCTCATCTTTGGGAGAGCTAAAGAGTCCACCTTTTTATTGAACGGCTGTGGGAACGTGTATCGTTGGTGAAGCTTCTGGAGGAGGGTTGCGGCCAAAGCCGCGTTGGCCTCGCTTCTGAGGTCTTGAGTGTTGAGCGGCACGGTTTCATGGACGATGCACCCTAGTTGCATCGCGTACCCTTTGGCAACCTTAGAAGGCTCCAAGGGTAGGCCACTTTTGGAGACCAACGTGAAAGGATCGGTGATGTTGGCTAGCACTTGCGGCCTCCAATCCGCCCTTGGCCTCTTCGCCTTCCTCTTCTTCTTGGCCTCCTCAGGGTTGCCACCGCTATCACCTTCCATGCGGTCGGTGGTCTCTTCACCGGTCTCGGTGGTGTCATCCCGGCCCTCTTCCTCATCGCCGCTCTCAGAGGTGGCCCCCCAGCTCTCTTCCTCATCGCCACGATCGGCGGTGCCCCCCCGGCCCTCTCCCTCATTGTATTCCTCCCACCATTCCTTGTTGGCCTCTCTGGCGACTTTCTCCTGGCTCTTAGGGTTAGAAGTGCCCGACATGTTTATTTGCACTTCATTAAAAAGAGGCAAATAGTTAGTACATAATGCAACCAAAAAATTCAAAATTTTGGCATGACTTTTGCTAATTTTTCTACCTAGGAGTGCCCATTTCTCAACCGAAACGGAAGCGAATCAACACTTCGGGAGAAATGGGCAACTCAGTTTATTCATCCACACTTGACAGCATCTCATAAGCATATATAACAGCAGATTATGGTCAAAATATCTCATTGCATAACACATAACAGCACGTGTCCATTCAGCAGATTATTACTTTTAGCATATCTGTTCTCCACCAGCAGCAAATACATCTGACACCAGCATTCTGAAAGAGAATATTACAGCATGGCCCCATCAATGACAGAATGGAGTACAAAAATGAACTTCTGCAATATGCCTTACCCTCAAGATAGAATCACAAAGTCACAGTACAAGACAATATACTCTTCTAGGTAAAGTTCAGTTTGAGGCTTGTGTACATTAAAGAAAAATTCACTTTCAGCTGAGGTCAATATTCATTTACAATTTTACATCCTACCACACAGACCACCAAAAATTGAGGTTTGAGTAAGCTAGCAATACATCACAGCCCAAGGACTGGCAAGTTGCTGCAAGTGGCAACTTGGCAAAATTCAGACATAGTTGCATAAGCTTACTGCATATAAATTCGAAATAAGAGGAAAACTATTTCACAGTACAATGATGAATTAACTAAACAAGCTGCAAGTAAACATCAGAGGAACCTTGAAACCAAAATTCACAGTGCACTACAACAATAATTAAATAGCTGAAGGATGAACTATCCTCTACACTAAACAAGCAGCATGGTCTCAAATATAACAATCCATGTCTACGGTGGTCAAAGTCTGAACATGATCACTCTCCTACGATTAGGATTGGAACCATTAACCAACCCGAGTGCTAACATTGAACTATAACCTAAAATAAAGTTTGCTAATAATTCCAAGATACATCTGAAAGTATCATAATGGGGATTGAGTGTAACAGAATATCAGAATATCATAAAATTCCAAGATACATCTCCAAGATATTATTGCAAAGATATGATGTAACAGAATATCATGTGAACTGTAAGGACATTATAGGAACAATAACTGCTAAACAACATTTCTTTTAGTTGTGCAAATCTGATGCTTATGTTCATATCTAGTGATCCCAAGTTTGCAAAGTTTCTCAAATCAAAAGCACCAAAATTTGGACAGAGGTCAAAAAATTTTAGTCAAGTTTGAAAAGTGTTTAAAATTTTAAAAATATGTATGGTTGTAGAACTGAGGTGGTCTGCTGCTAACTTTTACTTCAGTAAGGTGCTATATATAATAACTTGTATACAGATTATGTAATAACTTGTATACAAATTATATAATAAATTTCAATAAGGTGCTATATATGCAAAAGCTTCTTAGTTGACTTTCTTTTCGAGAAACTTAAGGTATTCACATGATTTATTAACATCAAATTAACCTGAAATGTCACTGTCACAAGGAATGCTTCCAAGCTGATTAATCAATTCATCAAATTAACATGACTACTGATCAGGATGCTTCACAAAGCTAATCCATCAAATTATTTGACTGATTAAGAATCAATTTGAAATTGTTGATCAACTCGTTGAGTTATCTAATTATCACAATCCTTGAACTATCCAGATAAATATAGCAGTACATGGCAAAAATATTTACTCAAGTACCTACAAAAATATTTACTAAAGTATGTTGGCTTAATCGTCATTCACTTTACCATGCAACACAAATTCTTAGATGACTGGTTCACCACATATATCCAAGTATTCAGGGGATGTGCACAGAAGCAAGAAACACAATTGACAGTGTGTTACCGAAACACAATTGACAGTGTGTTACCAAAGAAACTATGCAACATCCAGTAGTTTTAACGAATACCAAAAGCAAAAGAGAAGGAAAGAAGACAGAGTATGTGCCAGTACCTCACAAAGACGAGGTGCTGGTCGGTGAAGAGCCGATGTGGGGGAGCTGCTTCCGGTGGGACACGATGCGGGGCCGTCTACTGCTGCTAGAGATGGGGGCGGCCATTGCTAGACGAGGCCACCGAGCACGCGGGCCGAAGGGATGGGGACGACCGTCGGAGAAGGAGGCCGGCGCACGTGCGGTGTAGAGGTTTCCGGGCGAGGACCGCTGGGATGAGACCTGGCGGCGTGGATGGCCGGTCGCTGGCGAGAGGGAGACCGGGGCGGGTGGGGATACGGTCGCTGGTGGTTCGTCGGCGGTTAGCTAGGGTTCGTCGGTGGGGATAGCTCCGGCGGCTAGCTAGGGTTTGTTGGCGCAGGGGAGGGGATAGAGAGAAAGATAGAGGCTCAGTGGAGGGCGTGCGCCAGGGTTTTACTAAGTGTCAAAATTCTGTGGCGCATCTACTGGTGCGATGCGCCACAGAATTAGAGAATTCTGTTGCGCATCGCACCAGTAGATGCGCCACAGAATTTATTTCCTTTTTTTAAATTATTTTAGTTATTACTCCCTCTGTTTCAATGAATAAGGCTTATATTTTTTCTAAAAAGTCAAACAATATGAAGTTTGACCAAAATTTTAGAATAAATCACTAACATGCACAATATGAGATCAATACCGTTAGATACGTCTTGAAATATATTTTCATATGATGTCTATATAATGCACAATATAAGATCAATACCGTTAGATATGTCTTTTTGCTCTTTTTTGTCTAACACACACATGTGCATACACACACAAAATTAAAAGTCTCGATCAGACACACATGTGCATACACAAAAAAGTCTCGATCACACACACCAAAAAAGTCTTCTCCGTCCGGTTCCGAGCTAGCTTAGCATTTCTTCACAATCTTCTTGCCCTTCTTGTTAGTGGTTGAATACTTTATGCTGGCCACCTTGAGATTTCTTCGTGTGAACGGATAACCTTTAGTAGGTAGGGAGGTCTTCCTTCTTACTTTACTAGTAGTAGGCATGTCGAAGTGCTTGTCAAATTCCTCCTCGATCTTCGGGTCACCATTCTTGTCCAAGTCTTCCTCGTTTGTGTCTCCTTCCATTCCTATGATGCTCCTCTTGCCCCTCCTCATGACAACACGGCTAGGCCTCGACGGGTCGGTGATGAAGAAGCATTGGTCAACTTGGCTACCGAGTACCCATGGCTCATTTTTCGCGGATGCGTTCTTTGATTTGGCATCCGGTATAACCATGATTGTGAAATATCGGCCTTCTTTTTCGACCTTCTTGGCCCATCTCACACGGAACATTGGCACTATCTCTCCACAGTAATTGAGCTCCCATATCTCCTCGATCCTTCCAAAAAATCTTTCCTTGACACTAGTCTCGTCATCGGCGTATGATAGCATAGTTACTCCTGAGTTTTGATTTTCACTATTTCTGTCCTTTTCCTCGGTGTAGAATCTGTAACCGTTGATGTCGTACCCCTGATAGGTCCTTACGTTATGCCCGGGGCCCTGTGATAAGGTGTATATGAGTTTTTCATCTTCGGTTGAAGGCCTTCTGCTCTGTGCTTGAAGCAGTTGACTTTGCTTAAACAAAAGCGTGAAGCTGGAGTTGTGCTCTTTGGTTACGTCTCCCATCTTCCTTGGCCGGCCCATATCGATGTAATTCTGCTCGATTATGCTTTTGTGCTCTTGCACAAAAGGCTCGACCAATTTTAAGTGTTGTAGCATGACCCGGTGAGCCCTTTCAAAGTTGTCGCGTCGATTGACAATGCCCACATGGACTGAGCGGTAGCCCTCGCGGTGACCGACTCCAGCGAGCCTGCCGAGGTGCGTCCTGGTGGGCAGACCAACATGATCCTGGTCGTCCTCGGTGCTTAGATAATTCTAGCAAAAGGATATGCACTCGTAGGTTAGGAACCCCTTGGCCATGCTTGCGTCTGGATGGGCCCTGTTGCGAACATATCCTTTCATGACACAGTTCTGCCTTTCGAAAGGCATCATGTTGTGGAGGAACGTCGGGCCGAGCTGCCTGATGTCATCAATGACATGGAGAAGGAGATGGACGCATATATCACAGAATGTGGGCGGGAAGTAAATCTCGAGCTCACATAGTATCACCACGATCTCATCCTGTAGCATCTTGAGCTGCCTCACGCCGATCGACTTCCTGGTGATAACGTCAAAGAAGTTGCAAAGGCCAAACAGCGTATCACGGACGTGCTCGTCCATTATCCCTCGGATCGCAACGAGAAGTATCTGCGTCATGAGCATGTGACAATCGTGAGACTTCATCCCGGTGAACCTCTTCTTCTCTACGTCTAGATATCTGCTTATATTCCCCAAGTAACCGTGAGGAAGTTTCACTCGTAGGAGGCACCTGAAAAATTGCTCGAGCTCCTCCGGACTCATTGTGAAGCAGGCAGCGGGAAGCACCACCGCATTCTTCTTAGCCCTTTTGCGGAGACGTTGAGTCCCTTCTGTCTGATCATTATCATCATTGTCGTTGTTGTCATCAGTATCGAGGGCTTGAAGAGCTTTTCTGATGCCAAAATGTTTCAGATCGTATCTTGCTTTCGGCCCATCCTTCGACTTTTCCGAGTTGCAAAGAGTGCCAAGCAGACTCTCGGTAACATTCTTCGTAATGTGCATGACATCGAGGCTGTGGGGCATGTGGAGGACCTTCCAGTACTCCAAGTCGTGGAAAATAGACCTCACTTTCCATACACCGAGCAGCGGCTCTGGCTTTGGTCGCTTCTTTCCCGGTGCTGGGCACTCCTTCCAATTTTTTAGAAGATCGTCGATTTCTGCACCGCTCCTCTGTCGTGGGGGTCCATCGGGTTCATCTTTACCATTGAACAGATCACCGCGTTTTCTCCATGGGTGATCCAAGTGAAGCCACCTTCGAGCACCTGGATACACGGTTTTCGAGGACCCGGGATCCCTTGGTAGCTGTAGATGCGGGGTCTCGTCCATGCACTTCACACAGCCGCAGAATCCGTGGCTGACCTGGGCAGATACGTATGTGCAACCAGGATAGTCCGTGACCGTCGTGATCAACGCGGCTCTCATATCGAAATAAGTTCTACTGTAGGCGTCCCACGTACGGGGTGGCGTCTTCCACAACATGTCTAACTCCTCTTTCAGCAGCCCGAGATACAAATGCATGTTGACACCTGGTTGTTTCGGCCCCTGAATGAGAATACTCAGGTGTATGTACCTTTGCTTGGTGCAGAGCCACGGGGGTAGGTTGTAAGGCCATACAAACACAGGCCAGGTGCTATGCGTGCTACTCTGGTTGCCGAACGGATTGAGTCCATCGGTGCTCATACCCAGCCTGATGTTCCTTCCGTCGCCCCTGAACCTAGGGAAGGCAATGTCCAATGCTTCCCACTGGCCAGCGTCTGAAGGGTGTGTCAACATATGGCCCATCTCCGGATCTTCTTCGGGCTTCTCCCTTTCTGCGTGCCATTGCATGAGCTTTGCTTCCTTAGGGTCCACGAAATACCGCTGCAGACGGGGAGTGATAGGAAAGTACCATACCAATTTTCGAGGTACCTTCTTGTTCCCAACCTTGTACCGTCCGTGGCCACACACCGGACATGTGGTCATGTCCTTGTACTCCCCCCGATAAATCACACAATCATTGATGCAGGCATGGTATCTTTCGTGTGGTAGGTCAGGAGGGCACACAACTTTCTTGGCCTCCTCGATACTACTTGGCAATGTGTTCCCCTCTGGGAGACGATCGTGCCAGAATTTCATGTTCTTGCGGAAGCTGGAATCGGTCCATTTGTTCTGCGTCTTCATCTGCAGACAATCAAGCATTACATGCAAGCGCGTATCCTGCTGACGGCACCCAGGAAATATTGGAGTCATCCTGTCTTTCTCCATTTGCGCCAGCTTGGCTCTCTCTCTGGCTGCAGCTCTGTCGTTGCTCGTCTCATGGAGGAGCAGATCTTGAACATGAGAGTCCTGCAAGGCCGAAATTAGCGGAGTCGCGCCAGAATCTTCTTCTTCATCATGATCTTCTCCGTCGGCAACTTCTACTTCATGATGATCTTCTCCGTCGACTTCTTCTTCATGATGATATTCTCCACCGACATGTGGTGCTTCGTCATCTCGCTCGCCACCATGGTCTTCATGCGCACCATTTGTTGGGGCCGGCTGCGCCTGGTTGTCCTGCATGAAACCGCGCCTCAGCAGGTGCTCCTCCAGTTGTCCGGAATCAGGGTTGATCTAGCGCTCGAGTTTGCATGATCGACACGGACATCTTATCGGGCGCCTTTTGTTCCGAATCATGTCCTCCTTCGCGTCTTTCTTGTATCTACTAATTCGAGCGGAACTCATCGTGAGGACCATGGTTGTCTGCAAATGGTATACATAGAGCAGAAAATTAGAACCGCAACACATGCACACACATGCATGGACCTCTCCTAAAGGTATACATAGAGCGGAAAAATTCGGCATGACCTCTCCTAAAGGTAGGACGTATGGGTAGTGCAAAATTTTTCCAAAACAGAAATGAATCAATGTCTCGACAAACATCCATGCACCACACCGGCACACACACAAGCGCTTCACGTGCAACAATCATCCATACACAAGATCGACATGCGCATGCATGTCCCCTCCAAATACTCACCTTGTAGATTCGATACCGAGACGAGACTGCGATCGATGAGTTGGAGAGGAGGAGAGAGTATGGAGAGGATTCTCCTCACCGCCAATTATGTATCAACCAAAGTAAGTACAATAAGTACCAAAGAAAGTGAAAACTATGGCCAAAATGGGATGAGAGGGAAGGGAGCTAGAGCTAGATCTAGATGGAGGAGAGGAAGACGAATGGCTTGGGAGTGTGGGAGGTGTGAGAGGTTGGCACTTTAAAGGTGCCAGACGAGCTAATTCTGTGGCGCATCAGGTCTGGTGCGCCACCGAATTACACTAATTCTGTGGCGCACTGGCCCTGGTGCGCCACAGAATGTCCTAATTCTGTGGCGCACTGGACCTGATGCGCCACAGAATGTCCTAATTCTGTTGCGCATCAGGTCCAGTGCGCCACAGAATTAGTGGAATCAATGATTGGGGCTGGCAGGGAGTGGGCCCCACCCAATTTCTGTGGCGCATTGTCTCCTGGTGCGCCACATAAATGTTGTATTTTTGTGGCGCACCTGACCTGGTGCGCCACAGAAATAATTTCTGTGGCGCACTGCTGGCTAGTGCGCCATAGAATTGCATCCCACCTATAAGGGTTTTCCTACTATTGAATCATCCAAGTAGTCATTCCATGAGTGGGACAATTCTTTATCATAGATTTCATTCTTTCCCAAGCTTGAGCAACATGTTCATTATCAAATTGACTAAACTTCATAATATTGCTACGCAAAGATATAATTTTAGCAGGAGGGTAATATCTTCCAATGAAAGCATCCTTACACTTAGCCCATGAATCAATATTATTCTTAGTCAAAGACAGCAACCAGTCTTTAGCTTTTCCTCTCAAAGAAAAAGGAAACAACTTGAGCTTAATAATATCACTTTCTACATCCTTATATTTCTGCATCTCACATAGCTCAACAAAATTGTTGAGATGAGCGGCAGCATCTTCAGTACTAGCACCAGAAAATTGCTCTTTCATAACAAGGTTCACTAAAGCAGGCTTAATCTCATAAAAGTTGCAGCAGGAGTAGGTGGCGCAATAGGAGTGCAGATAAAATTACTATTGTTCGTGCTAGTAAAGTCACACAACTTGGTGTTTTCAGGATTAGCCATTTCAGCAAAACTAAAAGTAGACAAGTAAAAACAACTATCAAGGATTCTAAATTTTTTGGGTTTTTGATAAAATGATGCAAGTAAAAATAAAGTAAAGCAAAACTATAAAACAAAGTAAAGGATGTGCGTGTGAAAAACTCCCCTTGCAGAGATCTTCTACTTCCTCCCCGGCAACGGCACCAGAAAAGACTTGATGGCTGGCGTGTAGTTGATGATGATGATTATAACCAGTCAGTTGGAAACCCCAAGCGCAAGGTATGATGAGCACAGCAGCAAGTTTTTCGCTCAGTTAGAAACCAAGGTTTATCGATCAGGAGAGGAGCAAACAAACGACTGAAGGTGATGCTGCTAGCTTGCGATAGCTTCGGACAATTTATAGGGCGCCTCGTCCAAGCTTTGCTTTGCTAGTTGCAATGTGGAACCTGCACACAACACAACCAAATACTTTGTTCCCAACTTATGATGAGGTTGTCAATCTCACCGGTTTGCTTGAAACAAAGGGTATGAGCATATCGAGTGGAAAATAGTAGAAGTATGCGAGTAAAGTAAACAATACGAGTAAAGTAAATAGGTAATAGCAATATGATGGAAATAGGACCAGGGTCCACAGTTCACTAGTGGTGTCTCTCCATAAGATAAATAACACATGCTGGGTAACAAATTACAGTTGGGCAATTGATAGAATAATGATAACGTGATGTATCAAGAAGATCACTATGCGATTTACTCTGGGCATTACAACAAAATACATAGACCGCCATCCAACTGCATCTATGACTAATAATCCACTCACGGGGATATCATCCAAACACCCCATGAGTATTAAGTTGCGAACGACAGATAATTCCATTAAACAAAGTGTGTAGTGTAAACAAAGCATATGGCCTCGAGCATATGAATGTTGTTTTCTCCCTAGTGGCAACAGCACATCTACAACCTTAGAGGTTTCTGTCACTCCCCCAGATTAAATAGAGGCATGAACCCAACTATCGAGCATAAATACCCCCTCTTGGAGTTACTAGCAACTACTCGGCCAAGATAGCTACTAACAACGGAGAGCATGCAAGATCATAAACAACATAGAGATAACATAAGATATATTTCAGTATAGCAACTCAATCATAACACCAATATTCATCGAATCCCAACAAACCAGACATGTAGAATTACATAACGGTGATCTCAATCATGTAGGGCAGCTCATGAGATCTAAACATGAAGCACATGGTGGAGAGGACAACCATCTAGCTACTGCTATTGACCCAAAGTCCAAGGTAGACTACTCACTCATCGCTCCGGAGGCAAGCATGGCGATAAAGAAGACCTCCGATGGCGATTCCCCTCTCTAGCAGGGTGCTGGGAAGAGCTTCTGGATCCTCCCGATCTTCGGGTCGACGGCGGCGGTGGATCGTGATGTGTTCTAGAAAATTGATCAGGTATTTAGGTTTTTTCCGTCGGGGGTCTTTATAGATGAAGGGGCATCGTCAGAGGTGGACCGAGGTGACCTCACACATAGGGGCGCGGCCAGGGACTGGGCCGCACTGCCCTGGTGTGTGGGGCCCTCGTGGCCCCCCTCCGACTCCTCTTCGGTTCTCTGGAAGCTTTCGGGAAAAATAAGACTTCTGGAACTTGTTTCGTCCAATTCCGAGAATATTTCCTGCGTAGCTTTTCTGAAACACAAAAACAGCAGAAAACAGGGGCACTCTGGCGACTTGTTAACAGGTTAGTTCCGGAAAATGCATAAAAGTGCCACGAAGTTTAACGAAACATTAGGCAAATGGTGTAAAAACAAGCATGGAGCATCAAAAATTATAGATACGTTGGAGACGTATCATGCTGCATCGTAAAAAATCGTGAAAATTCTCTGTATATCTTTTGGACCTGTGATTTCTTGTGCATATGCCCTAGGTTATATCCAAACTTACAATAGTTGAACACTTTTTGATTTGAGCAACAGAAAACCCTCTAAAAATTTGACCTTTGTCAGCTGTTCTGTTTTGACAGATTTCTGCCAATATTTGTGTTTGCCGCTTCATCGCTTTCTTTTTGAGTTCTTTGATCATGGAACTTTTGAGGAAGTTGCTACAGTAGTATATTCTTTATATGTGGTGGTTTTGAGTTGAAACCTGAAGCAAAAAGGGTTGATTCGATGTTATGCTTACACTAATGTTGCTAATAGATTTGTGTTTAGTTTTGTATGAAGAAGTTTTCAAGTGTAGGGATTGGAGAATGATGAGATGAGTTGAAGAACAGGCAAAAGCTCAAGCTTGGGGATGCCCATGTCACCCCAAGAAATATCCAAGAAGTACAGGCGTCAAAGCTTGGGGATGCCCCCGAGGCACCCCTTCTTCATCGGCAAAAATCAGGTCACCTTTCAAAACACTATATTTTTATTGCTTCATGCATTATGCATTTTTCTTGGAGCATCAATTGTTTTTAGTTTTCAGTTTTTTTAGTTTTGTTTGCTGAAATAAATGGTTGGACCCCAAAAAATTTCTTTTGGAGAAGTTGCCTTGCTTTTCATTTGCCAAGAACACTCCGTTTTTCACTCTTACCGTTTTAACGAGTGTTCTTCTTTTTCTAGAACTGCGTATAGCTTTTGATTTTCACCTTGATTTGTGTTCAGATCTTGTTATATATTTTCATCAAGGTGTATTTTTGCCTCTGGACCATTTTGATTTCATCAAAACAGTTGGTTATAAAAAAGTTTGAATGGTGTTGGAAAAGAGAAAAAGCTTTATGCAAAAAAGTGGTACAAGAAGGAGCTTGTGTAGACTGCGGCCTAGGCTTTTGCATATCGTGCTTGATGTCTTTTTGATAGTATGCTTAGTGGTTTTTCTGTAGCATGACTTGTCTCAAATAACTGAGATTGCATTATTTTGGTTTTCTCCTTTGATGCTTTATTTGGGTTGACTTGGCACATGCTCATACATGTTAGACTCATACAAAGTCGTCATTCCCTCTATGATCATTTATTTTTTGACTTTTGATGCCATCTTATGCTTCTTTTAATGTTGCTTTGTCGCTCTGCATGATTATGGCCATTATTGCTCCCTTAGTTGGTCACTCCCAGTCTTTTGCTAGCCTTCATTTTGTACTGACTATGAGCTCTACTCGTGCATCTAACTCCTAAAAACCAAGTTTGCCAAAGTGTCCACCATACATACCTATTAGCAATTTTTTATTCCAAAGTACATTTGACTTGCTTTTATCTATCCTTCAAATTAAACTCTTTTTGGTGTTATGCGAAATTGGTCAGTAAAGCTCTCACGAACCGGATGACACACTTTACTTTTCTCGTTCTAAAATTTTGACATTGTGGTCTCTTATGTTGAGTTGTTATGCTTGCAAGTTGTAAGTTGGGAATTAGCCCAGCCATGCTGTCATGGGGAAAGCTTTCAACATTACACTATCTTTAATTTGAGTTGATATCGTGATCTTTTGTTTATGGATACTCGCGGTGTGAAATGAATTGGGAATCTTGCGGGATCATGGAGTTTGTATATGTGTTAGAGAAACGCCTGGGCCGCTAATCTAAGCCATGAATAATTCATGGTGGAAATTTACAGCATGCCCATAATGAACATTCGATGATGCGTCTCACAATAAAAAGCTATACCAATGGTAAATAAAAGAGATGCCGAGGTGTTCATTGTCTGTTTGTCCTATCATTTTGATGTGCCATGTCATCGGGCATGGAGGTACCCCGTTGGCGGTTCTCAATGATACGTGTATACTTACAATGACAAGAGCTTGCTTAGGACTCTAAGTAAAGTAGCATGAGGTTTGGGTATTCGTATTTCATGGGACACGAGGTTTTCAACTTATGATTTGTCAAGCATATGCAGCATAAGCGTACTCGCATTAACTTTAACCATTCAAGATGCTTATGATGGGGGCAATGAGAGCTCAAAGCCGGTAAGTACCATAATTTTTGAAGGTTTATAAAACTTATAATCACTGCTTCCCTCCGCGAAGGGCCTTTCTTTTACTTTTATGTTGAGTCACCACCTTCTACCTTTATGCACCACTAAGAGAGCATAGTTGTCATTCTGAGTATAATGTGCATTGTCCCAAAGTTTTCATTGATTGATTCATATTGTTGGTTTCACTTGTTCTTAAATTATTTGTATCTAGTCGCCCTCTTAAACTTGAAGGTGTCCTATGCATTTATGTTTTGCTCTCCATGAGGGACAAGCTAAAAACCATTTGTATGTTTTTCCTTATGATTTGAACACACGTTTGATTTTCATTGTTTCATTTTCATGATCTTCTATTTGTGTTCAATGTTCATGTTATAACATGGTTGCTAAGTTGCTTCTATCAAGATTATATTTTTCATGCCCATGTTTTAAGTTCTTTTGATCCCAGCGCACAACGCTTACATAGATGATCAAGATTGTGTAGGTGCATGTCACCTCAAAAATTATTTCTTTTGTTATCACTTACCTACTCGAGGATGAGCAGGAGTTAAGCTTGGGGATGCTGATACGTCTCTAACATATCCATAATTTTTGATGCTCCATGCTTATTTTTACACCATTTGTTTAGTGTTTCGTTACACTTTGTGGCATTTTTATGCATTTTCCAGAACTAACCTATTAACGAGATTCCACAATGCCAGTTCCCTGTTTTCTGCAGTTTTTGTGTTTCAGACAAGTTACACAGGAAATATTCTCGGAATAGGACGAAACCAAAGCCAGTCGTCTAGATATTTCACGGAGCTTCCAGAAGACCGAAGAGGAGCCGGAGGAGAGCCACTGGTGGGTCACACCACCAGGGGGCGCGGCCTGGGGCTGGCCCGCACCCCCCTATGGTGATCCCCACTAGGGCCACTTTTGACGATGCCCCTTCGCCTATAAATACCCCCCGATGGGAAAAACCTAAAGATCCGATCACTTTTCCAGAATACATCGCGATCCGCCGCCGCAATCAAGCCGAAGATCGGGAGGGTCCAGAAGCTCTTCCCGGCACCCTGTCAGATAGGGGAATCGCCACCGAAGGTCTTCTTCATTGCCATGCTTGCCTCCGGCGCGATGAGTGAGTAGTCTACCTTGGACTATGGGTCCATAGCAGTAGCTAGTTGGTTGTCTTCTCCACCATGTGCTTCATGTTTAGATCTTGTGAGCTGCCTTAGATGATCGAGACCACCGTTATGTAATTCTACTTATTGTGTTTGTTGGGATCCGATGAATATTGGTGTTATGATTGAGTTGAAGTACTGAAATTATCTTATGTTATCTCTATGTTTTTTATGATCTTGCATGCTCTCCATTGTTAGTAGCTATCTTGGTCGAGTAGTTGCTAGTGACTCCAAGAGGGGGTATTTATGCTCGATAGTGGGTTCATGCCTCTATTTAATCTGGGGGAGTGACAGAAAAATCTAAGGTTGTAGATGTGCTATTGTTACTAGGGGAAAACAACATTCATATGCTCAAGGGCATATGCTTTGTTTACATTACACACTTTACTTAATGCAATTATCTGTTGTTCGCAACTTAATACTTGTGGAGTTCTCGGATTGATTCGCCACAAGTGGATTATTAGTCATAGATGCAGTTGGATGGTGGTCTATGTATCATGTTGTAATGCCCAGAGTAAATCACATTGTGATCCTCTCGACATGCACATTGTCTTTATTCTATCAATTGCCCAACTATAATTTGTTTTCCCAACATGTGTTATTTTATCTTATGGAGAGACACCGCTAGTGAACTATGGACCCCGGTCCTATTTCCATTATATTGCTATCACTTGTTTACTTTACTCGCACTGTTTACTTTACTCGCATATTACTATTGCGCTTTCCAGTCGATACGCTCATACCCATTGTTTCAAGCAAACCGGTGAGATTAACAACCTCATCGTAAGTTGGGAACAAAGTATTTGGTTGTGTTGTGTGCAGGTTCCACATTGCCGCTCGTAAAGCAAAGCTTGGACGAGGCGCCCTATAAATTGTTCGGAGCTATCGCAAAGCTAGCGGACATCACCTTCAGTCGTTTGGCTTTCTCCTCTTGGACGATTAAACCTTGGTTTCATAACTGAGGGAAAACTTGCTGCTATATTCATCAAACGTTCTCTTGGGGTTTACAACTGGCCGGTCATTTACTACACGCAATCAAGTTTTCTGGCATCATCATCACCGCGCCATCAATGTCCACCCGCGCCACCCCCTGGTGTGGTGGGTCCCTGGCCCCCTCTAGCTCTCCTTCGGTCTTCGTTCTACTTCCGGGAAAAATAGGAAGTTCGGGCTTCGTTTTGTCCAATTCTGAGAATATTTCCTGTGTAGCTTTTCTGAAACACAAAAACAGCAGAAAACAGGGAACTGGCACTGTGCCATCTCGTCAATAGGTTAGTTCTGGAAAACGCATAAAAACGCCACGAAGTGTAACAAAATACAAAGCAAATGGTGCATAAACAAGCATGGAGCATCAAATTATAGATACATTTGAGACGTATCAAGCATCTCCAAGCTTAACTCCTGCTCGTCCTCGAGTAGGTAAGTGATAACAAAACAATAAGTTTTGAGGTGATATGCACCAACACAATCTTGATCAAACGATGTAAAGCATTGAGTGCTGAGATCAAAGTACTCTAAACATGGGCAAAAAAGACATAATCTTGACAATAAAACTTAGCAACCATGTTATAACATGAAAAGTAACACAAACAAAAGATCATGAGTAATGAAACATTGAAAGTCAAGTGTGTGTTTCAACCATATAGAAAAACATTGAAAGTCAAGTGTGTCCTTCATGGAATAGCAAAACATAAATGCATAGGACACCTTCAAGTTTAAGAGGGCGACTAGATACAAATAATTTAAGAACAAGCAAAACCATAATCTTGAATCAATCAATAATAATTTTTGGGACTATGCACATTAAACTCAGAATGACAACTATGCTCTCTTAGAAGGTGCATAAAGGTAGAAGGTGGAGAGTCAACATAAAGTAAAAGAGAGGCCCTTCGCAGAGGGAAGCAGTGATTGCAAGTTTTATAAACCTCCAAAAATTATGATACTTAGGCATCTTTAATGGTTAATGGTTAAGGTTAATGCGAGTACAATTACGAAGCATATGCTTAACAAATCATAAGTTGAAAATATCGTGTCCCGTGAAGTACGAATACCCAAACCTCATGCTACTCAACTTAGGTCCAAGCAAGTTCATGTCATTGTAAGCATACATGTATCATTGAGAACCACCAATGGGGTACCTCTTGCCCGATGACATGGAACAAGCCCACATCAAAATGACAAGACAAACAGACAATGAACACCTCGACATCTCTTTTATTTACCATTGGTATAGCTTTTTATTGTGAGATGCGTCGTTGAATGTCCACTATGGGCATGCTATAAATTTCCACCATGAATGATGCATGGCTTATATTAGTGGCCCAGGCATTTCTCTAACACATATACAAACTCCGTGAGCTCACAAGATCCCAACTTATTTCACATCGCAGGTATCCATAAACAAAAGATCACGATATCAACGAAATGAGAGAAAGTGCAATGTTGAAAGCTTGCCCCATGACGGCATGGCTAGGCTAACTTCCAACTTACAGCTTGCAAGCATAACATCAACATAAGAGAGCCACAATGTCAAATTTATTAAAAGCAAGAAAAGTAAAGTGTGCCGCTAGGTTCGTGAGAGCTTTACTGACTAATTTTCACATAACAAAAAGTTTAATTTGAAGGATAGATAAAAGCAATACGAATGTGCTTGGAATAGGAAATTGCTAATAGGTAGATATGGTGGACACATTGGAAAACTTGGTTTTTGGGAGTTGGATGCATGAGAAGTATTCCCTCTCAGTACAAAATGAAGGCTAGCAAAAGACTGGGAGCGACCAACTAAGAGAGCAATAACGGCCATAATCATGCATAGCGACAAAACTAAACGGATCGTATGGGCACCTAGAGGGGGGGTGAATAGGTGCTACTCAAATTTTAATTCTTTTTCAATTTAGACTTGACACAAAAGGTAAATTCTCTAGATATGCAACTAAGGTGAATTTACCTATATGTCAACAAGCAAGCTAAGCAAGATACAAGTAGTAAAGGCAATAAAGGATAGAGGTAACCGAGAGTGGAGCACACGGAGACACGGATGTAATTCCCGTAGTTCCTTCCTTTTTAGGGGAAGTACGTCTACGTTGGAGGGGTGTGGTTGCCACAAAGGCCTAACCAACACCACAAAGGCTCACCCTATTCTCCGGTGCAAGCTTCCGCCACAAAGGCCTAGCTCACTTTCCACTAAGGGATTCCTCAAGGCGGAATCGGCCTTTACAAAACTTGGGGCACAACTCCACAACTGAATTGGAGGCTCCCAAGCACCACAAAGATCTCAATCAACAAGTATCAAGATTTCAATCACACAAATCAAAGTCAAGGGACACAAGGGAACCCAAGACCAAAGGGCCCTCAAGCAAATGAGAGGGGAAATCAAATCGCTTCGGTGAGGATGTAGATCAAGGCCTTCTCCTTCGATTCTCCAAAGATCAAGAGCTTTGGTGGGTGGAGGCAGGAGATCTTGCGAATTTGGTGGCTCCAAATATGGTGTTCTTCTTGCACAGCTCGAGCAGCTTGAGGTGGAAGAAGGGGAGGGGTATTTATAGCCCCTCCCAAAATGTAGCCGTTGCTGACTTGGAGGGGCGGATTATCCGGCCAAACTTTGGCTGGATTATCCGGCTGGCCGGATTATCCGGCCCCTGGCCGGATTATCCGCCCCCCCCCCCTATCTGGGTGACGCCACGTCTGGTCCTTAGCCGATTTTGGGGTCGTCTCCGGGGGGCGGATTATCCGGCCCCTGGCCGGATTATCCGGCCCCCTATACTGGGTGACGCCGCGTCTGGTCCTTAGCCGTTTTGAGCTCTCGCCTGGGGGGGGGGATTATCCGACCCCTGGCCGGAATATCCGGCCCCCTATACTGGGCGACGCCGAGCAATTCCTTAGCTGTTTTGGCTTCTGTCTCCGGAGGGGGCGGATTATCCGGCCGCCCCTGGCCGGATAATCCGGCCTGGCAAAACTTGAACTGACAAACCTGCACAACTTAGCACACACTTAATATTCCTAATGTTGTTATCTAACACACAAAATCTGAGGGAAACAAAGTTTGCACTTTCAATCTCCCCCTTTTTGGTGTTAGATGACAACACTAGGATTTGCAAGAGAGATCGAATATTTCAAACAACAAATATTTGAGCAAGATATAAAGCTCCCCCTAGATGTGTGCATCTCCATAATTAAGTTTGTAGGCAGCATACCTTTTCATGGATACCTTACTCAAAATGGAATTCTGTATATGATAATGACGAGAAACCGAACAATAATTCCATAGCCATCTCACCAATAACTATGAGCTCATAAAAATATAAGTGAACAACACATAATGATCCACATAGCACATTAAGAACATATAACATAGTCTCATACACCACATGGTAGCAAATAAACGACACGAAGTTCAACCACACACAAAGTTCAACTTAAGACGAATGAAATAAGAAGAAACACAAGCGCCAAAGAATGATAAGCGCGCAAGCTTGTGTTTCCACCCATGCAAATCCCGTAAGACTCCTAATAGAACTACTTCTCCCCCTTTGGCATCAAGACACCAAAAAGGGAGAAGAGCGATGCTACACGTCCCGAGGAATCAATCCTCCCAGTCACCGAAGTTGCCGGAGTCCACATCATCATAATCTCCGCCATCACCCTCATCAGCGCCAGCATCTTCATCCTCAGCCTCAAAGTCCTCCTCAGCCTCTGCATGAGCACCTCCTGCGGGAGCATCTGGAGCATCGAAGAGATGCTTCTGCATATCCACCCAGTTGTAGCGATCGGTGTTCCAAGCATCATAGGGCACAATAGCAGTAGGAGTGGGATCGGCGGTCTGAGCACCACTGAGACGGTGAAGGATCTGTCGGGGGGATGACCCCCGGTAGGGTCAAGAGACTAGAAAGACACAAGGTCTATGATTGACTTTATGCCGGGTTATCAAGGAAGGGCCTGGCCGGAATATGAGAGCATCGGCCAGGCCGGCATATAATGTGTATCCCGGCTGGTGTCTGGATATGCCGGCATAGCCGGAATACTGATATATGTGTACCGGCATATACTCAGATATGCCGGCCTAACTATTTGGTGTGTTGTGCAGGAGCAGGGGAGGCCGGATTACCCGACCCTCGTAGGTCGTTGGTCCGGCATATAAAGTCCTGGGTATGGCCAACGGTCATATGCGGGATACTTAAGTCAACCAAGGTGTCACATCCCTACAATCAAGGAAGAAAACATCCCAGCATGGTAGCAGAGTAAGATGGCAGGGTGCACAGTGGAGGTTACCTACCCTCACTGTGCACAAGTACGAGCTTACCGCACAGAGGTAAGGCCACAGTTCAAGAGGTACAAGGTACAGGGATATGGCGTCCCATCGAGAGCAATCAGGGGCGAAGTCAAGGGTCTCTGCCATCGCCACCAGCTCCTGTTTGGAGTGTAGCCCTTGTCTTGTGGTCTTGTATGACCGTTGTAACCCTGGCCACCACTATATAAGGTGGCATAGGGAGCCCTGGTAAAGGGTTGGACGTTGGAAGGTTGGTCACTCTGTACTCTCACACTTAGCAGTTCATCTTCCTTCTCTAGCAGAGAGCTTGGAAGCACCATTGTGGTGTACTACATCGATCCATATATACAATCAGTAGAGCAGGAGTAGGGGTGTTATCTCCTTACGAGAGCCCCGAACCTGGGTAGATCAGTGTCTCTTTTCTGTCGTGCTCTTTAGCTCGTTCCCCTCTCCCGAATCCTCCAGCATCTAGTCGGCCCCCATTTAAGCCATCCTATGGCATATGTTGTTTCACCACGACGACATTTGGCACCCACCGTGGGGCAGATCGATATGCTGGGCGGAGTGTTCATTCGGACGGGGTCTGTGATAGCAGCTTCGGGAGTGCGCGTGGTCTCTAGCCTCGTCCAGAGGCTAGGCTCGCTCAGTTTCGTCAGTGACAACGCCGGTTGTCTCGGTGGCCGGCCGTTCCCCAGGGATGGCCGGATTATGTCTTTCGGTTCCCACGAGGTGTACGTGGGGACTGAGAGAATTTGCAGGAAGGAGGTGCTGGTGGCGTCGGATCCTCCGTCACATCGGCTGGCTCACGCTGGGCGTAGCGCTCGCTCAGTAGAGTCGGCTGAGGTGATGATGGCCGGCACATCCGTGCCGCCGGCGGAAGAGGCCGGCAAAGCAGCAGCAGCCGGAGCTTCTCCTCCGGAGCCACCGAAGGTCAAGAGGTCGGCGCGTCCTCCGTTGGAGCGTGTGGAGAACCTGGCCGGCACTTCCGGTGTGCCGGCTAGGGGCGAGGTTCTTCTTCCCATCATCGACCGGCTTCTCGAGCCGGTGCGATCCGGCGTTGATCCGGAGCAGACAAGGGAGATCCTGGAGGGATCTCGTCAGGCCCTCGTCGACGAGGCCCTGGCCATGAACCAGGAGCGCGAACGGTTTAACCGGCAACTCCGTGAGTATGAAGCAGCCCATGGTTTTACTCCTGTAGTAATCCGGCCTAGCCGGATAGAAGAGGTTAGAACTAGAGGCGGAAATCTTAATGCTGAGATAGGAAAAGATGCTAGAGATAAGAGTCATACTGCAACTAGTACTGTGCCTAAGGTAGTCTATTCTTCGCCAGTAAAGAACCTTAGAGCGGTGGCCGAGGTAGCTAAGGATTTATCTTGTTTATCCGGCGAAGCACTGCGTGAGCAGCAAGCCCGGCTTAACCAACTTTTGTCTGAAGCTACAAAGCAGCAGGAGGCCTTTAAGAAGGCAAACCCAGGTGCCGGGGCATCCCAGTACATTGTGTCGGCGGGAGGTGCCGGTGCGAGGTCGAGGGGCCAAGCCTCGTCCCCGCATCCCAGCGCCCGGCGTGCCGGAAGTGTGACCTCTGGCCGACGGGACAAGCAGATCCAGGTGTACGATCCGGCTGCCGCCGGAAAGCAGGCGGTGGTGCAGAAGAATGTCGGCCAAGCAGACAAGTATGTCGGCAGCAAGAAGCCCGTCCAGAGTGTGCCGGCCGGGCATGAAGCAGCAGCGGCCGTTGGTGGCCGGAGTAACAGTGCAGTCCGGCGTCAGCAACAGGGCGCCGGAGGTGCAGCGCAGCAGCAGGGTGCAGGTCATCCGGGACATCGAGAGGATGACGGCAATTCCGCCCTTGCCAGACCGGGATATCAGCAGCAGCATCAGCAAGGCCGGCATAGTGAGCAGCATCAGCCGGAGCAGCAGCAGCAGATGATCGCATGCCCAATAGCATCCCGGCTTGGACCTCGGTCCTTGGAAGCCAATGATGCACGTTTCAAGCTGGACAAGCTCCAACAATCAGAGTTGGTGGAGAGACAAGGAGCTCCGGGCCCTATGTGTTTCGGACCCCGGATTATGGGGGAGCCGGTGCCTTACTTCTTTCAGCTCGCGCGTGGCGCGAGGACATATAATGGCAGTACGAAGCCGGAAGATTGGTTGGAGGATTACTCCACAGCGGTGAACATCGCCGGAGGAAACCTCAGATGGGCGGTACGATATGTGCCGCAGATGTTGGAAGGTCCAGCCAGGATATGGCTGAATAATTTGCCGGCCGGGAGTATCAACGGCTGGATTGATTTCGAAGAGCAGTTTGTGTCGAACTTTACCAGTACATACAAGAGGCCCAACCGTCCGCAGCAGCTGGCTAACTGCCGGCAAGGAGTGAATGAGACTGACCGTGACTATCTGACCAGGTGGTGCACGTTGCGCAATTCCTGCGAAGGAATCAATGAGCAGCAGGCCATCATGTGGTTCGCTCATGGGTGCCAACATGGCACCATGCTGTGGCAAAAGCTTCAGAGGCAAATGCCGGCCACGCTGGCCGAAACAATCAAGATCGCTGATAGTTATGCTCTGGGAGATCCCAAGCAGCCCAGTCTCGATTCACAAGGACAGGGGCAAACCCAGGGGAACACCAGCAATGCCGGGAGATCAGGGCAGTTTTATCGCCCGGATAACCGGAATAAGAGGAGAGATGAGCGGCCGGATTATCGGTATGGCTCAGCACAAGTTGCAGCTGTGGAGGAAGAGCAAGGGGGCGCCGGCAGTAGCCAGCGTCCGAGATATGAGAACTATCAGCAGCCTCAGCAGCAGCCGCAGCAGCAAGCACAGATGTTCCAGAAGAAGAATGTCTGGACCAACAAGAATGCCGGCGGAGCCGCCGGCCAGAAGAAGCAGTGGCCGAAGTATACTGTGGGTCTTGCCATGGACAAGCCTTGTGTGTTTCACACATTCCAGCCGGGAAAGCCGGCAAACCATTTGACAAGGAACTGTTCATGGCTGGACGACATATTAGCAGGTCGTGCAGGTCCATGGGGACCGGCTAGACCCTCTGTCCCGGCAGCTCCATCGCCGTTGACAGGTGCTAATACAATTGCAGTCCCACCTAGGCCGGTTAATCCTGGGAATCAGAGCAACGCCGGAAATGCCGGCGTAAATCAAGTTGACCAGAGCTATAATCCGGAATATAACGCCGGAGGCCCAGGAGCGGGCCGGAATGAGTACAAGGAGTATGATCAGAGCTATATGGTCTTTGAGACCGAGAGAACAGACAAGCAGAGCTTGTACCGGCGGAGTCTGGAGGTGAATGCCGTTATGTCGGCTGTGCCAAAGTTGATGTACTGGTCTGACCAGGCTGTTGGTTGGGACAGGGCAGATCATCCCCGGATCATGCCAAATCCCGGCAGATATGCTCTGGTGATGGATCCGACATTCGTCGGGCCGGCTAATAACGTAAGATTCAGCAAGGTCCTCATTG